>CM070033.1:109940096-109953581 GCA_036250615.1 Ptychadena robeensis | reverse complement strand
GTAGCATTCCTATCATCTGCAGTAGAATATAATGGACACTACCAAGTTATAAAAAAACTACAGACATATGTACCTTTAAAAGATAATGAGAAGGGAGGGCTTCAACAAATGAACCAGCTTTCCTTTAAATGTTCCACAAGTAATATGCGCTCTGGCAAGATTTTAATGGCGTCCTTGGAATACTAATTCAAAAAATCATAGCCAAGCAATGGCTTTTTCATATTTGGCAGGGTGTGGCATAAGAATGGTCATGCCTAATATATAAAATCTCAATAGAGGAAACAGTTTTACATGTTCATGTTCAGTTGAATGGCTTATCTGAAAAGAAAAATGACCCATTCATCTCATTTTACTATCCAAGTATGAGAGATTTATTTGGTAATTTGGGAGGTGCACATCATGAGCAAAACTTTGCATGTCATAGAGCAATTACACATCTATTCTTCCCTGTCATAGCTAATAAAAATTCTACTAGTGAATGTAAACTTTAACTGAATGACATTTAGTCAGTGTACAACAGCTGCCATATTTTTTAAAAAGAAAAATGTTTTCGTATCATTCTCCTTTTTACCTAAATCATGTGAATGTACTGCAGCCTCTACATGCATGCACTCAGATAGGTACACCTACATGGCATCTATTTTGACTTACTTATGTTTACTGTGGGGGCACTGGTTTACAACACATAGGGAGTACCAACTGTATCCTACATTAAGTCTGCATGTCCTCCACATGATGGGGAAACCATATATATACCCTGTTTCCCCAAAATAATGCATCCTCTGAAAATAAGGCACCCTTAAATTTTTGCCTCACAATGATATATAAGGAATTCCCTGAAAATAAGCCATCCCGCCCCCGAAGATACCGCACTGTAACTCTGGACAGAGGAGATCAAAGGGGCAATCAAAATGACACAGGAAAATCAGAATAAATTATCTTAAATAAGACATCCCCCGAAAATAAGACGTAGGGCATCTTTGGGAGCAAAAATGTATTAAGACGCTGTCTTATTTTCGGGGAAACACAGTATATATATATATACATATATATATATATATATATAGTGTTTCCCCGAAAATAAGACAGCGTCTAAATAAATTTATATATATATATCTTTTTCCTATATGTACAAAATGCAATTCCACAAATTAGTCATGCACTTGGCACTCCTATCTGTGAATAAGAACATAGACAGAGGCGCACAACCTAGTACAACAAAGTAAGGTACTGTAAATGGTTAAATATTATGGAATTAAATGAAACAAAACAACAGACAAGATACTCACATTGAATGAGGTTTACAAGGATTGATCTCTCAGGGCCGTGTGCTTTTCAGAATGACTTCACTTCCTGGTTGGGGATGAGATCACTTCCTGCTTACAGATGCTGGAGGGCTCAACAGGAACAATGAGACGTGTTTCGAGCAGAGGCTCTTTTTCAACCATAGGGGGCTAGCCTAGCATCTGTAAGCAGGAAGTGATCTCATCCCCAACCAGGAAGTGAGGTCTTCCTGGAAAGCACACGGACCTGAGAGATCAATGCTTGTAAACTTTCTGTAATGTGAGTATCTTGTTTGTTGTTTCATCTAATTCCATATTATTTAACCATTTACAGTACCTTACTTTGTTGTACTAGGTTGTGCGCCTCTGTCCTTGTTCTTATTTGTCTGTTACAGGGGGCCACACTCCTCCATTTTGAGAGTTGGACACCTACTTACAACTTAAACACCCACCCCTCATACTGACTCTATTCTATTCTATTCTGCTATCTTTTCTCAGGCCCCATACACCCACTGATGGCCTATCTGGCCATTGATATCACTGTAGCTGTGTAATCACTGCTGAAGGTTGTGCGCAACTATTTATTATCACTCCTATCTGTCAGGTACATTTCAATAATGGCAGGAATATAAGGGTGCTATTAAAAAAAAGTTGTGTTAATTGGGGGTTGTACAATTCCAAAAAGTTAATGAGCGGGGAGGGGGGTTTGTTAGGGGGTTTCTGGACAACAGTGGTGGGCATGCCACCGACCGGGCAGCCCTGCACCTGACCTCCAGGCCCCCTCTCCCCTCCTGATGACCCTGTTTTCTCTCCTATTGCTTTTTTTTGCCATTTGATCATGTCTCAATATTGCTTTTTATGTAGGCTTAAACAAGACAAAATCAGACAACATAAACCAAATGTGTTCACTTTCATTAGAACAACTTTAAGAAATATTTAGCACCTCTAAACAAGATCGATTTGCTTTAAGAAAATTATTCAGAAAAAAAAAATATAAAAGGGACAAAGTAGTGGCCTGCATCAGAGGACAGAGAAACAAAAAGAGGTGGCTGCTGAAGAATGATATAATCAAAGATACTGTTTCATTGGTTATGATAAATAATAACTTTCATTATATAAATATTTTCTAATCAATAAACCTATTAAAAGTACATGATGTTATTACATGGTATTATTATCACACCTCCCTCCATGTCTTTGAAATAAGTTAAACTTCTGTTATAAAACATACCATATAGCTTATACTGTTGAGGTCAAGATAGTTTGGCACTTCAACAAAGCAGCTACAAAAAGTCATCAGTCTTACAAACATCTCGCAGACTTTCCATGCTTCATCTTGTGTGTGAGGTTTGGGAATTACCTGAAAATAATATAAAGTCGTTTTGAACATATGAGTAAACCAACAATAAAGGTGTCATAATAACAGTACTGGATTACGTCACCCACCATGTCACCTTCAACAGCAGATGCTTGGCTAAAGGGCATATTGCTGTAAATACTACAGAACATCAGAAAGCTTAGAATCGAATCCATTGCTTGCAAAGCCAAAAATGGTATGACCAAATATCTTCGATTCTAAAAAAGAGAAAAACAATTAGTTATATGTTTATTCTGAAGTTAATTTGTCTATGACGGCTGTCCCTTAAAAGTATTCTCTGAAGCATTCTGAATCATAAAGAGCTCCAATTTCTGTTTTTCTACCATGAACAAAACAGGATGCTAAGATCTGATTTACTGTATAAAGATGTTCAGACTGGCAAATCCCAAGATCATGTTGCCAATTTTAATGATTGCAGAACCAGCACTAATTAGGCACCTCGACACCAACAGATGTGTTCAGACACATATACGTTGAGATCTAAGCCCTATGGTAAGCCCTTTTTAGCTCAATTCAAAGAATTTTAGAATAAAATTTACATTTTAGCTAGGTGACTCCTGAACTGAACTATGCAGCAGAAGAGATTTTCCAGAAAAACCCTTTTTTCTACAATTTAGGTTAGTTTAGGAGCGAGTCTTCCAAAGTACATCACAACAGAGCTTACGTTAAAACTCAGCTGCAGTCCAGAATCTGTCACTGTCAGCTTAGCTCTACATGCTGTGCTTAGTGTAATGTGTATTCAGACAAAAAACTCGAAATTCTAGGCTAGACCATTAACAGACGCATATTAGCTGGTCACCTAAAGCTTGCCATTGACAATATATTGCAAGCAAAATCCAGCCCTAAGCTGAAGGTCATACAAGTGTTCCTCTGAAAGGCAATGAAGCAGTAACGCTAAGCATACACAGGTAGATTGCCTTGCAATCGACACGCTATCAATCACATCGTGGTGACGTCAGGGAATCAATGTGCACCCCTTTGTACATCAATTCCCGTTGTTTGAAACAACCAATTATGTAAAATATTTTTTTTTAAATAAAATTAATGAAAAAACAAACATCAGGGAACAAAGCTATGCTGCTATGTACTAAACATCGCCCAAATAAAGTCTCTGGTGCCCCAGATGTGCCCATTTGCAGTTAACCCTCTCTAACCCGGTGTGATGAAATCACACCAGGGAAGAGAGGGTTACTGCAAATAGGCACATCTGGGGCACAAGTGACTTTATTAAGGTGATGTTTAGTACATAGCAGCATAGCATAGCTACATAGAAAACTGCTTTCATGCAATTTACTTTTCAAATCTCCCGCCGCCCCACCCCCAATGTCATGTCACTCGAGGGGGGGGGGGGGGAGAGAAGAGACAGAGCTGGCTGCCTGCATGTCACATCGGGGACACCGGGACAGTGGGACACCGGGACAGTACTGCCGTCCTGACCGTTAGGGCGGTTAAGAGATGGTCCAATTTTTTTTCCTAATTATTTCTAGTTAATTGCATAAACCCTGAGCATAGTATCATCACCATTGGAGATATGAGAAGGGCTGGGGGTATACTTAAAAAAAATGGCTTTAACATTCTTTTTGCATTCATTAAGTTCAAAATCTAAATTTCAAAATGTTTGACCTTGAACCTAATTTATGCAAGAGCGGGAATGATAAAAAAGCAGTGTGCAAATATGGATAGGGTAGAGGGAAGGCAGCATCCCCTTGAAAAGGCAACCATTTGGCAAGTACAATCATTGGTGTCAGAGGCCAACACTGTATAGATACTAGCTATTTACCCCATATTATTAACCATAGATCATAACTCATAAGAGGGCACAATATATCTTCTATAGGTGTACATGTTTCTACGTATATGTGGCTTCTGTATTTATCTTCAGGCTTTGAGTAAAAATAAGGAATATTCACACTCAGGCCTATACCTTTCAAAACTTTTGAAAGTAAAAACACAAGAGTTTTAATTTGCTAAAAAATTGCTTTATAATTATTCTGCCATGCGTTTGAGTGCAAACATTGCTTAATGAAACGCTATTTAAACTTAAGACATACTATAAATATTAAAAACATGATTTACATACCACTATTACGCCATATAAAAAACAGCTGCTGATCAGAAGTAAGACCGCAAGCAGGAGATAACTGGAGATTATATCTGATGGAAAAGAGTATAATGAGTATCTTAGTTCATTAGTAAGTTTAAACAATTATTGATATAACCTTAAACATTGAGGACACTATGACCTTTATTTAATTATTTTAAGAAATTGATTTCATGTTTTACTTTCACCATATAATGAAACTATTTAAAAATGTTTTGGTAAATATGTATATAATATATTATATACAGTGGGTATGGGAAGTATTCAGACCCCCTTAAATTGTTCACTCTTATATTGCAGCCATTTGCTAAAATCTTTCAAGTTCTATTTTTTCCTCATGAATGTACACACAGCCACCCATACTGACAGAAAAAGACAGAATTGTAGAAATTTTTGCAGATTTGTTAAAAAAGAAACTGAAATATGACATGGTCGTCAGTATTCAGACCCATTGCTTAGTATTTAGTAGTTGCACCCCTTTGAGCTAATACAGCCATGAGTCTTTTTGAGAAAGAAGCAACATGTTTTTCACACCTGGATTTGGGGATCCTCTGCCATTCCTCCTTGCAGATCCTCTCCAGTTCTGTCAGATTGGATGGTAAACATTGGTGAGAGACCGTTGACATGCGTTGTTTCTGGCGGCCACCGGCGTTATTGCAGCCTTTACTCATAGAAGACTGAAAGCTTACACTTGAATCTAAAATGGCGGCTCCCACAGATGGCAGCAGGATAGCTAAATATATTTTTTTTAGGTTTTTGAGCAACTTGAGCTATTGGGACAGTTTAGAGGCAAGTAAAATGCAATTCAATTTTTTTTATTATTGATTTTAGGTGCACTTAAACTTAGAACAGATACTTGACACCAAATCTAATTTAATGACCTTAAGCGCCTGTTTATTAACACAAGACATTGCAATACAGAGTGCATTAACTGTAAGGTGTCCTGAAAGCATTTTTGCACAACTCAACCCCTTTTTGCACAACTTTTGCTCAACTCAGAGAAGAGCAGAAAGGTTATTGAATATCCTGGCTCACTGGCCATACTTAAAATGTCTTTAACTATACTGTCAACCTTCAAGGACTTTTCAAATCAGTCATCTGCAGTTCCAGTCAGCTGCAATGACTACTGAAAAAACATAAGCTCATGAACACCACCATTATTGGACTGTCATGGCATGGTAAGGTAGCATTTTAAAAATCCAAACAATCTCAAATTGATGACACCCTGGTGCATTGTTGCTTAACCATTCATTATATTTTAAATACAGGGTCTCAGATTTTTTGTGGGCCAGACCATTTTAACCTAGCCAGGTAGGCTGTACACATATGCCTATATTGATTCTGCTCCTGGCCATTATTTTTCTTCCACGGAGGCTTTACCTTGTGGCTGTATTGCATTTTGTATAATTGCATCTTCACAATTCTATCCATCCAATACATTGAGTATTGTGTTTTGTCATCTGTCCTGTCTTTCATAGATACTTTTTTCCCCTTGTAACCCATCATCTATGCTGTTTTAGTGGCCAGAGAATACTGTACAAATTTGTATAATGCTGTGCAGTGGCGGTTTTAGGCATGGGCAACCTGGGCAGTTGCCCAGGGCGGCAGCATGTCGGGGGTGGCATCTGGGCATCAGAAAAACATTTCTGATGCCCACGTGCCACCCCCCGACATGCATGCTCGTCTGGGGAGAGAGTAGAGGAGACTCGCCCACCCCCTATCTCTCCCCGGGGGTGAAGATGTTTGCCGGGGGAGGCGGGGATGTGGATAGGGGGTGATATAGACCCCACAAGCAACTTCATCCCTGCCCCCACCCACGAGAGGGGAGATGAGACTCCGAGATCCAGAGTCTGAAAAAAATTGTCTACTTCTGTCTCAACTTCTGTCTCAACTCCTAAGTCTGATGCCCCATCCCTGCCATTGGGTATGGCGAGAAGCCTGTACATATTCCTGTAGTAAAGATGTAAATATTCCCCTAACCAGCCGAGTGGACAGCACTTTATTTGTGTGTGAGAGCCCTAAAGACTGTAATGTTTGGACACATACTAAGAACCCAGTTGTATAGAGAAGAGTTTGCCTCTACGACACTACACTGTACCTTCCCTTTTATCTAATCCTTATCCTACTAAATCTACGACTGAATGTCTTTCCTCAATACTTCTGAGTAAAAATAGCTGTAGGGTGGTCTGGCCAAATATAATGCATATTGAGTAGATTGAGTTTTACTAATTGGACACTCCATACGCATCCGAGCATCCGAAGAGCCATTTGGAGCAATCTGAAGTTACTTAAAAAACCGCAGGAAATATATTAACTGCTTAGTATCTTCTATAGGTCTATTATCATGTTAATCACAGACTGGGTACAGGAGTCTACATTTACCTAGTTTTAGCCCAAGGGCTATATTAGAAAATGTTGGAAATGAGATATCTACTTTAAGCTGTTGACAGATAAAAGGTTCAGTAGATATAAAAAGTCTAAACACTCCTAGTAAAATGTCAGGTTCCTATGCTGTACAAAAATGAAACAAAGATAAATCATTGCAGAACCGTTTCCACCTTTACTGGGATCTATAAACTGTACCACTCAAATGAAAAACAAACTGAGTGGTGGTCCAAAATTACTCAAAATCGTTATGCAGATCTGATCTGCAACTACAGGAAACGTGGGTTGAGGTTATTGCTGCCAAAGCAGGGTCATAGTGTTTGTGTAGAATTGTTTTAAGAAAACTCTGTTTTTCTATTGGTGTGACACAGATGAAGATCAGAGCATATTCTATGACCAATTCATGCAAAACTCCACGTAATCCCAAAGGGTTCACATACTTTTTCTTGCAACTGTACATGTCTTCAAGTGCCATAGTTATTTTAATAGAGGCACTGTTATAGTTTCTTTTTAATGTAGTGGAAGCACATGATATATCTTTGACAGTAGTTTATATGGTTTATTTAACACGCCAGTTTATAAAGTTTATTGCAGTAATATATCATTGACAAATTATTGCTAATCTGTTTATCGCATACAACATTAGCATTAAAACATACTGGATTTCCTGCTTCTTTTATTCTGAAAATCAACTACTGATAATTTAACTAGAACTATAGTCTAACGAGCACAGTTGATGATGCGCAATAATTTCCGCCTTGCCACTTTAAGAAAAAGCAGAAGTCCAGGAAACCACAACCGCGTATAAGAAATATTAATAGCTTGAAAAACAAGCCTTAGCTTCAGGTAATGACTGTGTGCTTACCAAGGCGAGTATAATTGCTGATCTCAAGGCAGCAGCTCTTTCTTCTGGCCAGTTCAACAGAATATTCGATTAAAAGAATAATGCTTAGTACCTGTAAAAATTAAAATGAGAATATGTGTAAGTTACTGCACAGTGCATTCAATAGGATTTATTGCAATTTATGTTTCCCAGAATCAAAGAACGCTTTTAATGGAAGAAATACCAAGTGATTCCTTTAGTGGTCTCTTTATTTGGCTTAATTACCTTATTAATTGAACCTTTTGGGTACATTCACCCTTTAAGTAAAAATGGTTAGCATTGTCACCAATTTTGATAATAGTACACAAAGCAAGTTGTAAACTGGTGGGAATTTTCCTATTCTGTCCCTAATAAAACCGTTTTGGCTATAAATACAGTTTGTTTTGTTTACCTTGGACATCCTACACATACTTCCAAAAACTTCATACGCAGGCCATTAATAGTACATACTAACCGTCTATTCTGCTCTGGAGGCCCTTTCACCAGGACATTTAACTTATTATATGAAAGAAGTGTTTATAATTGCTGTGAAGACCAGAGGTGTCCTGACGAGATGAAGAAGTGTTGTGGGCCAACCAGTTAGCCTGCCATTCTTTGAACCATTAACATTCACGGCTCTTTCACACTACACAGCTTGCGTTGTGCACGAGCATTGCACAAGTTAGCACTTGTTAAGGCGCACACAGCTCAGTATACACTGGATGCACATCCTATATGCTAACGTTACTGCCTGACATGGTGACCCATAATGTGGCAAACGCAAGTGAATAGTAGAACAGGTTTCCTGTCTGCCATGCAGTGACCCATGGTGTTAAGCATTGTGCTAACGATATTATGACAGTGGAGCCTTCAACAGGGGCTGCATTGGGCCCCATGCCTTGTGTAGACTTAAAGATAGATACAAAGTAAATTTGTTACCTGTGCTTCTTCTCCTTAAACTGACCATTTTTATTTTTTTGTGAGAGCAATGTTCAAATCACAAACTTTTATTGTGAATATCGGCACTTTGAGAATTCACAAGGATCTCGAATATATCTATATATAATATATATCTTCGTAATCTCCAACATTTGAGATTCTGGGAAAAGTACCATGCATTGTGTTCGCAATATTAGCATGTACAAGTGCTGATTTTCGCATGAATTACCTCTATGTAGCTGCTATTTCACATTCTGCTTTTCGCATTACATGATAATGATGGGAGTTCTTGAATTTTCAAATTTTCTTAGAATATTTGGAGAATAATTTGTGAAATGTCATGCATTCAAATTTTGCCTATGCTGCTCACCACTGCTGCTCATCACTATTTATTTGTAATATCTTTATTCTTGTTCTTGCTATCCTTGTTTTGATCATTTCTTGTTGTTGAAAAACCATCAATACTTTGCAGAATATGATGGCTTACTATATATATTTTAAATCAATTCCTGCACGCCTGATGCAATCGACGAAAAGTAATGGAAATGGAGCCTAAAATCAATTAAGTTGTGGTTAATTTCAGTAATTCGTTCATGTATCTGGCAAGTATTCTTGGTATTTTGATTGATTTGTATCTGATACTACTATGAAGCATGCACACTGATCTAAGTAAAGGATGCGTGGTGTTGTGGTGTTAATATCAATTGATGTTAGACTGACTGACTTAGTGTAATTTAAAGCTAAGCACACCTGGGTAGATCTGTAAATAGATTTGAGTACAATCGAGCGCCATGCACGATCTGTTTACAAATCTACCCATGTGTGACTTCCTTTGAGCGGGATCAATAGATCCCGCTCAAAGAAACTCGATTAAACCGGGATCCAACATGTTGGAAATCCCAGTTAAATCTCCATAACTTTGAATGGAGACAAGAATCTCCATGCAAAGTATTGGACATGCTGCGGCTGCTGACCAGCTGACAGCTCCGTAGCTCAGTGTGAAGGGGCTCGAGTCAGGATGTCTCAGCAGTGTGATTCTGTGTTCCGATTGGCTGCCTTTCTCCAGCTCCAGCCTTGTGTTGTGAGTGAATCTCTCACAGCACAAAGCTGGAGCTGGAGAGAACGGGTCCCCATTGAACGGGAATGGATGTGCCCAAGTGGTGCACATTGATTTCCGTTCAATTGATCCCCGATCAATCACAGTGTGGTGACATCACCGTGCTGTGGTTGATCGAGGGGCCGATTGGATTGGAATCTACCTGTGTATGCCCAGCTTAAAGGTCCCCATACACTTTTAGATTTCTCTATCAGATTTCCTTTAGATCTCCTTTTGTTTTCCCAAAACCATGTAATATGATGGACTTTCTAAACAATCAAGTCTACCTGTGTTCAATTGCAGAGGAGCCTATACTACATAGTTGTTGGTGGATCTAAAGGATATCTGACAGGGAGATCTAAAGGTGTATGGCCAGAACAAGATTGATCATGCACAAGTCAAACCATGAATGGCTAGCTTAAGATAACTCTCTTGTACAGATTGTTATGTAGTCTTGACTTGCAGAGTAGGTTCAATACCCTTTTTAAGCTTCTCCTGCCTCTTGCTGAGTGCAATTATGTCTCACCCACCATCTTCAGCATGTATAACACCACCCCATTATTTGCCTCACATCAGTCACAACCCTTATAATACCCCTCTTGATAACATTGATCATTTCAGAGGTTTGGTTAAACAGAAAGAAATTGTTCATGCAAATATTAATTTATTTAGAAAATAAGAACATACATATAACTTCAAATATTACTTTTGTTCTTTCGTATATATTTATATATGCCTTTTTTGCAGAGTCATAGAATCAGAATAATCTTTTTAAAAGCTTACAGTTTCAGATTTACTATAAAGTTCTTTTATCACAGCAGATGTCACAGGCACATTTCTTTGGTTCCAATTTGACAACTCTTTTATAAATACAATTCAGAACTTTCTGATTTGCAGGCACACTTAGTTTCTGGAAATTAGACTGTATCTCTGTATTTCCTTTTTGCATTATTTCAGTTACTGTTTTAGTGTACTCCTCCTTCAGCTTACATAAAAAAAAAAGAATACCACTGATAATTACTGCACACGTTTTACACTTTTAATTGCAATAAAATATTTTTTTTTAGGGACAACGGGTTTTGTTTGCATCAGATAGATAAACAAAGGAGTTTTGACTTCGCATTGCTTTCACTAAATAAATTTTTTTGTCAATTGAGTGAAAGTCCTTAGAATGTAGACAATAAACTCTTTCGTGACACATAATTACACGGCATCTCAAAAAAGTGAGTACACCCCTGACATTGTGGTAAATAGGAGGAGTCTCTGTGTAGGAGAAGGGGGTTGTTGTCAGCTACTGCCCGGGGAAGATAGATCAGGAAGTGGCTTCTCTGCCCTTATTCAACATGTTGCCACCATCAGCTAAAACATGAAGAATGTAAGTCATTTTATTTGTGTAGCAGTTTTCCAGGATCTGAACTGCTGACATGTAAGTAATGTGCTTATTTCATGTATGTTTTTTTATGTTTTAGTTTAAAACCGCTTTAAGGGCAGACAGAAGCAATTCCACCCATACTTAAGGCATATTTAAGTCTGACTATGGGGCTGTAATTCTATAAAACAGCCAATAGATGGATTTTTGATTACATCACGTTAGATTCTGCCGATGTGAAGCTGCATTCCAATTCACACAAGACTACGTACATCTTCCCAGCTGTCCCTGCCATGATTTTTTTTACAAGTTTGCCGGGGTGGGCACATCACACAGTGGAAGGGAAGAACCCGAAAATCACCTCTCCTGCTGTAAGGAACAATATTTTTAACTTTTTAACTTAACTTACAGTTTCAGATTTGTGATAAAGTTCTTTAATCACAACAGATGTCACAGGCACATTTCTTCTGTTCCAATCTGACAACTTTTTTTTTATAGATACCACTCAGAATGTTCAGTTTTGCAGGCATACCAAGTTCCTGGAAATCAGACTATCTCTGTATTTTTCTCATGCACTCTTTCAGTCACTATTTTACTGTAAAAATTTTACCTCTAAAATAAGTTGACATTTTAAATTTCTGAAACTTCAAGATACAACTCATAATTACTGTGCACATTTTTTACTTTTAAATATGTCTGCATGCAAAGTAGATTAGTTGTGGATTTTTAGGACCAACAATCTTGTCTTTGCATCAGATAGATCAACAAACAGGGGAGTGTTGTATATGTTTTGATATGCAGTTCACACTAATTTAACAAAGTGGAATATGTGTGAATTCTGAAAATGTAAACAACAAACAGCTTTGTGACCCTAATCAGCAGATATTATCTATAATTGTAATATCACACAAAACTTTGGTTACAGAGTTGTGTCAAAGGGTATGCTATTGTGTTATTATTGGTACCTCATGGCAAGTAGGGAAAGTGCTGCTGAGCTTAAAACCTGTGTATACTTTACAATAGACCATACCCTTGCCTGGGATAAGATCTTAAAAAAAATATTTATATACTAAATATACTATACTACCATCCAAAATATACATAACTAAACAACTGTAATTGGCTTGTATTGCTGGAACTTTAATGTTCAGGAATCAACCTGACGGCAGAGGCGGCTGTGATGCTTAAACTGTGAAACTTTATTGAATTGAGGCCAAATAATTGTCTCACAGCAAACATGGGTAACAGCAAAACAAAGGAAAAGCTGACTGTATAGTGTCCTAAGCAAGAGTTCAGCTTAATACTGTTCAGTATAGGTGGGCCCCACCGCACAGGGAGTAGTCCTTGGATAAAAATACTCTCACCACTTGCCAATTCTGCAGACCGTGGTATGAAACACAGCTGAAGTTGGGCGGGCTTAGTTGCCAGGGATGCGGCCAGTAGCGGAAGAAGCAGCAGGTATAACAGGCTGGCTGGGCCTGGTAGCAGGGGGTGGGAGTCCAGCCCATCGGAATCACTGCACTCCCGACTGGTGCTCTTTACGGCTGCACACATGCCGGCTCAGGAGATACAGGGCAAGGCAGACACCTGTCTCCTTCCCTAGCAAAAAGCACCGCCTCCTGTTTGAGCTCCCTTTTTAAGTCCTCTGCCTGCCCCATGGCATCATGGTCCGGCTTCGTAAAGGGGACGCTGTCCCTATCTGGGTACCCCCTTCTACAGAACTACTTGACTTTAGCAATGGTTTAGGTAGAGCCATCAAATACCGAACCTTTACAATGGCAGTAGGTGCTTTCACATATTTATGGGTCACAGAAGAACTAAAGTTTGAGGTTATAGTGGTAGGGGTGGTTACTATTTCACACCATCCCATATACTAACACACTTATGGCCCCTTCTTACTCATAAAACTGGGCTTTTTACCCTCTAGGTGGAATCACCTAGATCTATGGTATGGCACACCTGCCATAGGTGGCACTTAGAGCCCTCTCTTTGGACATGCACTCCGCAGCCAGTTGTTACCGTCCTTCCTGGGTTTGAGGTGGTACGAGGGAACCGACCACAGAGGGAGGAGT
>CM070033.1:109882225-109904358 GCA_036250615.1 Ptychadena robeensis | reverse complement strand
GACTTTCAATAGTAATTTTTTCTTTATGTTGTAGTCCTGTAACTCCAAAATAGTCCGTACAAGGGTCTAATGGACATCCTGAATATAATATGTTGAAACAAACAATTTATGTGAAATTAAAAAAAAAAGTTTTTTTAATAAAAATAATGAAAAAAAAACACAAAATTAGGACACAAAACATGCTGCTATGTACTAAATATCGCCAAAATAAAAAGTCTCTGGTGCCCCAGATGTTCCCATTTGCACTTAACCCTCTCTAACCTGGTGTGATAAAATCACACCAGGAAGAAAGGGTTACTGCCAATGGGCACATCTGGGGCATCAGGGACTTTATTTTGCCGATATTTCGTACATAGGGGAGTTTTGAAAGCAGTTTTCTACATAGAAACTGTTTCATGCTGTGTACTGTTCATCCCCTGCCGCCTACCCGAGTGACGTCTCACGTCACTGGTAGCGGGTAGGGGGGAGAGGAAGACACAGGCAGCCGAGCAGCATGTCGCCAGCATGTCACAGGGACAGCGTGAGTATGTTCTCCCACAGCCATGATTTCTACTGGACGGCAGCACCTCGTCCAGTGCGATAGTACCAGTTTGGAGCGCTGGACAGGGTGCTGCCGTCCATACACGCAAGGGTGGTTAAAAAGCGATAACTCTTTATGTATAAAACACAGGATGACCAAGGTACCCATCTGGACATTCGTCCTCCATTTCCGCTGTTAATTACACTACTCTTTTCCACCTTTCTGCTTCCATTTCCCTTATGTATTCTTTCTCTAGCAATTAGCAATCTAGCTATCTCTCTAGCCATTTCTTTTCTGTTTGTTGGGTGTCCATCAAATGCTTGCCTCTGCACTTTGTCATCGGACTTTGCCTCTTCCTGCCACAACGGCATGTCTAAAAAATCTGACTCCATTCATTCTTCTTACTTCAGTCTATTAATTTTTTGAATCAGAATTCATGGTAAAATAAAAAATATACACACCTATTTCTAGGGGCATAATTCTTTTTTATCTATACAATCTCCCTTTTAAACCAGATGGGACCTAATCTTGCATGATAGTTGTGCCAACACTACTGTTATGGTCTACCATTAAATGTATTGACCATCCCTGGTCCAGGGTCTACCACATAACATAGAACCAGGGCAGCACATAAGTGGTACACAGGTCCGCTGAGGACCACAATAGCTATGTGTCCCTTTATTATTCTTACTAAGCGCAGCGAGAAACATTAACTTCCCTAGCGGTTTCAAACTATGCCCGCACGGGATTGGGCAAAACCGCCATCTCCCTGTGTGCCGGCGGCTCTCACACGGAGCCCTTCCGGTCCCGTGTCTTCGGCGTCATCTGTGACACCGAAGGGGCAGGGAGGAGGCGCCGCCATAGACCCCCATGTTAATGGAGGGGGGCACCGCTCTCCTCTCCACACGCCGCAGGCGTCTATTTGATGTCGGCAGTGTGCAGAGAGCTGGGCGGAGAGCCGGCAAGCACGGTAGAGTACAGTGTACTCCGCCGCGATTGCCGGTGACATGAGGTTTTCGTGCCATGAAAATGGTGCGAAAACCTCAAACCGCCCAGAGGGTTAATAACTATCAAAGGTTACAAGTAGGGTGGTGAAATTGGAAATGTAATTACTAATTCAATAAAGAAGAAAAAAAGATTGGACTTCTAAGGGTGTTGGAGATCTGCGGGTGGAAAATCAGAGTAAGCATATGTAAGAGTAAACCCTTAAAAGGTAAAAAGCACTGTTTACAGTTGGAATATGACTTTGAAAGTTCACATGGTGTTGTGAGAGTTACATTTGACCCAAAGCCAGCTGTTGACCTGTGGATGGAGACAGCTATTGGATAACAGGGAGGTCCATGTGCAGCAGAATCTACCATGCAGGAAGCTGACGCAGAGGACAATGGGAAACACTGCTGTGACGGGTGAGCTCTTGTCACTGGTTAGTTAGGGGTTAAGGTCTGAGTGATATGGGCTCAGCTGCTCTATCAGAGAGAGAGATCCCAGAAGGGGAGGCTGGGAACAGAGAGAGACTGGGACTGCTGGAAGTGTGGTTGGTTTTTCCTGCTGAGGAACCAAGGTTGAGTAAGCAACCTGATTTGTTTGCATTTTTTTGTTTGACATGGACTGTTTTGTAAATAAACCACTCACTGCTTGAACCGTGAAGTGCTGGGTCCTACTTGATTGTACCGATCCCTTTTTCACATTTGGTGGATAATGCTAATGGACACTTTGTGACAGGACCCAGCTGAAGAAAGAGTGAGTATGTATGTCCTGGGTTAAATCTGCTACTGCAATGACTTCCCAGCCGTTCAGATGGAGGAGTGTTAAACAACTGATAGCTGCTCAGGCTCAAACACAGATCCAGCAACAGGCGACCATAGCAAGCCCAGCAGCGACATGAGGAGGCCATGGCAACACAGCAGGCGGCAATGGCCCAGCAACAGCAGACCCAGCAACAACAGCAGGCGGCCATAGCCCAGATGTATCAACGCCAGGAGCAGCAGATGGCAGCAATGCAGGCAGTTTTAGGCCACAAAGCAGCGCAGAACCATGCACCAATAGTACCCATGCAGTGCGTACAGAGGTCCCTACAGAAAATGGTGGCCTCAGATAATGTAGAAGCATACCTGAGTCTGTTTGAGAGAGTGGCGGTCAGGGAAGGGTTCCGGAAGAGGAGTGGGCCAGACACTTTAGCACCCTTCCTGACTGCTGACCACTGCAAGTTTATTATGATTTGGATGTTGTACAGGCGCGGAGCTACCAAATGGTGAAAATGGAGATCCTGGCCAGGATGGGGTCACACTTGGCCATACGAGCCCAAAGAGTTAGGGACTTGTCTTTGAAGAAGCAAAGCCAGCCCGTGCTCAACTACACACTCTACACAGACTGCTGAGGAGTGCTACAGCCAGAGGTTTCTAACCCCAACCCAGATAGTAGAAAGGGTAGCTCTGGAACGGTTCATGTGCAATTTACCCAAGAAAATCTATCCATGGGTTACACAGGCAGTCCCAAAAAACTTGGAGGATTTGGCAGCTGCAATGGATGCGGTACAACTTGTGCAGCTACCTATCTGGGAGAGTCAAGCAGTCAGAGAGGGTGCCTCTAAACCCAAAAGTCTGGAAAGATTTTCCAAAAGTGGGTGAGGGGAAGTCACTTAACAACTCTCAGGGTCGTTCTCTGAGTCAGGGCACAGATGCCCGAGGGTGGAGAGAGGACCCAGAGAGGTCGCTGCTGACTTGTAACCAGACCGGGCATCTGCAGCGAGCTGCCCGAATAAAAGAGCCCATGGAGTGTGGCTGGATCAGATGATGCTCCCTGTATCTGTTCGTATCAACGTGTGTTGCTACCCACTCAGCAACCCTTGATTGTGTCGTGAAGGTGAACGGACAACAACTTTTGGATTCTGGGAGTATGGCGACACTGCTGTACGCAGACAAGCTGTTGGGGACTGTAACACCCCGGGAAAAGAGTGGTTGTCCTCTGTATTCATGTAGATGTAAGGGACTCCCCCTGTGGCAAGGGTGACTATTGCAACAACTGTATGGGAACCTCTGCTTCAAGTTGGCATTGTGCCAGGATTGCTGCATAACTCATAATTGGCAGAGACTGCCACTATTTTGGGACTTGCATGACTCTAAGTCAAAAACCCTGCGGCTTCTGATATAGGGGGCGAACCTTGAAAGTGGTTACCTTTAAAAAAAGCTGGGGAACAGACATGATAGACTGCAAGCTAGGGAAAAGTGTTACAGCTCAGGATGAGGGTGCACCTATGGTCACAGGGAGGCAAATCCACTAACAGTGTTTGCAGGACAGGAGTAGGATGCCTCTGTGAGCAAGACCTCCCTGAGTAAGGGTTGTCCCGGGGAACTTTGTCACTGCACAGATAAGGGATCCCACTCTAGTCCCTCCAGAAGTCAGATAAGGGTTCTAGATGGGGTTGCTCAGGAACCTGGGGCAGACGATAGATTTCCTCCATTTCGCTGTAACTCAAAAATTGCTGTATAAGTAACCAGGCAAAATGGTGAGGTTGTGGAACATTGGTGGTAACCCAGCCTTTCAGAAGGCAGGTGTTGAACTTAGCCCATGCCCATGTGCTTGGGGGCCACCTCGGAGCTGCTAAAACGCGCAGGAAAGGGTCTTGCAACGTTTTTTTTTGCCATGGGTATACCGTGAGTTAAGGACTTCCTGTGAGTCCTGCCCAACCTTCCAAAAAATAGCCGTGACACCCCCATTTCGGAATCCCTTGGTTCCACTCCCCATCATTGAGGTACCTTTTGATCGCATAGAGATGGACCTGGTGGGCCCACTGGTAAGTCACGTGGGGGCACCAGTATATTTTAGTGGTCCTCGACTATGCGACCAGGTATCCTGAGGCGGGTCCCCTTTAACCTTCTGGGGGTTTTAGCCCGAGTTAATTCGGGCTAATAAAGTTGCTTAATGGTTTAGCCCGAATTAACTCGGCTGCTGTTACCTGCATTGAGATGGCTTGCAGGCAGCCCAGGAGACTTGCTGATCTCTCTCCCCGTGTCCCGATGGTCTGATCATCATAACCCGGTGTACGTAATCCCGCCGGCGGGAGCGCGATGACGTCATTGGGAGGGGCGGGAAGTTTTTTTTTTTTTTTTTGTCCTGTATGGTTCTCCTTTCATTCTGACATTGATTGGAGCGTTCTTTTTGCTCCAATTCAATTCAAAATTAAAAAACACTAAAAAATAAAAAACATGGATTTGCTTATTATGAGTTTCCTTTCATGTTGGTTTGATTGATTGATTTTTCTGTATCCAATCAAGTTCAAAATAAGGAAGGCATACAAAGTAAATACTTTGTACGGGCGCGCGTCCACAGCGTTTTTTTCCCTGCGGTGGACGTATGTCTCAGCGGGGAAAAGACGCAGAGAGTACACTTCCCATTCAAATGATAGCGCAGATTAGACACTGTGCCAATTTGAGTGGCGCGTCCGCTGTGATAATATGAAGCTGCGGGATGCTGCCATGTGCGGTCTTCATTGCAGCGCTGCACATTGCGCCAGAGACACCAAGAAGCGGAAAAGCACGCTCGTGCCGCAGTATGAATGCAGTACAGACGCAGTTTTTCTGCATTTTGGCTCAACAGGGTGCACTCCTCCCAATGCACACGAGCGAGCCCTAGCCATGGCAAGCTTTAGGTAATCCGCCGGCAAATGTGCCAGCGTGCGACATTGTTTCTCTGGCGCGGTTATCAGACCACCTGTCAGTCTTGGTTTATTAAAAAAATAATTCGAGTTTGAGCAGATTTTTGTGTTTTCTATTAATTGATCATTGAATGTGATTTTTAAAATACTCAGCGTTTGAAACTTTATATTTCAGGATTCTACTAGACCTGTTTTTGATGGACAGATTTTGCTATGGTGCACTTTTGGTACAGAAATCTGGACCTCAGCAGTGCACTAGGGAGGTTAATTTATTCTACAGCAGCATTAAGTCATGTTTAATAAAATGATAGTATCTACCAGAGAAGCAATCGGAATGAATGGTCTTACTATGTTAATAAAGGATATATTATTTGATCTGTTGCCCTTACTGTTTGACAGCCTTTTCAACAGATTATGAACAGTTAATATTGTCACTGGGAACCATTAAATTTGTGTTCTTTTTTTTGGCTTCTGTATTCTGTTTATGATGGTTAATTTGCTTATTCGAGCAGCCTGGACAACATCTCTCTGACAGCTATAGCAACAGAAGCATGAGCCAAAGCAAAAATAAGCTACTGGCAACCACCAACCAAAACATAAGCGGGGTTTGTTAGTGTTTCAAAAGTATGGTAGAGTTAATGCTTTTCTTTTGCAGTGACTTTTCAATGTCTATTGAAAAATAAAACACAAACTTAAGGAATTAACTTTTCATTTTAAAAATTAGATAAAAGTTTTTTTTTAACAATTTGTTGCAAATAAATAAAATACTTTCTTCAATACATTGGTACATGAATGTTGGTTGAAGGCATGATAAGAAATGCAGACATGAACAAAAGAGATTGTGTCAGAAAAGAGATTGCAGCAGTACTGTATCTTAGTCCTTGTAGAGATGGTTAAATTTATTTTTGACATTTCAACTTTTTTTATGCTTAAACTTTTTAGGAGTTAATTGCAAACCCCCTAAACATGGTATCATCCCCAATAAAGAAATCTAAATTTAGAATTCACTTTGAACGTAAAATATATAAAAACTACAGGTACTAGAACAATACTTTTTTATAATGTTCAAGTAGGCCTTCTCACCAGCAATGTTGATGATGATACCTTGTTCAGGGACTTCACAATTACCATATGTTTTATGGTCCAAATGCGTGAACCTTCGTCGTGCCTTGGCTTCCCGCGAGCTCTCCAGAGCTGTCAGATGAGATGTGGCCACAGCCAAATCCCTCATCTGTACTGTACTGTTTCTACCAGCAGAGCATTGCTGATAGAAGCAGTACAGCAGAGAGACATACATGGAAGCCGGCTGAAAGGCAAGAAGGGAGAGAAAAGTGCAGAATCCTGCGTTCTCCCCCTCCCATTCTGCCTGAAGTGTGCTCTTTCGTGCTCTTTTCAGCCAACACAATTGTTGTGGCTGAAATTTTTTTTTTAAACTGAGAACATTTAAAAAAAATTTTGTTGTTTCCTGTTCTAAATACAGGGTGCGTCTTATGGTCCAGTGCATCTTATAGTCCGAAAAATATGGTAACTCCCTTGAAACAACTTGACATTGGTCACAAGTTGCAGGTCATGGGTGGAATTTACTGTAAAAAAACACTTTAATGTCTCAAAATAGTTCAGGAACAGATCCCCCATGTGCTAATTCCCCTTTCGAGACATTTTTGTAAGATAGTTGAAAGCTTTGCAGTGTATGAATATCTGTAAAGGAACACACTCCACAGCTCCTTTCAGTCTCAGTAGTTTTAATCTTGAAAATATTATATAATACCTGACAGACTTCAGGAGGTTATGAATTGCAGTACTGTCAATTGTCACTAGATAGAGAGTGCCTTTGTGCCTAACAAAAAAAATGCTGTCACAGCCAAACCAGGACATCATCATAGGGGAGGAGCACCACAGAACAATAAACATTTACAGACCACAGTCAAGTTTTTTTATTACATTTTTTCTCTTAACAGATCACCAATATATTGCGAGGGACATGGAGTACATTAGGTGCGTATGGGTGCACTTTAATGAAAAGTAACTGATACATTGTTTTTAGCATATACTGACATGGTCAGGACTAACACAGCATGTGTATGACATTAATAAACGCTCAGTATGCTGATCCTGCCATTCTTACAGATCAGCTGAAAGAGCACCTAGTGTCTTGTGCCACAGAGATTTCAGAGTTTCACTGCAGGGTTTTGCCATTCTAAGCGAGTTGCCTAGCAGTTGAAGTAATTTCATGGAACTAGCCCAAAAATGTCTTTTTCAGCTACTTATTCCTTTCATAGAATAAGAGAGACATGAAGCAGTCTATAAATGGACTAGAAGTCTAAAGAGATTACTGCTGCACACCTTGCTATACATTGTTGTATCTGGACAGCATAGAGCTAAATGTAAAAAACAACAGCAATGCAGAAAGCCCTCACAGATACACATTAAAAACTGTGGCAAACCTAAAGATGAAGAGATCAGCTACAGGAAACACATGATATGTGGCAATTTCTTGTAACACACCCAACAAGTGTTTATTTCTTCTACACTGTTTAGAGCTAATCCATTAATTTATTAACAATGTTTAACTACAATTTATTACTTGTATGACTTGTAGTTTTAATCCGGGCAAAACTCCTTTTGGGCTTGTCCCCACTTGAGCAATCTCCAGTGGTCTCCCGGTGGAACAGGAAATCTGGCCCAACCCGCATGTGAATACAAGTGGACACTCTTTTTAGATCACAGACCACACCTGATCGCGCCTATCCACAGCTGTGGGGGTGAGCCCCATCAAATAAATGGGCACGATCGGCCGTAGTTTGAGGACCCCTGTTGTAGACAATAGATGTCATACTCCTCTTCCTCAAGCTTATTTATTTTTTTCATGTTGGCACTTTTTACTCCACTTTTAAACCAGCCAATTTCCATTCTCAAACAAATGACTGTTCTCAAACTAATATATTTTTCCTTTTGATGTAGTTTCAATGCTTAAATCCTGACCAGAGAAGTTACCTCTTCTGTGCTAGGCTGAATATGGTGGTGTAACTATTGCTTTGTTTCTCCAATGGATAAACCTTGAGCACTACTCACTGCACTGTACAACATACACTTACTCTTCTTATGTTTTGTTGTTGGGTCTTTTTGGTGAAGAAGCTGATGCCACAGTGTATTGGTGCAATGTTATTGATATTAAAAACCCCTCAGACTCCCATTTTCATATCCAAAGTTTCTCAGACTCCCATTTTCATATGAACATGACCATATTGTTTCTCCTACCTTACGCCTTAACTGGTAGCTTCAGTGATCTAGTTTTGCCAGGCACTGGACTGGGAAATTTAGTTAAATGACTAACCAAACGTCTTCAAGAAAACTTCAGCAAGACCAGTTGTTTTGACTTTGGACTGCAAGTATACCATGACCTGGATAAATGAAAACCTTCAGGGACATTTTATATAGTTTTATTTATAGTTTGTCATGGTCTTAGGAAAATATGTAGAGTACAAAAAGAGCAGTGAAAATCATAGAATTATGATAGAAGGCAATGAAAGGCTTTCTATTTAATGTTGCACTCTTTTTCATCCCCAGAACAGAAAATATTAACCTGTCAGTTCAACCTGTTTTTGGTCCCTCTTTTTGAACTGTAGAGTGGTTCTTTCATTTGCATCTGGAGTTTCCTAAAAGATGTAAATTCATTCTGTGGTGCCCATGAAAAGATTCCAGTCTCTGATCCTTGGCCAGGTTTATATACCCTACTTGTCTCAGTCCAGTAGAGCCAAAACACACTGCACATTCACACTTACACTACAGATCATTCCTCCACCCCAATATCAAAAAGTCACAGAGAATAACATAGATACAACTGAACAGTGTAGAAGAACTTTGGGCTTGAAGTAGCTAAATGGGAATAAGAAAATATAGAGACTATTTGTCCCTGATATTAAATGACACTGTCTCCATCAGATAAGAGGTGTGGACAGGTTTTTGGCACAGCTTAGTCACCCTAGGTGCACAAATGTTTATGGAATGCTGTGACTATTAGGGCTTAAAAAGAGACATTGATAGAAACTATTTGGAAGTGGTTGATCACCTTCCTTTTAAAGATAAAAAAAAAATCCTGGTTTGCTTTTTAAATAAAAACACAACTAACAGAGACACATTTATCTTCTAAAGTCAGACACATATCAAGACCTGTATATAAAGTGCATGTTTAAAATGACTTGTTAAGGAATGTAAGAATGTTAGATTTAATCCCTATCAAGAATTTAAACAGAAGCCTAAGCAAAGCTGACTCATGGTATACAGGTGATGGCAAAAATTGTGGGACTCTCCAATTCTGCTTACATTTTCAAAACACACAAAATGCAATCCAATATATAAAAAATAGATGTCATGTTCTAATCTACCAAAGTCCAGAAAGTCCCTCATATTACATTGTTTTGGTAAAACTAAAAGAAATCTGTCAGAGAAATCTAAAGGTGTATGAGGACCCTTAAATTCCTACACAAATACACACCCTTATTCATTACTGATTAGGTGATCGCCTTTATTATATCTTCTGTGGAAAATTATTTAACTAATACCCCAAAATACTGCTTTAACCAACTCTCTACTCTAGCAATGTGACCAGTTGGGTGGTAAAATACTGCTAGAAGTATGTGAAAGGTAAATGGGAAATCAACAAATAACTCCTGACCATGTCATAACAGGTGAAAAGAAAGGTTTTGAGTAAGAAAAGGAAAGCTGCAATCGTAAATTTACTGTCACAAGAATACAGTGAGCATTAGTTTGGTTCTATTCTTACATTTTCAAAGATAGCAGAACTAAAGTCAAGCAACAGGAACTGAGGACAACAAAGGTGCAACCTAGAAAAATCTTTAAAAAAAGTTGCAAACTAAGATTGTACATGGCAAGAACAGTTCAATGCTGAAGTCATACTAATCCAAAAATAATAAGTGATAAAGAAAAGTCAGGCTGTCGATTGCCAAAGACCACGTGAACTGGACTTTAGAGGTTTAGAAAAAAGGTAATCTTTTCTGATAAGTCCAGTTGTGCCCAGACCTGGTCATCTTATGCCTGGAGAAGTCTACAAACCACAATGTCTTCCACCAATTGGGAAATATGGAGTAGGGTTAGTGTCCCCGTCTAAAGTATGGGTATATGCCTCCTCAGCTCTGAGGTATTTCACATCCATCAGACTGAGAAATCAGTCTCTCTGCACAGGCTGCCTCCTTCTTCTCTCCCTTTGAGGGAGGGAGGAAGGGAGGGAGAGGTGCTTCTCTCCCCTCGTGCTGACACACAGCACAGACAGCGCTGGCACGCAAAGGATGCCGGGGCCAAATGTGACCCGATGTTTTGGCCGATTGACTGCGCGTGATGACTTCATCACACATGGTTGGGTTATAATCTTTACATGTATGGGGGCTTTACACAAAGAAAAAGAGAAGGGTGCACACCTAGTGCAATAGATTTCATGGTGGTTTGAGGTTACAAAACACTCACAATGATGTTGATTTATGGGCACATACATGGCAAAACCTCTTTGCTCTGCCACCCCCTACTCTTTTTTTCTCCTTCTCTCTCGCCTTACTGTTTTTCAGCTGCAAATATTAATCTGTTTCCCTCTTCTGAAATGTTCCTTTAATATTAATTTTATAATTTTCAATGTCAACCAATAATTCATGCACAACATACATATTGATAATTTAAATGGTAAATACAATTTTCAGGAAATCTTTACCGTGGAATTTATATTATGCATAATGGTTCTTTTTTGTAAATATTTTCTTTTCAGTTTCATTCCACCATGTGTTTTTTCTCATTTAAGGTTTAAAAAGAAAAAGGTTTAAGAGTGAACAGGGTATTGTTATTCTTTGAATTATTCAAGTTCTGCCAACACTGCATAATTTCTCTCATTTTTGATGCATTGTCATTAAAACTATACTCTAAAGAAGATTTTTTAAAATAAATTAAGAGGCTATATCGGCAGCATTTCTTAAAAACTAAAGGAAAGCTATTCAGTGCAATACCTGCACCTATATAGGAGGAGGAAGTAAGTAAGTAAGAAAGGTTAAAGGTGACACTCAATGTATCTGTATTTTTCAGATGCTGTGGCAACGTTGTTCAGGACCTGGGCAGGGATGAGCTGTGGAGGTAAAACATTAAACCTGTATCCAAAGCCATCTTACCCAACCGACTTTACCAAAGCTGCCAGTCCCACTTCCCATTAGACAAGGACAAGACAAGGGCCCCGGTATCTGATTAACTTGTGGGTAAAACTGGCTACAGCTTTATTAAAAAACAA
Source organism: Ptychadena robeensis (assembly GCA_036250615.1). Lineage (NCBI taxonomy): Eukaryota > Metazoa > Chordata > Amphibia > Anura > Ptychadenidae > Ptychadena > Ptychadena robeensis. Next base: position 109,892,901 of record CM070033.1, on the reverse strand, counting down.
CAAGTGCAAATAACGAAAAGAGGTCCCCCGGACAGTGTCCCCCAGATCCATAAAACCAAACCACCAGTACCGCCCACCAGCCTTGACCACTCCAGCCTGGTGGGTACTTGCCTCCTTCTACCTTAAATTCTCCACGTTCCCAAAACAAAATTGGTCATTGACCCCTGAAAGAGCTCAATGTTTGCGCTTCGCCTGTGTGCCTGTACCACACTGTTAAAAACGGTGCGGTACAGGCGGTGCGCTAGGCAGGTTAAACCACACATGAAGACAGTGTTGTAAGGAGAGTAAGGTAATGAAGGGGGACATGAGAGGTCAGCATTAATAGACACAGAAGTATTTTAAAGCAGCAGCTTGCTTATTAAAACAGAACACTGTAGAGACTGTAGTAGTGGTTTAGGAAATACATGTTGAGGGCTTATGATTTGGAGAAATTAAGTTTAAAATTACTGAGGATATAATTTATGGGTTTCTTTACCCATGGTTTTATTTTAGTATTTCTCTCTTTCTTTATCTTTACAGGAGGTGTGCAGGCCTTAAAAGTTTGCTATATAAGTCCATTCACCAGTTTCATTACGTCAGCCCATTTTCCAATTCTGGTCTTCGCTGAGCTTTCAGTGTTTTAAACCAGTCTGGCAGTAAGGCATTTACTGAGATTTATAAGTTTGTTACAAATCCTTAGCACTGCTTGTTTTCTAGGTCAGGCTATATTGGTTCCAACAGTCTTTATGTAGTAGTATGTAATTTGGTTTATCACAAGAAAAACAATGAGATTTTCAGTTTTCCTTGAAACTATAACAATAGGCTTGGTCTGTGGTTGTATACTTATTTACAGAGGTCTTTGTATTGCCACACAAATACATTTATCCTTTATTTAAAATTTATGCAAAGGATTGGTAACCTGCATTCAGCAATACATGTATGTGCAGGGTTTGTACATTGTAGTGCACTGCATTGTAAAAAAAAGTATGTTTTTGTGAATTGAGAGTTGTGAAAGTGTACAAATTCTGTCCAGTTTGTGTCTCTGTTAGAGAAAGTCAAAAAACTTGAATATGTTGTATAGATTATTCGTTCTTAAAAATGCATAGATTAAATAAAATACCTGCTATTTAAATAACAGTAAATGTAAAAAAAAACCTGTAAACTCAGCCATGGCCCAGGACCTGTAGTGGTTGATTTATTTTTATTTGTTAATTTTTCTTTTTATCCTGTATAAATGGGTAAGAGGTCCAGGGCACCTCTATACTCATTGCATTTTTATATGTTATTGTGTATTTTTTACGTATAAACCTGGATTTTTTTAAATTGAGAAATGTTATATTCGAAAGTTTGTAGAAATTTCACAGTAGATAATGAACTTCTGAAAAATCTAATTCTGCCAAATTTGACCATCTTTAGTCTCTCGTTGTCACAGTTGATAGGTGTCATCATGAATAATAAATATGATAAATATGAATTCTTCAGTTGCCAAAAGAACAAAAACAAAAAATTTGTAAAGGGATGAAGAAATGTTTATGGTGGTTGTTTGGGTCTTCTACTTGGATAATCAATCCATGTCTTTGTCATATCCATGCTATTCCACATCTTATATTTTCTTCCGGCAGGTCTGGACCAGGGCTAAGGTTTAAGGAGAGAGTTCTCAGATCTTGGGTCCCTCAATGTTCATGTGCTCTAGGTGTGTAAATCATAAATTTCTAGCCAGCCATTCCATTCTACTAGACATGTCATATTGTACTCATATCTGTTTTGCTTTTTTACCAATTGGAATGATACACATGCACAAAGCAAAGGTACAAACCATTTCAGCCGTGAGTGTGAACGTTAGAGATGGGGGTGTAATATTGACCAGTTAATTTGGGAATTAACTGCAACGCCTCTGAACATGGTATCTTCATTAATATTGCTGGTTATGTAGAGAAGGGCTGTGGGAACATTAAAAAGAAAGTATTGTTTTAGCACTTGTAGCATGTGCATAAATTACATTCAAAGTAAATTTTTCTTCAAACTTTTCTTGACTGTGACTTTAATTTATAAATGCATGTGATGTTCCCACAACTTCTCCTACAATTTTTTTTACAATTTTTACAATTTTGCAATTAACTCACAAAGTCAGCTAGTCAAAAAAAAAAATTTCATCATCTCTAATGAAAGGTATTGAATAATCCTATTTAGTCCACATGCTTCCTATACCAGAACAGATATAGAGCATATTGCCACAGGTCATTATAGTGTTGTGCTCGATATTATGCACATTTATGAACACGAATTGTGAATATATATTCGCAATGCGAAAATAAATATAGCATGTCACCATTCATTTTGAACGCGATTATATATTTGATAAAGGAGAGATTATTGCTTATTACTGTTTCCCAAGCACTGTCTTTCCCTCTTAGTATCAAGGCCGGATATCGCCACGTATCATAAGATGGTGGTCGATATTCAGCCTTATTATCCTAGGATGGTGGTAAAATAAACCTCAGTTATGTCTCCCACTACAATTATTACTACTACACTATTACCAGGAATTACTTGAAACTTTGCAGATATAACATACAAGACACCTTTACTATGTTACAATTAACAATAACACATTACATTTATCTCATGGTCATGTAAGTGAACACACAATGTAACTGGCCTAAAGATATAATAATATAAACAAAGGGTACTTAGCCAAGATTGTTAGATCATGCCACATGGTCCTCATCTCCCATCTCCTCTCAGCCCGGTTGCAAGATTAGAACTGACCCTTGTCCCCACATCCCCACCTCACTAGCCCGGTGATGCCCGCCCAGGAAGGGGTGGGGTCTCCACCACAGGAAGTGATGTATTACCCATGTGCTGGCTTGCCTTCACTTCCTGTGTTGGCCATGTGTTTATACTGAAAATCTGGCCCTGTAACAATATTCATGAGTAGAATTAATTGCGAAATATCACAATTTCTTATATTGCCTATGCTGCTCATCACTAGTCATTAGCTACATCATGTCAAGCATATTACATCATCCTAGAGGTATTTGCAAGGCCTAAACCTGGTCCTCCTCGAACAAATTTATAAATTCACTATTTGATCCCTGTCATTGGTTTAGTTCAGCAAAGTTCACATTTTAGGGCCTTAGCTTTTATTCCCAAAAGTATGCTATTATGATGCCACCAGAGAAATGTGTTTTTATTTCCAAAATGACTTTATTGAAAGGTTCTGAGACAAAACATCAGGGTTGCATAGATCATGAAATCAAATGTGGATCACAGATACAACAAGTCAATAACTGTTAAACATAAGAAAATACATTGTCAGCAAGGTTGTTTTACAAAGTACAGAGACAAAACCTGTGCATAGGAACAAATTGTTAGGCAGGATGAAAAGTACGGTACTGTAACCAGGGGGACCAGATTTCCAAGTAGGTATTTAGGGAATCGCGTGTCATGTGAATCAACTGTTCCATTTCCGCAATCCTATCCATTTCCACTTTCCACTCAGCTAGGGAAGGGGGTCTGGATTGTTTCCAGAGGCGAGGGACCAGCAATTTGGCAGCGTTAAGTATATGAAACACCAAGGAACCTTTGTATGTTTTAATTGGTAGGTTAGAATGGTGAAGCAAATAACATGCTGGGGTGAAGTCTGGGGAATCCCCCGTAATTTCTCTAATCACTAGTTCAAGTTGACGCCAGAAGGGTTGAATAGTGGGGCAGACCCACCAAATGTGTGAATATGAGCCTACATCCGAAGAGCACCTCCAGCAGACATCGCCCAGGCCTGGGAATATTTTGTTCAGGAAAACCGGCACCCTATACCATCTGGCCCTTAATTTAAAATTGTTCTCTTGAATAAGCACATTAAGGGAGCCTTTCACCGTGAGGGTATTAATTTTACACCATTCATCAGAAGTGAATTTAAACCGCAACTCTTTTTCCCATGCTTGTTGATGAGTTAAGTGTGTCTGTCCTTGCGTCTTAATGATCATGTTATATGGCATGCCTGACAGGGGTCGTGGAAAAACAGAGTTTTTCAAATTCCGTCAAGTCTCTATAGATCAGGGCTTTGTGTGTGGGGGTATTGAGGAAGTGTCTAATCTGGAGATAGAGCCACATTTTGAGTTTACCGCCAAAGTATTGTTGATTTAATGCGTTCAAGTCTTTGAAAGCGCCCTTGTGAAAAAATAAAGAAGCCGTCAAAGGCTGGGAGTTCAAATCGGGCAAGAAGTGTTTTAGATCCTGACCTGGCGTGAATGCACTGTTATCTACCATGGGAGTGAAAGGATTGGGGTAGGTAGTAAAATCTGCATATTTTGTCATGAAATGCCATGTCTGCAAGGTAGGTTGTAGCATAGGGTGTTTGTTGAGTGCATTATCTCTAATGGGAGGGGGTAACCAAGTGACTGCTGTCAAGTTTAAAGGTGATAGGTCCATTTCAAGTTGAACCCACTTTTTGGAGTGGGCGTGTAAGTGTCAGTCTAGTATCCGAGAAAGGTGGCAAGCTCTATGGTATATTTCTGGGTCAAGTAGCCCTATGCCACCATTCTCTTTAACGGCTGTGAGGTATTTTAAGGCTATACGTGGGGTCTTATTGCCCCATAGGAATGCTCTGGTCACTGAGCGCAGCAAGTTGAAAAAGGATTTTGGCAGAGCAATAGGGATGGTTTGAAAAAGATAGAGCAGATGGGGAGTAATGTTCATCTTGAGGATTGCTGCCCTCCCAAACCAGGAAAAAATTGGCTTGTGCCATGATTTTAAATCCATTTTAATCTGCTGGATTAAGGGGAGGTAGTTAAGTGAAAAAAGTTTGGAGGTATCTCTGGGCAGGTTGATGCCTAGATATTTGATCGATTCGGGGGCCCATTTAAAAGGGTATTTTTGTTCACAAAGTGTCTGCTCCGCTTTAGAAATGGACACATTTAAAGCGTGTGACTTAGTATAGTTGATTTTAAAATTTGAAAGGGTCTGAAAAAGTTCGAGATCCGACAACAGGGCAGGTATCGAGGAGTGAGGTGGGGTAAGAAAAAAGAGCAGATCGTCCGCAAAAGCGGCAATCTTGTGCTCCCCGTCTCTCACTTGGATTCCCCTGATCTCCGGGTTACTTCTGATGCGTCTTAATAGAGGCTCAATTGACAATACAAAGATCAAAGGGGAAAGGGGGCAACCCTGCCTGGTGCCATTAGTTATGCGAAAAGGGTCCGATAATGCACCATTGACTCTCACTCTAGCTTTCGGGAATGAGTATAGCAACATAATCTTGGAAAGGAAGTTTGTGTGTAGACCTATGGCCGCTAGAGTCGCTTCCATATAGTCCCAGCTAATGCGATCAAAGGCCTTTTCGGCGTCTGTTGATATGAAAAAGCTTTTGGCATCGGAACTGGATAAGTGGTGCAAAATATTGATCGCTTTGGTCGTGTTGTCACGGGCTTCCCTGCCCGGGACAAAACCGACCTGGTCCAAATCGATAATGGAGGGCAGAAGGGGACCAATCCTCATTGCCAGCATTTTGGCAAATAGCTTAAGGTCCACATTGAGTAAAGAAATGGGCCTATAATTGCTGCAAGATGTCGGATCCTTTCCATCTTTCGGAATCACCGAAATATGGGCCTCTAGGAAGTCAGTGTTCTGCAGGTCAGTTCGGTGGAGAGAGTTACATAGAGTCAGGAAGTGTGGGGCTAGTATGTCAATGTAAGTCTTATAGTATTGTGCAGGTAATCCATCAGGGCCGGGGGCTTTACCCGGTTTCAGTGATTTAAGGGCCATAAGAAGTTCTTCTTTGGTCAGTGGGCGCTCTAAGTCTTGTGCAACAGACTGTGCTATTGGAGGGGGGGCATGCTTCTGTAGAAACGAAAGAATCAAGTCCGACCCTGTGGGTGCGATCCCTGCAGGTTGTGTTGTAGGCAAGTTATAAAGGTCGCTATAATATGCGGAAAATTGTGCGGCAATACTTTCTACTGTCTGGTGTGACTTGCCACCAGAGTTGGTAATTTGGTGGACTGTGCGTAGTGCTTGTTTGCCTTTCAGTGCTCTTGCTAAATATTTATTTAAAACAGCTTCTGCGACAAAATATACTGCACATTTGTGTTTTAGATTCAACTCTTCTTTTAATTGGTTTCTCAGGGTTATTAGTTCGCTCAGAGTCTGTGCCGAAAGGTTAGATTTATGAGCCTGCTCCAGCCTAGCAATATCAGCGAGTAAGGTTGAAACTTTAGCTTGAGCTTTCTTCTTTCTTATTGCTGAGTGTTTCATAAAGATGCCCCTTACTACACACTTGTGCGCCTCCCAAAGGTTCAGGGACGAAGTCTCCGGAGTGACATTTATGTCAAAGTATTCTTTAAGTTCCCTGTCTATGGATTGCACTATGGATTTGTCACCCAATAGGGACGAATCTAACCTCCAAGTTTTCAAGGTAGAAGATGTGGAGGGAAGGTGGAGAGTAAAAGTTATAGGGGCAAATGTCAATTGGCTTAACCTCCCTAGCGATATGCCCGAACTGACTTCGGGCACATCGTGGGAGCTCACCTGCTCCGTCGCCGCCATCTTCTGTCTTCTTCTCCGTCTTCTTCCGGGTCCCGGAGTGACGTGTGACGTCACAGAGGCGGGACCCGGTCCCCGGTCTTTTTTTTAATCTTTTTTTTTTTACTTTTGAGCTGGATTATAGAAATGTCTTTCTATAATCCAGCTCAAAGTGGATCCCGCTAGCAGAAACGCTCGCTAGATGGATCTTACTTCGGCTGCACCCGAGCAGATACGGAAATAGCCGAGGTCTCCGGCTATCTCTGTGATCGGCATTCGGGTCCTGATGACATCATCGGCCGGCGGGAGATTTAAAGGTACAAAAAAAATATTTTTTTCTTAGATTTTTTTTTCTTAGATTTTTTTACATTTGTTTTTATTTTGATTGGATTGGATACATGTTTTATAAATGTTTTATCCAATCCAAATCAAAAGAAAAGAAAACAAGTGTAAACTTAGTATTTCTGTACCTCTAAAGCCGCCATAGCGCTTCTATCTGTGGCCGTTTTGCGAATGATCACATGCGCATTCGGGGTGATCGGGGTGATCAATCGCAAAATGAACGCCGCCCACCTGGAGCAACCGTTCGTACTCGCACAAAACTTTGATCAGCCAGAGAACAAATGTTTTTCTCTGGTCGATCACAACCGCTGTGTTCTGCCTGCTGCATTTCTACAAAGCTGCAGGCACACAGAGCCTTTCCGCCCCCATCGGCGTCATCGGTGACGGAAAGGCAAAACACTGTATCACTTTTGGTACAGAAATCTGCACCTCAGTGAACCGCCAGGGAGGTTAATATCCGCATTGCGGACCACAGTTAAATCCTTCTGGGAGATGAAAAAATAATCAATGCGCGTGTATTTTTGGTGGGGGGGGGGGGGGGAGAAAAAAGTGTAATCCTTAGTAGATGGATGGAGATATCTCCATACATCATGTAGGGCAAGAGTCTGTTATTTGGTTTTGATAGCTTTAAGAGCTTTGAATCTGAGGGAGGAGGCACCGGTAGAGGAATCCAAAAACGGGTTCATGGGGACGTTAAAGTCCCCCCCAAGAATTGTCATACCCACGGCGAAGCCCTGAAGGGCGTTCACAATTTTTGAAAAGAAAGCAGGTTGCTTTCTATTCGGGCAATATATGTTGGCAAATGTGACAGGAATGTTACCCAGATTACCTTTTAAAAATATAAAGCGTCCATTAGCATCAGAGAGTTCGGAAATGAACATGCTTTGCTAGGAGTATTGCTACCCCCTTCGTTTTTTGCAGAGGATTGGTGGAGTGATACACTACTTGGTATTTTTTGTTTGTCATTTTTTGGATGGAGGAGGAAATAAAATGGGTCTCTTGAAGAAAGACCACGTCTGCTTTATATTTCTGAATCATTTGTAAAACTTGAGACCGTTTCTCCGGGACATTTAGTCCTTTAACATTAATCGACAGTAAGTTAAGTTTAGACATTGTAAATATGTGCCAATGTATATAGCTGCGAATCCTCAACCAATCCTCAAGCCGTTAACAAACACACTAGTATACAGCACAATACAGTAAAAAAAAAAAAAAGCACAGGTGTCGCTGACAAAACAACCAGGTCTCCAACCGGACCAAATAATAAACTATGTATTAGTTACAAAAAAATACCCGGAGTGGGAGAATAAACCCACTATGAAGTGACAGACCGGGCAAGTTCCAGGAAGTGAGAGCGTGACTGAAGGGCAGAGATAGAGTACGCTGTTAACAGGCAAGCTCACTCACTTCACAGGATTGGGGGGCGGGTGATAGGCCAAAACAAGTAACATGACTGAGTAACATCTGAAAAGCTTTTTCCAGGAAGCATAGGTTATGTTTGAGCTACTATTTAACCACATCAACTGTGTCCATGGTGTTGGGAAAATATTTTGAATAAAGAAATGTTTAAATTGTAAGGATAACTGATAATCATTTCCCTAAATCATTTAGTGTTTGTTTTTGTTTCTAAATTGTCTCTGGTGCTTTTATGTTTTTGCACAGCATCTGATGTAGATGATATCATTTTCCCTCTACTTTAAATTCGCTACCGTGGATTGGTGACAACAGATAAAACACCTGGCTAAACCAATGTCCTCTGCATGCAAGCAGCTGTCAAGTATTTTCAGTAATGGCTTTTCTGTATGTGGTACAGAGGAAATCTAATTTGCATAAGAAAAATATAATGCAATCATAATTTGTTTTCTTCCACACAAAAAAGAAAATCGCATTTATATTTTGCTTTCTGTTCCTAATCGAAAAAGTTTATTTTTCAAAACCCTATCTTTTAAAACTTTTGTTCTGATACATTTCACATGTTTTTATAGTGGCCTGAAGGTCACTGTAGCTGTCTAGCAAATATATGGAAGGCAGGTCTGAACTGTAAGTCCTGGTCACAATTGTCATTGTGAAAGAAGGTGTATACACAAAACGGCCTTCATCCTACATGGCATAGATTCAACAAGGTACTGGACATTCCTCCGAGACATTGCTCCATAGTGACATGATAGCATCACACAGTTGCTACAGATTTGTCTGCTGCACATCCATGATGCGAATCTCTCGTTCCTCCACATCCCAAATGTGCTCTATCGGATTGAGATCTGGTGACTGTGGAGGCCATTTGAGTACAGTGAACTCATTGTCATGTTCAAGAAACCAGTCTGAGATGATTCGAGCTTTATGACATGGTGCATTATCCTGCTGGAAATAACCTTCAGAAGATGAGTACACTGTGGTCATAAAGGAATAGACATGGTCAGCAGAAATACTCAGGTAGGCTGTGGCATTGTAAGGATGATCAATTACTACTAAGTGTGCCAAGAAAATGTCCCCAATTTCATTACACTACCAGCCTTAACTTTTAATACAAGGCAGGATGGATCCATGCTTTCATGCTGTTGACGCCAAATTCTGACCCTACCATCCGAATGTCACAGCAGAAATCGAGACTCATCAGACCAGGCAACATTTTTCCAATCCTCTATTGACCTATTTCGGTGAGCCTGTGCGAATTGTAGCCTCAGTTGCTTAGCTGACCGGAGTGGCACCCGCTGTGGTCTTCTGCTGCTGTAGCCCATCTGCCTTAAGGTTTGACATGTTGTGTGTTCAGAGATGCTTTTCTGCATACCTTGGTTGTAACAAGTAGTTATTTGAGTTACTGTTGCCTTTTTTCAGTTTGAACCACTCGTGTCATGTTCCTCTGACCTCTGGCATCAAGAAGGCATTTGCGCCCACAGAACTGAAATTATTTTGGATTTATTTTGGAATGACTGCCAGTGGATTTTAGGTGAAGCTTTAGGTTTAAGTATGAAAATATGTTTTCAGGCATTTTACTTCCATATTGAACGTTTTCAGGCATACAAACTTCCATATTGAAATTGACAATGTAATGCGGCTTAAGAGGACAGGCTTTTCACTTGGGACATTTCTGCCCTTCGGTTTCCACTAATCCCACAGTGATTTGGGTGGTGAAAAGATTTTTAGGGGCATTGCAATTTATTTGAAAATTTGTCGGTTGGTTTGTGAAAATTGATCCCTGACTTGCGAATTAATGCGTTAACTACAGGCAGTTTCATTTGTGGCATGTTCCTTGGCATGCCTTCTTGTTTTGGCCTTGCAAGTAACAGTAGAAAGTGACTTTTTCAAATTGACAGCATTTCTTTTTTTCACCAGGTTTCAGCTCCAGACCCCTGTCATTCAACTCTCCACAGAATGATCTCAGAGAGGAAAACAAATGTAGAAATGTTTGACAGGTAAAATACATCCTGTATCTCAACTATGTATTTAGCTGTTTATGTAATGTTCAGTTTTAATATTATCTTTGTAAAGTAAAAATCGATTTTTATTAACCTTATAAAAACTGAGAAACAAAACTGTTCAAATTATATTCCTTTGGCTTGCCGATGGCTAAATGTGTTGTTGGCTTTCCCCTACTCCCCCTACTACAGCTGATGTGGTAAGTTACTTCACTAGGCATATGTTTTTTTTAGAATAACTGGACTTTACCCAAAATCTAAAAAGCCTCCATTCACTCAATTTATTGCTCATCAATTTTTCACCCTGCATCCCTATCCTTATGTTATGTTATGTTATGTGTTATTGTTATGTTATGTGTTATTAGGAGGTTTCATTCTTCTTATCCATATTTGAGAGGATTTTGTTTGAGTTTGTTATTCTGGTTT
>CM070033.1:109869543-109882215 GCA_036250615.1 Ptychadena robeensis | reverse complement strand
AGATATGTGGGACGATGGTATTTGAGATTTCCATTCTGAGGTGAAACCAACACTGATCTATTTGCAGGGAACTCTCATGTTCCTCTGCTGGTGTTTATCAGTTGTGTTCTCAGGCTGGTTTTACTGGGAATCTGTTTTTTAGATTCTGATGGACCTAATATAAAACCACATGAGCCTGCACAATAAGGTCATACTTCAAATAGAAAATGACCTCAGTGCACATGTAGACTTCTTCTCTAAAGTAATTTGACTGGCTCCCTCTGGGAAGCTATTGCAATTGGTTTTAAAATGTGATCATCTCTTCAGCACTTTAATTATTGATTTGATCTATTGGATAATCCGCTAACAAAGCACGCACAGGCACTTTGGATCCCTGAGGAAGCCCTCCATAGGATGAACGTGTCAGAACAACCAAGGCTACCTAAGTGCGTTTTCATTTATAGCTGTGTTTACAATTATACTGGGGTGATTTTCTTCCCCTCACCCCCTTTATTCCCTTTTTTCTGTTTTGTTTCTAATCAGTTTTGTGTATTGCATGTGTATTAAAACCCCCCTCTAAGACAGATTAGCCCATTAAGGGCATTTCTGTTTCTTTTTCGATTTTTTTAATTTGGGTGTGGCATTGATATTTCCATTAAAGTGATAGGTAGTTTGCTCTCCCCTCATACAGACGTCCCCCTGTATTCCATCACAGGGATCCCCCTCAATTTAGGCCAAGTCCTGTCCTCTCTGCCTGCCCCTCTTCCCACCATGCGAGATCTCATTCTCCCTCTAAGATGATTGGTGGATTTTATGTGAGTCCAGTTTGAATGAGGCAGATCGTTTATGTACTTCTTTTATAACTTTCTTTCCTGGAATCTGTATATTTAACCTTCGAGCTATTCATTCCAATAGCTCACACACATTTTTAACCATTGGAGCATTTGTTTTATCCTCACACTTCATCACTCCTCACATTCATATCAACACACCTCATGCCTCATTAATTTTCGGTCACATAAATTTTTTTAATTATACCAGCCCATCACCCCCAATTCCTCAGTTATTGCACCTTTATCCTATCAATAGTACAAATGTATTTATTCATTCAAGATTAAGGCCCCCCATGCGACTTGGGATTGATCCATACAGTCTCCGTAGGATCTACCAACAACTGTGTAGTGTAGTGACCTCCCTGATGGCATGCGTGGTGATTGGGGGGATTAGAGGGGTCCTCATGTTGCATGGTTTTGGTGGAGCAAAGTTTGATTGTACAGAGATTAAAGGATATTTATTTATTTTTTTCACATTTGTATTTCAAGTTTGGTCACTTTTATTACTTTAATAGCGGTTCACACATAATCTTCAACTCCCAAGTAGTCCATCCTATCCACTTTTCACTTTCCCACACACTCATGCCATACACTCAACGTCCATTCACAAATGGTATATATTCATATCACGTTCACCGAAGTGTTCACAGATTATAGTGCATATCTTACCATCTTTGATTCTAAGAATTGGATCACTATCACAATTAGTTTTTTATAATAAATTTTTTCATCTTGTCTTTTATCCTATTTTCCTATCCTTTCCATTATATTCCATGTCTGTGGATTTTCATGCTTGTGCGCATGACTGAGAATGGATGCTTGTGTGAATTTAGATGTGTATGTGAGAGGTTTGGAGATGGGTTTGGTTTGGTTTGGCCTGGAGTGAGAGGTGGGTGTGGAGTGGCTGTGTTTGTATGTGTCTAGTGTGGCTTGGAGGTGGGAATGACGGGGGAGGTGCTCTGGTGAAGGGATGTCTCAGTAATGCTGAAGGTGCCGACGCAGCCTGATGACGGGTTCGACGCGTCCGTGGTCTCTACAGCGGTGCCTGCTACCGGATCTGTGATGCGCGGCGCCCCGATGGTCGCCATGGCGGCCCTCCACCCAGGAGTGTTGCCATGGCAGCCCTCCACCCAGGAGTGTTGCCATGGCGGCGTGGGAAGAGCTGGCACGGGCGGATGACGGTGCCGGCGCACGGCACCTGAGTGGCACGGCGCTCCTGCGGTCGCTGCGCTGTCCCTCTAATCAGGAGGCAGATTTGAGTTGGACTGGCCGTGACACACCATGTGTGGTGTGTCCAGAGGGTGATTGTGCTACAATCAGCGCAGGGCGTCTGGAAAGGGAGATAGGGGCGGCACCACGTGGTTGTATCAGCAGCTCCTCTCTCAATTTTTGACCTGCAGTGATTTCAAAAACCTGCCAGTTGGTCTCCTTGTTTGACATGGAGTTCCACAGCCAGGTGGAAATCATCTCTAATTACAAACCTCTTTTTGACACTTAAAACCTTTGTGCTACAGGTATGTTACGCATCTTTACCTTTTCTTGATGTGTGGCAACTGCTCTACGTGTTACCACAGTTTATTTGTAAGTGACGGTTTTCTGGAGCAGATCCATCTTTTGGGAATGAGGACACCTCCGGTGAAGGCCATGTGATCACATCTAACCACTCTGCCCCTGTTTGCTATAATTTGATATATTGGATCATGTAACCACTGAACATACACGGAAGTTTAACCAATGAACCATTAGGGTTCCTAATATTTTACTGTGTACCTTTTTAGATTATATTTTGAACAACCTTGTACCCTTTTGATGCACCATAACACAGCTGTTATTATCCCAGGCACTGGCGTTTCTGTGCTTAGGATGATGGCCCATTAGACACACACGGTATGTAATTTGCAATCAACAGCATTTACCATATAACTGTTAAGAAGGATTTGTCCTTCTAATACTTATCTGAACTGAAAATGTTACCTATGGTGACAGATTTTTAACATCTGAATTGTGATTCATCATGTTTCTGGCTAAAGATTTGAAATGTAACCTATGATATCCGTTGAGTATTTTCTGACCACATTTATCATTGTCTTAAACACGTCACTTTTGTTTACATAGGTGACACCTGTACAATACTATTGACTCTATATCTGACTGCATATTATCCCCTCCTGTTGAGGCCGAGGGGCCGAAACGCATTGAGGGGCCAAGGATACATGTGGATGTGCCAACAGCTAAATATTTAATGGTGGAACCTTTGACATGTGGACATTTAATACTGTGTGATGATGATCACAATGGGCATGGTCTGGTCTGATTTGAGATCATTAGACCTCTAACTGGTTGGCAGTGATCAAGTTGCTTTTAGCCATATTGTACTGACATGGATGAATTCAAAAAAATTTTTACACATAGTTTGTCTTGCTTATTCTATGAGTGATATTTCAGTTCAGGGTCACGCTAACTTCCTGCACTTTGGGGGCAGGGCTATCCCAATGACTCTTGATGATTGCTGTAGGAGTCTTTAATAATGATAGGTAACCATCTTCCCCTTATATTTATTTATTCCTCTTTGTATGTACTGTATCATCTGTATCATCACTTTGTTTAAGGATTTACTTTCAGCTTTCTTCAGCCTAAAACTTTGGAATTCAACAATCAATAAAAGCACAGCTTGAAGATATTAAAAAATCTGCACTGTTTCTAATTCTCATATCTTGGCCAATAGGGAGCTGAAATCAAATCTACTAAAGAACCTTGATTTGGTAAGCAACGTTGCTTAAATTTTCAGTTGTCATTTAAAATATATTTGAAAAAAACATAAAAAAGTGTTAACAGGCTTTTTCACAAAGTTAAGTTGCACATCATTTTTTTGTTGCTTATCTTAGTATCACAGTTGTTTTTATGAGAAGCAATTTTCTAAAGTAAATGTTGTTTATATGATTTTTACAAGAAGTTTAGGTGGTATGGTTTTGATAATTATTCTTATCACTGTTAAATCTTGTAAATATTCCTTTTAACCCAGTGTCATGTTAGCTTTATTTCATGTACTACAAATATTCCTGTTTAATTTCTGGGATTAGACTTGGGCAGGGATGAGCTGTGGAGAAAAATATGTCCACAGCTTAATTAATTTATCAGCCACCAGCTATAAACTATACCAGCTCGGTGGGTATTTCCACTTCATTGGCTCCTTCCACATTAACTTTAACCATGAACCATCCCCTACCTTAAAAAAAAAAAGAAACCCCACTCAGTTCATGAGTCAAATGAGGACGGATATATCTACAAAGGCACTAAAATTTAGACAGGAACAAACCATCACTATGCACCAATAAGGTTTACCCACCCTGGGGTGGACTCCCGTAGACTAGTCATAACAGCACAGGGGTCAAAGAACGCTCCCAGGCAGACCAAACAATTGAAAAGAAAAAACCCTTCTACTCCTGATCCACTTTAGAAAAATAGATCTCCAAGCACAAGGCAACAACAACCCCCAAATTCTATCCTGCCTCAGAGCAACTCCCATATCCAGAAAGCCAAAGAAAGCCAATTAAAAAGCCAGCCTAGATCACAATTCCAAAACCTCAAACATATTTCCCAAAGGGTACCCACCACTACCCACTGCCTATGAAAGCCCTTTACCGTCTGGCGAATCAGAAAATGTTTTGTATATTTATCCCTGATCTGCTCTTAAACAAAAAGGCCAATGCAGCTAGAGATCTAGAGACAACTGCAGCCAACACCCCGAAATCTGAATCCGCAATAAATCTGCCCTGGCTTTATCTGAGGCAGGGATAGACCCGGCTCCTACCAACGTCATCATACTCCTGTGTATGTTGTCCATGTTGCTGGTGCTAATGACCGCCTTACCCAACCTGCCAATGCACCGAGCCCAGCTCCCACAGATGCTCCCATAGCGCTGTTGGCTGCTGTTCCACTACTGGTGCCAAACTGCAAAACTGCTCCTGCTAAAAGCGATACAGACGATCAGCAATGCCATTCTTGATGCCAGACATGCATAGCCCTAAACTTCAGATTAAGTTGCATACATAATAGAACAAACTTCTTGACCAGGTTCACCAAAGGAGAGCCAACAAAGAGATAATGGTTGACACCATTGACATGTTACCTGATTGAAAAATTTCCTCTTTTTTACGCAGCAATTCCCCCAAACCGCCACTGCTACCACAATAGGAAAGTATTCCAGAATGGCTAAGTTGCTGGTTAGATCCAAATCCACCTATGACAGAGGTCACACCCCTTGGCACCACTTACCCTGGAAGTAAGCCCCAAAGCCGCACACCCACGCCACATCGTGAACAATTCAACCTTCAACGGCCACTTACATACTCCATTAGAGACAACCAGAAACATAGGCCACCCTGCCATCTGCGCTGGCTGCCTACGTAACCATTAAGAAATGCTTAGGAGAACATTCCTCTCTTAAGTTCCAACATACACCTGCAAAATATCTGTCCCATAGGAATGATCTTACGAACTGCATCTAGATCAGAATCACTTTCCTTGTACTAGAAAGTAAATGAAGGGCCCCTCTTAGACCTTCCATCTTGTCCAATGGTAACCTGCACACCTGGGCTACCGAAGTTACAGGCTTTCTGTAAATCCTTGGCTGCTGATGGACTACAGATTGCAGCATGCATATAATTTTCTGCCACATAGCATTCTGCTGACAAAAATGGCAAAGTCCCATTTGCTGTGCTGAGATGCTGCAAAACTACATTGCCCAGCATGCCCTGCTGCCTTTTCACACTCACACACACACACACACACACACACACACACACACACACACACACACACACACATTCTGCCTTACACACACTAACACACAGATTACATGGACACATTCTGTTTTTTATACACATATACACAAAATAATTCAATACAGTCTAATTACTACCTGAGGCGTCTTCCACGTTCCTCTTAGCCCTGCTTGTCCATCCATCTTCCGATTGGCTGGCAGTGCCAGGGGAGGGTATGGAAACATGGAGTACATTCCGCAGAAGTAGACAGAGAACTGGCAGACCACAGAGCCAATTTGCTCCAGTTCTCTTCTCCCCTCTCTCTGGCTCTGCTGACAGTCTGACTCCAGCCCAGAAGCTGCGGACAATCTTCCCTGAACTGAGTTGCATCTACAGTATATATGAGATTTCCAGGATTATAAAAATACGGAAAGGAGCGGTGAAGAGCCCTAGAAAATGTTACTTTCCCGGTGTTCTGCCGATTTGAGCTCTCCCCTCCAGATGTGCTCCCAAGCACCCAATGACTAGCAGGAGGAGCAAAAAACTTTCTAACTCCAGCTTCCCTGACGAGATGTGCTCCCCCTGTAAGCACACAATGTTCACACATTCAAAGACCCCAAATTAGTCAAAGACCAGTCCTACAATACTACCAAATTGGGGTCTCTAGCACCCTTGGTTCTGGAATATTGGGTAATGAGGAAAGACTTAAATGTGGGTAAATCACCCCACGGGAACCCCTTGGTGTAAGAGCACAAAGTCAGGAAAGCTACAAGGTGCGCAAGGTCTGCCGCTGGGCCAAGTCCCCATTAAAACCTATGGGTAAAGTAGGCAAGTTTGACTAGGCATCATTCCAGTTTGACCAGGCATCATGCTAAATTTGGCATGCACATATGCCACCGAGTTGAGAGCCTCTATCCCCCGAGGGGCCGGAGAACCTGGGGCCAAAATTTGGGTACCACGAGGACTGTTACAAATGCAATTCTATAGGAAAATGGGCACACTTTTACTCCTAAACTTAAAAGCCCCAAAATACCAAACTTGTAAGGAGGGTCTTCAACTTTTCAGGTTCTTTAGACCCAAAGGGGCAGGAGAACCCTGCTCCAGAGCGTTTAAACCGGTGCGGCTCCTTGTCCAAAAGGGCTTGGGACTAACTTTTTGCATAATAAAAAACTTCTCACACTAAAAAAGTTTAATCTTTTTGGCCAGGAGCACAATGCCAGACTTTGGGAGCACTTCCAGACCAGTTTCTGAAAGTTCCAGGACCCGATTCCAAGGTAGTTCTGGAGGGAAGGGATCAGTTAAATTCTCCCTGAACATTTTCATATTTGAACTCAAAGTTGGGTAACTGCAAACTCGTAATTTTTGAACCTCCCTCATTTCTATGGGAAAAAGTAACCCACTTTGGGGTCACAGTTCTTAGGAATCAAGGGTGCTAGAGACCCCCAATTTGGAAGAATTTTAGTTGCTTGGGGCTCCAGAGTGGTCGAAGGGACCCTATGTGCCTGCATACTTTGCATAGCGGGAGAAATGGCCCTGGGCACATGCTCTGGCAACGTTTTGCCCACAATGCCTCCCATAATGGCAAAAGCTTTTCCCACTGTGCCTAGAGGGTGCGCAATATCTGCATCTATATGCCTGTACGCCAGTTCCTGCACATCACCCTTGAGCACTGGGTGAAACATCAGCCAAACCCAATCTTAAAATTGCTGGTGTGCCAGAAAGAGAATGTAAATGAGGTGTTCCAGTACGCTTACCCACATATCAGGAGTCGGAGACAAGGGGTGCGATCCAGAGAAAACCATCACTCTGGTCACATGGCACCTGAAATGGCAGTAGCACACAAGAAGAGACCTGCAATTTTTAGGAAATGGAATATGAAAGCTATATTAGTGGAATGGACAACAGTGGTTTAAAATGAGAGAAACTTGGGTTGATAGAAAATGTCATCCAGTGGCTCATATATATATTTTTTTTTCTCAGTGGAAGCAATAGAATGCTTACTAATAGTACCAGCATTCCAATGTCTGGGGATAGCTTCTTTTTGTCCCATGGCCACATTACAGATGTTAGCAAGATTTTCTAATCTGACTTCTTTGGATCTAATTGTCTTTAGACTCATGTACAAACTAGTCAGGGTACATTTCTATACATGTGTGCATTTCTATGTCTTGTTGGGGTAGAGAAAGACATACCTGTCAAGGTCTGGGTTAGCCAAAAAGACTTGGCATTGGTTAATATCATAGCTCAATATTACTCAATAAAATGAATACAAAATGTTCCTCAGAGAAATGAAATGTAAAATACAGAATAAAATATTGTTATGTTTTAAAAAAAGTGTAGAGGGGGAAGCATCTTGTAGTTTTTAAACACTTCCTGTCAGTGACAAAGCAGCTGCTCAAAATATAGATCTTAAATAAAGATAATAAATGCCGTTACCATGATTAAGGACTGGCAAGCTTTAAAATAATGATACATTAGGATTTTAGATAACGTTTTAATGTGTGGCATTTTGCTGAATACATATAAACTGCATTATTTTAGGTCAGTAGTTGCCAACATTTGTCCAATCTGATCAAAGCCCAAGTAAAGTTAAGTCCTTAATACCTGTCCATATAATACCACAACAAAATATGTTGCTAAATCTGCCTATAAAGTTATGCTATACATTATAGACATTATAGACATTTTAGACATTTTATAGTGATTTATAGCAAACGGTTAATAAAATGTCTCATACTGATGTAATGCACTTTAAGTTACCGCAATCTAAGACAAATAAAAAGGATATTAAAAGCTTTGAAAGCTACGGCGTAAATGCTTATTTAATTTTTTTAACATCATAAATCACACATGAATAACAGAGAGACCAGAAGGAAAAAATATGATGTTTTTTAAACTTCAAGTGTACATAAAAAGTTTATAAGAGAAATAAAAGATAATCACTGCTAAGTTTTAGCACTTAAAGGAGACCAAAACTCACCCGCAAATTGTTCTCATGTGTCTCACACTCTAATAATAAGCCCCTATGGGTTTTACACACCAAAAAGGAGGAGCAGCCTCTTGAAGTTGTGATGTGTTTGTTTTGTGGAATATGCTAACTTTGAAATAAAGAATCATTTGGGCTTTTATGTTAAATGAGAGTGTGGTAGCTTTGTTGGATCAACGGATTTCAGTTGAGTAGAAGAAGCGCACTACTGGCATGCCACATACCCACGAAGACCTGAAAAAGCACTGGGGTTCTGTGTTTCAGATGTGGTAAGTGCAAACACATGTATTTGAGAACCTTGTGTTCAATGGTTTTACAATCTATCTGTGTTTCTCAAGGTGCAAAAGCTATTTCCTTGTTTGCTGGCATTCAGCCACATCCACAAAGTCTGTAAATGCTAAGGAAGTGTGGGCGTGTTTTTGGACTTTTGACATTTATGACATCAGCACCAATTAATCACAGGACTGTCAGGTAGAAGAAGGCCTTTAGATAACAGATAGACCTACATTGCCACACATACAATGCGACAGCTTTCACAGATAAAGTCACCATGTTCTTGCTGTTCTGTCTATATGCTAACATTTTGCCACTAATTACCATGAATTGCATTCCAGCCCAAAGATAAGCAGTTAAATCTTTAGACCAAAGCTCCACTACATTTTGCCAAAATGCGGCAAAATCATAGTGGTTGCGTCTTTGGCATTGTCCCATGAATTTTGAGTGGCTGTGTGTACTCACAATGTGGGGGCTTCGCATTCTAAAAAAGACCCACAAAGAGATGCACGCATATCGCTGGTAAGCACCCATACACAATGAATGGGACACGTCAGAGAGGCAAGCACTATGATTTTGCTATGTTTGCCAAAATGTAAATGTGAAGGGGCACGTTTTTAATGCAACAGGGCATATGAGTCAAGCCTGTGGCTAACATATTAATTTAAGAAAGATGTGGTGCATTTTTGGCACCTAGTCTCCCCTGTGCCCAAATCTCCGTTGCGCATCGAGTGCATTTTAAAATAGGCAGTTGTTGTGCCTATATACATGCCGTGTCCATGTCAATGTGGGGATTGGCATTGAGAAAGATGCACCCAGTATAAAACATGGGCCATGTCTTCCATGTGCCAAAATACCCACATTCCACAGTTACCAATGGACACACAGTTCAAAGATTGCTTTAGAACACAGGAAAACATTCAGCTAATAAATATAATTAGCTACTGATGTACTGATGGATTGCATTTGAATTATCAATAGATAAGGACTTCATTAAGATTATCCATTCAATTGATTATGTAATCGTTAACCACAATTTTAACAAGATCAACCCCCCCCCCCTGAAATTGAAGAGGTTTAGTATGTTATAAATAATCCATAAACTCCTAAAAAGACAAACTTAAAAGAAGAAAATGCATAAAGTATCTGTATATGTATGTTACTCTTCTATATGATATTTTTTGTTTTTTTCAGATGCATTTCCTGTGTGCATCTTGTTAAAAGCTCAGAACATTTAAATGAACTAGTCACAGTGAAAGACGTGTTTTAAGCTATTAAAAGCCTTAACAATCCAGATGGCCTAACAGCATCATGTTATCGGAAATGTTCTCTCTTCCATAGTGCTTTAAAAGATACCTATATTACATCGCACCAATTTGCTTCAGATTGCTTTTTTTTAGTATGTTACCTTTAATTGCTCTGTTATTTCTTACATATTTGAAGGTATTTAGAAGAAGGGCATTTAGCTGGCTCAGCTATACATATGCTGTGTATATAAAGATCACTGCATTCGGCTATATGTATACAAAAACATGACATTAAACTCAAGTTTTTGTTTCAGTTTTTTTCTAAATAATTATTTTTTACTCTTACAACTTTTTTTTGCTGTACAGTTTCGTTCATAGATATTCACTGTGGGCTCCTTGTTATTACTATATTACATACTGCATGAGTAGCATCATGTAACAGTATCAATAGAAACATGTTTCCTATTGTTACCAATTAAATTCAAGCTACACCAACCCTTAAAATATAAAAACCCTGCTTGCTTCTTGTAGATTTTCTTTAGAGATCATCCCAATAATAGGGGGTTGGCCAGCATTAAGCAAAAAGAACAGCGGAAACAGAGGCAACCATGACTTACTGTAGATATTACACTGCAGATTTACAAATAAAAAGTTGTATATGGAGGAGGACTAGCCATTCTCAAATACTACTTTTCATGTTCACATTTCTAGAGGGTACTGCTTAAGTTGACCATATATGGTTTGACTTTTCCTTTTGACTTCATGATTAATTGCTTTATATCTGAATTAATCAACCAAAAGTGATGGTAATTGAACATAACATGTAAATCGCCCTGATTGGTCATGTTGGAAAAATTTTGTCAATCTTCCACATACATGGCAGGTTGTCTAGGAGTTTTTATGGATTTGTATCTCATCGTACTATGGACCATGCACAAAGGCCTTTGGAAAAAAAATGATTAGTTTTTCATTAGGCTAAGTTTACCGCCAGGTAAATGACCATTTAACGTGACGCCACATTAGGCATCCGCCGGCCGGTTTTCGGGCTACTGTGACATAGAACCTCTATGGGGTCCTTAATTAGACGCCCTGTAATCACCTGCACTGTTTTTCAGCCGATCACAGGGAGTTGTCTATCCCGCAGCTGCGGGAGCGCACTGGCAGCTGAAAGCAGCTCGAGAACCGCCAGTGTAAATTTAGCCTTACTCACACTATGTGGTGGTACAATTGATCTTGATTGATCTTCAACTGGCAGTTGATATATACACTGCACACGTCATTCAAATCAAAGAGCAATCCAACAAAATATGATGTGTGTATTCCTTGCCATATTATATGTTCAAAGTTATAGATGTTAGCCCCTAGATCGTCTACATTGTGAAACCAAGTCAGCAGTGACAACTCCCACACTTTTACCTTGCAGTTAAGCAGCATATATTATC
Organism: Ptychadena robeensis; assembly: GCA_036250615.1. Classification (NCBI taxonomy): domain Eukaryota; kingdom Metazoa; phylum Chordata; class Amphibia; order Anura; family Ptychadenidae; genus Ptychadena; species Ptychadena robeensis. Next base: position 109,870,692 of record CM070033.1, on the reverse strand, counting down.
ACTTACATCATGTGTTTGCCTTGGGTTTGCTCTGTAAAACATAGCAATTTATTTCAATCTGAATTTGCATCTATATCTTACTTTTAAAGGCCCCCATACACATGTCGGATTCGCACCGGATTCCGGCACGATCGATTCCGGGCACGCGAAACGATCGTGCCGAAATCGCATTCAGCCCACCTTGTCCGATCGATCAGGTCCGATCGTTCAGGGGCTCAGAATCGGATCCGACGGAGAACCAACATGTTGGTCTTTCTCATCCGATTCTGCCCGGATCAGGGGGAGTTGCCATTTGTGAGGTGGAATCGGAGGTGGAATCGCACACGGAATCGTGCCGGAATCTGCTCGGACAAGGTGGTATGCTGCGATGGATACTCTTAATTGGCCGATTGATCACACCTGCGATTCCCGGCAGAATCGCCGGAATCGATCAGATGATGAATCGATTGGACATGGAATCCGACAAGTGTATGACTAGCTTTAGTGTGTCATCTTACTGTAACTGTATTCATGTGATTTATAGTCAAACTATAATAGCATAAGCTATAATTAGTGATGGCCCGAACTGTTCGCCGGCGAACAATCCGCGGCGAACTTCGCATGTTCGCGTTTGCGCTTTTTCGCGAACATATGGCGAGTTCGACCCACCCCGTTTCTTTTTGCATTGAAGAAACTTTGACCCTGTGAGTCACAGTCAGCAGACATAATCCAGCCAATCAGGACCCCCCACCTCACGGACCATCCCACCCCCTATAGCACAGCAAGGAGAGGATGCCATTACACATGCTGCTGAGAAGGAGACAGTCAGATTATAGAGCTGCTGTTGCTGCATAGGGAACCATTAGCTAGGCACTGTTCTTTGTCATCTACAGTGTACTCCTCTTCATTGCTGTTACTCTGCTGTCAGGACAGAGTCCTGAAAAGACCCCAAGAGCCCTTTTTAGGGCTATTTTTTTGCTACCCTGTTGCCTGCTGGCTGGCATGCCAGGCTGCTGCCAGTGATTTTGCAGCCACATATTACACAGTGCCTACTGCCAGTGCTCATATCTGGTGGCACTTAGTTATCACAGGGGATTTTTCCACCCTACTGCCTTTGTGCCAACTGTGTGTGCGCCCACACTGCCCAGTGCCCACCCATAGTTATCTGGT
>CM070033.1:109830830-109854419 GCA_036250615.1 Ptychadena robeensis | reverse complement strand
ACAATTGTACTATCTTAGTCCAGAACTGATGCACTGAGGGACATGTCCACCAAAGGTGTAGGAATATTCCTTCAGATGTCCCACATCTCCAGCACATCTTAGAGACCGAAGGCAGATATCTGTTAATCGTCAATGGATACTTATACCATCTAGAGAGAATTTTGAAACTGCGTTCTTGTGCAGAGCAGGAGCAGCTGATGGAGTGTGAAAGGGCGAAGATAATTTAAATAGCTCATTATCGGATATGGTACAAACCAAATCCCTTTCCCATGAAGCAACATAACCTGGTCTGGAGGTGTATACAGTTTTCAATAATATATCATATATGAGAGATAAAGTATGAGTGGGTGGCGATGTTAGGCAACATAAGTCTTCAAAGATGGTCAAGGCTCTAGTTGTCTCCCCTGAGGAGCATACATTAGTCAGGTAGTCCTTCAGTTGTAAACGCTGTAGCCACTGAGCACTGTCCTTAGAGGAGGCTGCTGAGTCAGGTGAAGGTATGGCGGCAGATGCAGAGTTAAGGGCGTGATTTGGGGATGATCCAGGGTAGAGAGGAGAGAGGGACATCTGAAATATGGTCATGCACTGATATCCAGAGTTTGCTTTTCTTACAATAAATGGCATCAATTATGTGTGATAAATGTGCGGCCATATAATATAGCTTGAGGTGTGGCAGGCCCAGACCTCCAGACCCTTTTTTGCGCACTAGGACATCGACTTTGTATGGTCTCTCGCCCATACAAAGGGATATGTGTTTTGTAAAAATTTGATTCGGGCATTGGGTAGCGAGATGTTCAGGGCCACTGACTTGCGGAGGTTTACTTTAAAGTTACTATATTTTTGGAAGTTTTGGAATTCTTCTAGGATACTTTGAAATGGGGGTTTGATGCATAAAGCAACATGTCGTCAGCAAAGAGGCCCATCTTGTGGTGTTGCTGGCCTAAATGGATACCCTGAATCAAGGCATTTGCACGTTTGCGTTCGCCAGGTGTTCCATACAGAGGATGTAGAGGAATGGAGATAGGGGGCATCCCTGCCTTGTGCCGTTGTATATATGGAATGTGTCTGAAAGGGCTCCATTAATCTTTAATCTCGCCGAGGGTTGGTCATAAAGGGCCAGTATTTTGGTGAGAAAGAGGTCTGGAATTCCTATTTGCAACAGGGTAGCTTTAATGAATTGCCAATCTAATTGATCAAATGCTTTTTCAGCATCGATGGATAAGAGAGTTAAGGGGATCTTTTTCCTTTTAGCATATTCAATAAGTGTAAGAGTTTTAATTGTGTTGTCTCTCCCCTCCCTATGGGGAACAAAACCCATGGTGAATCAATTGAGGAATAAGGGGGCTAAAGCCTGCCATACACACGCCGATGTGTGTAGCAGACTAGTCCCGATATCTTTCCGGGAGGCTAACGTGATGACATCATCATGTTAGCCTCCCGTTGCATTATGGGGCCCCTTCAATCGGCCGGGCACCCTTTGTGTGCCGGCCATAAGCTGCAATGAAGACGCCGCTTCATTGCAGCTTATGGCATCGGCTTTCATCGGCTCCCATCGGCCAGAGAAGATCGGACATGTCCGTTCTCTGGCCGGACGAGAAGTGGGGCGACAGGGATCTGTCACCCTATGTGGGCACATGCCGATTAGCGGCCGATTTTTGGCAGCTGCACGCTTGACTTTTCTCAGTTCATGGGCAGTTATTTTGCGCCTTTGTTGTTCCACACGCTTCTTGCGACCCTGTTGACTATTTTGAATGAAACGCTTGATTGTTCGATGATCACGCTTCAGAAGCTTTGCAATTTTAAGTGTGCTGCATCCCTCTGCAAGATATCTCACTATTTTTGACTTTTCTAAGCCTGTCAAGTCCTTCTTTTGACCCATTTTGCCTAATAATTATGCACACCTAATTTAGGGTGTTGATGTCATTAGACCACACCCCTTCTCATTACAGAGATGCACATCACCTAATATGCTTAATTGGTAGTAGGCTTTCAAGCCTATACAGCTTGGAGTAAGACAACATGCATAAAGAGAATGATGTGGTCAAAATACTCATTTGCCTAATAATTCTGCACTCCCTGTATTAATGAAATGGGGCAATAATTAGCACATTGTGTTGGGTCTTTGTCTGGTTTTAAAATTAGAGTCACCTGAGCTTCCTGTGATTGTCTAGGAAATGGGATTTGGTCTGAGATATCGTTATAAGTCTCTGTTAGGATTGGGGAGAGAGAATCTAAAATGGTTTTGTAAAAAATAGAGGTGAAACCATCAGGTCCCGGGCTTTTCCCAGAAGGTAAGGATTTGATAATGTCCGTTACTTCTTGTGCGGTAAAGGGAGCTTGCAGGTTTTCAATTTCTGATGGGGATAGCGTGGGTAGAGCTGTGTTGGAGACAGATTCAAGTAGATCCGAAGGGATGGGAGTATTTAATGACGAGTTAGCGTGTGATCGTAGATTATAAAGAGTGTCATAATATCGGTGAAAGACATAATGTCAGACTGAAGATGTGAGATTGTGCCCGTCTGTGTGGTGATTTTAGGTATGTATGTGCGAGCTTGTTTAGACTTAATTGACCTCGCTAAGAGCCGGCCCGATTTATTACCAAATTGGTATAAAGTACGTGAGAGACAATCTCTATGTTTGAAGTAGGCCTTGTCAAACAGGGTGCGCAGTTCTGAGCGTTTCAGCAATAATTGTTGAAATGTGTCCGTTGTGGAGGAATTTTTATGTGAGCACTCTAAGCGTGTGATTTCTGCTATTAATTCTGTAATGCAGGCAGTTCGTTCTTTTTTGAGTCTAGAGCCGTGTGCAATCAGAGTGCCCGTCATAATTCCCTTTAACATTTGCCATTTGATGGGAAGAGAGGTGCTATCATTCAGATGGTTTTTCTGAAACTCAGAGATGCTGCGCAGAACATCCTGTTTAATTAGTGGGTCAGTAATAAGAGTCTCATTAAGTCGCCATGTAGGGTAAGGTTTAATAGTATCCGGAATATATAGACTAAGATGTATGGGGGAGTGATCAGACCAAATTTGAGGGCTGATAGTGGCTAGGGGCCTCCAGTCTAGAAGAGGGTGTGTAAGCAAGAAGTAATCAATGCGGCTATGTGATTTGTGTAGGGCTGAGTAGTGAGTGTAGTCTTTAGTTGTGGGGTGTGTGACACACCAGACATCAAACAGTTGCAGGGATTGAAGTTTGGTCTTGAGCTTATTAAGTTTGTTACGGGAGACAGAGCCCCTCCCCGAGGAGGAGTCCAACTCAGGGTTCAGGGTGAGAAAGGCTTTTCTATTGATTATTGAGAAGGGTATGAATAACTTTGGACATGACACTTTTTGCTCAAATGTAAATATGTCCCGTCAAAGAATAACTTGCTGGTTGAATAAAAGTAATTTTAAGTCAAAATTTGCCAGGGGTATGAATAATTATGGGTTCAACTATATATATTAGAAAAATGCACAGACACATTTGTGATGGTATCTTGTTCTATAAATTACATAACAAAAATCACAAGCCAACAAACTAGATTCATTATTTATTCATTCATTCAATTCATTTTTTATCCTTTATCGGTGTCTACTAATAAAAATGTACTGAAATTGATACTGAGAAGAGTGATTACAAATTACAAATGCAGAATACAAATGATTTGTGAAAATTCATCATTTGCATTTCTATATGAGTTTAATCTGGCCATGACTGGATTTCTGCTTATCATCTTCCCATGATTTGCCAACCAGCAAGCCATGGAATAGTGACTGAGAACCACAGACCTCAAGATGCTAGCATGAGAGTCAAATTTTAATCACTTGTAGCTAGCATATAATTTTATTGCCAATGTATACTTTGTAAACACTGTAAATACTATAATAGCAGCAATAGTCACAAAATTGACTACAAACAATATCCAGAAGTTACGTACACTGGGAACATGCTGGAGACTAGAGATGGTTACATTTTTTTCAGAAATTTGACCATTTCAACGATTTCAAGTTAATTGCAAAGCCCCTGAACATAGTGTCATTAGCAAACTTGCTGAAGATGTAGAGAAGGGCTGGGGGTATACTACAGCTACAAAAAAAAAGTATGTCTCTAACACAAATAGTTTTTGCACAAATTAAGTTCAAAGTCAAGTCAATATTTCGAAAATCAGAATTTTGACTTTCATTTTGAACTTAATTTATGCTCAAACTACATATGTTACAGCAAACTTAGTTGTTCGTTCAGAGCTGAATTTAATCCTTTGTGGGCATCTGCATGCATTTTTGGGGAGTGTTTCTCTGTAAAACACATTTACAAGTATTCAAAGCACTTCTAGGGCAAAAAAAAATATTTTGGATAAAATCCTTCTTAATGTAGAACTTTAATTTAACCATTATAAAAAATTCATAATTAGACCCCCTTTGGCAGGGGTTTCAATGTCCAAGCCTTTAACAAGATCCCCTTTAGGCATAGCTGCACAAACAAACAGCAATACCAGGCTCCATAGCAGACCTAGCCAAGAAAGATGCAGTGACAAGATTGCACCCTCTCTTGAACACAAGTAGGCCAAATGGTATACCTTAACGAGGGGGAGACCCCTCAATAAGGTAAAGGGGCTCACCCCCTATACAGGATTCCCCTAGGACTTCTAAATCATTCCATGGGGTGTGATAATTAGTGATGAGCAGCATAGGCAACATTTGTATTCGCGGCATGCCGTGAATTTTATGGAAAACATTCAGAAAATATTCGCATTCGGCAATATTCAGGTTTTTTTTTATTGCGAATATCGGCAGTTTTTTTTGCGAATTTCACGCGCGCAATATATGTTTACATGGCGCAAAGTTTTATGCGAATTTTAAAAGTGACGATTTTCGCAATATTCGCATCGCCCCAATATTCAATTAAAAAACTGTTGATGGTGTTGCTAAGCTCTTGTTGCAGCCTTCCCATTCGTCCACTTGCATTAAGAGGCACGTGTAATTGATAAAAAATACAGAATATCCGGAATTGCGAATATTCGGCAATGTATTCACTATCTTGGTGAATTTCCGAATTGCCAATATTCACGATTAATATTCGGAATCCGAATATTCGCGATCATCACTAGTGATAATGTAGTGTAGTGAAAATGTACATAAAGTTTATATATATATTTATTCCTCGCTAGGCCATGAAAGTCTGCATATTAATCTGCATATACTTTTTATATTTATGTTTATCTCTTTAAGAAAGGTTGTTTATCCCACAAGTGCTGATGGAAGGGTCTGGAAAGTGAGCTCATCCCCAGGCACCTACTCGATGTATCCTTTCTTTTCTGCCCAGATACTCCTAAGCCACAAGCTCCTAAACTTAGAGCTCCTTGCTCCCCTCTTGCAGCAGTGCGTCTTGCCAGAGAACTACAATGCCCAGCAGCCTCCTGCAGAGTGTTCCCATTCATGTCCAGCAGCCTTCTTCAGAGTCTTCACAGTCAGAGTCTGGGTAAGAAAACATCTCCACTTGTAAATGTATCCTCCATGAAAGCACTGCCTTTCTGTGCCCTGGGTTTTAACCTCAGCCTTATCTATACCCACCAGCAGCTGGTAGCTATCATTGGTAAGTTAGTCCCTAGGAAGTTTTGACCCACCCCTGCCTTGGGTGATGGTGATTGTATTGTAAATATTCCACCTAGTAAAGTTATCACCCTAACCAGTCTGAATGGACATTGCTGTATTGCTTGAACAGCAGTTTGTATGACAGTATGTCTGGGCATAGGGCTTAAAACGTTAAAAAGACATGGTTGCTTCAGTGGCTACCCCGGGCAACCATAAAGATTTCTAGAAATATTGACAATTTTACCCTTCAACATACTCCCTGCACAGTTGAAAATGTTCCGCTATGATATCCTCTCCATTTGTGTTTATTATAACCGTAGAGCTTGGATCAAATCGAAGGTAGAATTTCAAAATGAATGAGTTAAAGAAACTTAGAACAATGTATCTATTTATATTCACTTTTCTAAAGGGAATAGAAGGGGCAAGTCAGACTTTTATTCATGTCCAGAGGAATAGTCTACACACATTTCTAATACTTAAAATACGTGCCTCACACAGTTGTTGTTTTTTACCCCAGAATTATGACTTTAGAACTAATAAACTATCACTAAATGTTTATTTTACATTCTGTAAGTCTTTGCATAAAAAAATATTTAAACAAAACAGCCAAGAGGAGAAACCTGTCTCTTGGCAGTATGGCACTTGTTTAGGGGAAGTAGTACTTTTTTCTTCCAATATACCCAACACCTTCCCCAGTGAGACAGAACTATAATTATTGCTCTTTGAACCCTTTTTTGTACCATTTCTTCCTGATCTATAGCTAGTCTGTATATGTAATCTGTATAGCTAGTTGAACACGATTTTGAATAGATTCAAGCACAATCCAGCAATGTGCAAGAATCTATAAACATTTTTAGCCAACCAGCTTTCATCCCGCTCGAAGGAGCTCGGTCGACAGGGCTCCAACATGTTGGAAACCCCTGTTCGATTTTTCCTTATGATCCCCATCCAAAGTATCAGATCGGCTGGCAGCCACAGAAGTGCTGTGGCTCCATATTGGGCCAGCTTGTCCGCAGCACGATGATGTCATGGTATGGCTTCTTTGATCTTAAAGAAATCTGAGCAGTGTGTCCCTGGTGAGAATAGCAATCCCTCTACATGCCAACATCCCAATTATGAATATAAAGATTAAGGATAAGCTAACATCTAAAGAATGATTTCCCTGAGGACCAGGGGGACTGTTTGTGCTGTACAATATTTTAATATTCTTTTTTTTTAAATGATACACTCCTATGCCTTAAAAGTCTTTAGTCCTTATTCCTAGTCCTCAGGGAAATAATTCTTGAGGTTTTACCTTATCCTTACACTTTGTATAAACTAAAGGATCAGTTGGGCTTTAAGTAAGGAAAGTTGTGTGGAGATAAAGAGTAGGCTTGTCCATAGGCTACTTTTTGAAAATGCTAGATGGTTCTGTATTATGATGACAGTTTTATAACAGTCCTGCCAAATAAGAGAATAAGAACCTTTGGTTAAAATACTAGGAAATAGGTAATTGGCTTATAAATAACAGCCAATGATCAGCAATATTTTCAAAAAGCGGCCTTTGTGTTTTCTTGCAAAAAGTTTTCTTTAAACACTTTAGAATAGACTCAAAGATTAGACAAGAATTTTTCAAGGTAATTTTTGGATAGCTTGTAAATGCCAATATTTTAAAACATAAATTCAAATGTTTTAATCATTTTAGACATTTTCATGCCTCCTTTGAGTTTCTAGATCAATAGAAACTTTACTAGGTTTATTTAATGTGATGTTGAGCTTTCACTGATATAAAGCAGAGTTAATGAAGCAGTTCACAGGGCTAATGAACTCTTGGTCCTCTAATGAACCTAATACCTGTTTTTCTATCAGAAAATAAGTAGAACGTGTTTTTCTGAACAGGGAAAATGGTTTTACAATTTATTGAAAGCCCTGGTGATATGATGTGTTGTATCTTAGTCATTATGTGTTGTTTAGAGACCAGATTTAGGGCAAATTTATAACTATTAATAGATGTTCTTTCTATGATCATGAACCACCACATTTATGAAAAAAATAACTAATTTCTACCATAGTTTTATTTCCATGTTTTATAGGAAATCTCAGTAAAATGCATAGAGAGCTATACATGGCAAAGGGTTTATATTAACCAATGAAAAAAAATTAAAACCCAATGAAAAAAAACAAAATTAAATATTCAGGAGAGGATCCTATCATAGAGCTTTGAGAATAAAATTGAAATAATAGACTTACAGTGATTGTTAACTTAGTTTTGATTGTTTAACTACTGGAAATTTCTAGGTTTCTTCTTAGTTTTGATGTTATTGTTGAAGTATGACCTGGTAAGTTACAGAAAGGGTGATGAATGAATTCTATCTCACCTTTTTGTGGCCACCTAAGCTGCATGTCCACATTTGTATTTCATAAACAAATTAATACAGTGACAGTAACCCCCCTGGTAATATTCCTGATTGTGGCTCGGGGTAAATTTTTGCTTCAAAAAGTCCTAACCCTGAGCCCCACTAGGGTCATTTTACCTTCTCTCTGCAATCCCGTGGCATCCTTTATCAATGCTGGCTGGGGATCGCTATTTCCTGGGAGGTCCAGGGTGCCCATTTACTGTCAGAAAATACATGCATAGGTGTGGACAACCTTGATACTGTCTGACAGAAATTAACCAGATTACTAAGTAATTTGTTTACATTCTTTTTGTGCCTCTTTTGGCACCAAATTCCTTAAGGAATGGGTGTGACACTCCATTAAATTTTTCAACCCGACTCTCATCATCAAAATGTACACCCTTCTCCAACGTTGTGGGGAAAAACTGTCTGCATCCATGTCACAATGTCTGTCACATTCATGACTTGGGCAGGGATGAGGAGAAAAAGAGAGTGAAAACACCCTGTCCTGACAGAACCTTTCCCCGCTACCACCCCCCAGCTATAATGCACACCCTTTCCCCATCCCCTTCACCATAAATAAATAAATACACCTGACACCATTATTAATTTATAAAGTGAATATAAATTATGGCCACAGCTTATTAAATACAATGAACATCCAAAAATAGCATAAAAAATTACCAAGGTCAAAGATGGTGTCTCCACTTATAAACTCCACAAAACACAGAAGTGGCCACTAGCCCTCTAAAACCATCTGCTCATTGAGTACTTCCATTGCATTGACTCTTTCTGCATTAACTTAACACATGCACAGCATGCTCTATGTTTTTTTATACTTGTCAAGCCATGTGTCATATAACAGTTTACCTATATTAAACTACACTGTCGAAAAAGATGCATGCTATTACTTTCATTGTTATCATTTTTGTGTAAAATGATTGTAGCATGTCTAATCAGAGAGGAAATTCTCACAAAATTTATGCTAGAGCATGCGATTTCTATCTGTCAGTAGAAAAAATATCTCCAAATAGTTTTTGGCAAATTCCTGACTAATTAAACAAGTATTTTCATATCTCCTGTCATTTTGCCAATTAGTATAAATGGCACGGACCAGCCCTGCTCCATTCAGAGCCTACTTCCTTGGCTTATGTTCTTCCCCTTCTGAGCAGACCCACAGTTTTTACAAGAGTTTATAATATGTCCGGTTAGATTGGAGACATGGTTTCAAAAAATGTCGGCTAGTCATACCTGGTTGCCTTATCGCATTGTCAAACATCTCTTGTGCAGCTTAGTTGTACAACTTTCAACTGTCTGCTTTCTTTACAGGAAACATTTCAACTGTTTTATTAGTTTAATGAGTTAGCTGTCAGGGTGGTAATATGTACTTTTTTTGTCAGCCTTGCTAAAGTATTTTTGTTCAGAAATTAGCCAGCAAGTTCTTGAAACCACTCAACTTCATGTTTATGCCACTTTTCTTATTCGTAATAGGAATGGTAGTCAAAAGACTAATTGATTTTTATTTCAAAGTGGTTCTTCTTTAGAGTGAAAATATTCCATTAAGCTTCACAATAGTTTGACTTCTGGGTTATAATTTTCTTTTAAAAATTTTGCTTTAAGAGCAGCACTATCTGGTTGTGCCTATTCTGCTAAGTATAATAACGCTGTAAGAAGAAGGGTAACCATTTTTTCTCCCTTCTCATTATTATGAGGGTCTGGTATTGAATGAGTATTTTTAATTCTTCTCTACATAAGTATTAAATTGTATTTACATTGTGAACTAAATTAGAAAAAGAATAACTGTATTAATGGACACAATTTTAGTTATTAGATTTTTCCCCATAGTACATTGAATTGGGCCACCTACCTATGATGTCTGAGCTCTGTGGCCCAATGGCTCGTACAATCATGCTGGCATTTGTAACAAGTAGTGATGTTATTCCCTTTCTTCCCAAAAGAGGGTGACATATCTGTGCCCATCATATATCTACTTCTTATCTTTTTTTTGGTATACAGACGATACAGTATCTTACAAAATTAACTACACATGGTGGAGGATCATAAGATAACCTCCTCCAGCTCTGTAATGTTGTCATAGAGGAGTGGAGAAGGAGTCCAGTGGCAACCTGTATAGCTTTACTGAACTCTTTGCCCAGTGCCTGAAGAAAATGGCCACCACACATAATATTTACTTATTAGTTAATAATATTTAATATTTGGTTAATTTTCACTTAGGAAAGTACTCGCTTTAGTTGCCAGAAGCTTAGACATCAATGGCTGTGTGTTGAGTTGTTTTGAAAGGGCATCAGATTTTAACTGTTATACAAGCTGTACACTGACTGCTTTACATTGTATCAAAGTGTCATATCTTTAGTGTTTATGTCCCATGAACAGGTATTACAAACTATCTACCATGACATACTGACTTTTGTGAGATACTGTAACATCATTGTTTAGTCTTTCTACTAGTTTACAACTGCTAGAGTGCATTGCAGATGTACTAGGCTATAGTAATATTATTTATCCATATATTTCTAGGTAGGAGGCCAGATGGAAAGTCAATAAAGGTAATTTTTTATAAGAGAAGTGAGGGTGTGGGGCCGTTGCCATGTATGCAAGTAACCTGTGTCTCAAGGGTTCATTTGAATAGGAGAGTGCAAAGAGAGATGCACTGTTGGTTCCTCTGGGAGGCAAGTGTCACATGTCTGCGGAACCAGAGACTCCTATCTTAGCCAAGATGTGATTACTAGAGATGGTCGAATTTTTTTTCAAAAATTTGACCATTTCGACGGTTTCGACTTAATTGCAAAGCCCCTGAGCATGGTTTCATCACCAAACTTGCTGGAGATGGGTTGGGGGTATACCACAAAAATGAAAATATGTCTCTAACACAAATAGTTTTTTCACAAATAAGGTTCAAAGTTAAGTAAAAATTTCAAAAATCTGATTTTTGTCTTTTACTTTGAACTTAATTTATGCAAAAACAACATGTGCTAGAGCAAAACTCTTTTTTTTTAAATGTTCCCCCAACCCTTCTCTACATCTCCAGCAATTTTGGTGATGATACCAATTTCAGGGGCTTTGCAATCAGCTCACAAAATTAGCAAGTCGAAAAATTCGACCATCTCCAGTGATTACAGACATCCCTCTTGTCCCGTTTAGGGGCAAGTGTGACCTAGCCCTGAGGAGTTGGCATTGGGTGCAGTAAGGGCTAGACCAGAGACTGTTGAGAGGCAATGGCATCTTCCACTTGGCTGGTACAGAACTGATGAGCTGTACCTGAAGGAATATTACAAAAAACAGTTTTTGCACCAATCTTGCAATGAGCATATTGACTTTTATGGGAGTGTGCAAGACCCTATTACGGAGCCTGCCTCAGAGGACAATGGATGTGCAAATGAGCAGAGAAATTTCAGGCCTGGCTGATGGGTAAAGCTGTTACTAGTTGACAGCAGAAGTGAAAGGGGATGTAGCTGTGATGACAGAAGGTCTGGCCGCAAGGCGGCAATGAGTACCCATTCCTGGTGGTCTCCCTGATTAGCAGGGCTGTGATGTAGAGCCTAGGGAAATGTTCTGCCGCTGGGTGCAACAGTCTGCAGCTGGTGCCAGACAGAGGACGTTACTGGAAGACGTCAGACCCTTTACGTCAGGTTCACCCGTGCAGTATGGGCACTCATCTCAGAGAGATTGTAATAATAATCATTGTAATAATACATGCTTATATAAGTCTATTTGTGATTGCATGTTAAAAGCTGGTTTATGTTAAATAGTGGTCTAAGATTCCCAGAGTTACGTTAAATGAATCTATATAAATACAGGTATACATAAACATAAAGTGAAACAATGCAAGTAGATCCCACATGATGATGGTGAATACAATGCATTATTCAAGATATTCTAAAGTAAAGCAGTGCATAAGTAACAAGTAAAGAGTAACAAGTCCCTGAAGATTGACTTGCAAACCTGTTTTTAAGGTACAAAATGAGCAGCGTTTCGATTGGTTTCCAATCAATTAGATGCAAGCTTATCCCGGTCCTTGTGATTCTTCGTTTTTAAAATGTATTATTTCCAATCTAGAATATTGAACAGACCAGGAACCAAACTGAGGCAAATTCAAGCAACATTAATATTAATATGTTTAATTAATTAATTGATTAAATAATAAATAGTATGTTTCATTCCATAACTGTTACTGAGCATTTCAGGAGGTTATTTTTACAAATCTTTTTGTAAATAACTTTTTTTTGCATTTGAGTTTATTTTGTAGTTGTGTAAATCCACTGCTACTGCTGCTTTGTGTGAACTGTGTGTCTTTGTCATTTTGATACAGGTGTGGGAAACAGTGACAGTACTGAGCTATTTTTGATGTTTTACTTTTCAAAATAATGTTAGTTTAGGCCTAAAACATGTTTTACATTTGTCATTAGAATGATAGGACATCTGTTCAGTCTCATTTATGTGTTATTGATACATGTTTCAATGTGTTTATATTCTCACATATGGTGCAAACTACAATTATAGAGAGGGTGTACAGAACATTTGTTGCAAGTGTATTTCTGGGGTTTTAAAGTGAAAATGTCCATAATTGCATATTAAAATAGTTTTTATAACTTGATACATTTTTGTCTGTTCAGCATGTTGTTTAAGGCATCCTGACTATTTTCATATCTACATCTACATCCTTTAATGCAGCCTAGTGAGGACCTAACTATATGGCCTTAGTTGGTGAATGGATAGCTGTAAGAAATTGGCTTCAATTTCATTTTATTAGCTTAATTGAGAGATCATCAGAAGAGGAATTATATGTACCTGCTGGAGTGGGTCATGTTGATGGTTTTAAAATAATATAGAAACAGACAGAGATGGTATTTGGGTTTTGTTATTATTTAACTGTTTTAGGTTTTTGACATGTATTAAAGTTACATCAATATATATCAGTTTTATAATGGGTCTTAGCTAGAGATAGTCATGAAATTTCAACTTTTTTTATTAGGGAGTTCATTGCAAGGTATCCATTACCACAAAAACATGGTATCATAACCAAAACTATTGGAGATGTAGTGAGAACATAACGAAAAGTATTGTTCTAGCACAGTTGTTGCATAATGTAGCTTGGCAGCTCACTGTCAGACTGTTCCCCCAAATCCCCCCCCCCCCTGAATTGAAATGAATATGGACAGTTTAATGCACAAAAACTGGTAGACTAGTTGCCCTTCCAAGCAATACTTAATGTTCCTTGGTGGCAATATTTCCAAATCCGACATTTCCTCCACAGCCATAAGCAAAAGGAATTTTAACTGCCCCACCACTGGATTTGAGGAGGCTTGTGCAGGCAATAGACCCCTGGTTCACCTCACCACCTGGCTGTATACCCTTCTGCAAGATTCTGAACCTGACTGTACACATAGATTTCTATTGTGAAACAGTCCTAGGCCACAGGTTTACTGACACACAATGAGGACAGGTGAATACCTGGTAAGAATACTTAGTATTCTTAAGGAGACAAACTACTGGCGGCTTGGTATTACTGTCCTGAAATGTTGTGTAAAATTAAAACAGATTCCTTGTGCTGAAGATGCTCACAGGCAACTGCTACTCTCTTCCACATTTTCTGGGAATGTCCCCTTATTATGGAATGCTGAAGGTTGGTGCACAAGTTAATGGAGAGCATCTTATATGTTCAAGTTGAATTTACACCAGCTTAGTTTTGTTCCATTTCACTAGGAAGGCTCCTCTACTTAAGTATAAAACTTTGGATAGCCATTTGCTGAATGCTGCTAAAGTCTTAATCCCCAGACATTATTGATTGTTACAATGGCATGACAGCAATGGCAACGGGTGAACTGCTACATGGTTGTCCCATGATTGTGAGTTCTGCTACTCTGACCAGTATGATGCTATTTGATTTTACTTGTATGGTGAAATATTGTTCCCCCTTCAATTTACCCCCCCCCCCCTTTTTTTTTTTTTACAGTTTTTCGAGCTGTGGTTTTATTTCCAATTTTGTTATTATTGAGTATTATTATATTTTATGTAACTTTCTATGTGCTTGGATAACTTTATAAAAAAGAACTTTATTAAAAAAATCAAATACTTAAAAAAAAAGTAAAACTTAAAAAAAATGATATAACTGTTATTAGACAAAAAAAGAGTAGAGTCTGCAAACAGAAGGCAGATACCAAACAGGTACAAAAATATCTTGCTGCACAACTGGTTTATTAATAATTGAACACTTCCTATGCAAAGACAATCATAGTTCCTCTTACTTAGAGACTCTCTCTAAAGCCCCCCATACACGTTCCGATTATTCTCCCGACCGATTTTTCGTCCGATCCTGTCACCCGATTTTCACCTAAAATGTTATGGTCGGTCGGTCGGCTGGCACGAAAAATCGGAATTCGAATTATCACCGATCCATCAGTCCGCCCTATTTATTAACAGCAGATCGACCAAAAATTTACGGACAGGTCCGAAGCGGTCCCGATCGATTTTTCAGCCGATTTTGAGAAATCGGGATCGGTCGGGTACATAATTCCGAATCCGATTAATCTCCCGATCGATTAATCTCCCGACCCGATCGGTCGTTTGGGCAAAATTCGTACGAAAAATCGGAACGTGTATGGGGGGCTTTAGTGTGCTAAACTATTTAAGAGAAAAGATATGGAGTTTTTTTATAGCATATGAAAATTTAGGAATTTATAGTGTTTTTCACTTCTTCAACCCAAACAAAATGAACTACCAAATAAGAAAAAATAAACTGCTTGCATTTGCTCAAGTCTGGCCATTTTTTTTCTCCACTAAATATATCATTGAAAGCCTTTGTAATTTTTGCTTAAGTTCAAATACATTTGATTTTTGACAAATTAAGAGCTGTCTCTTTTGCACTTATCCTGTGCCATCTCTAAATCTAATTAGTCCCTCCAAAATCTGATGAAAGCTATATTTTCAATTGTCAAAATTAAGCACTTGCCCTTGTGAAGGTTATGAAAACTAGTCACCATGAAAATCAAGATTATTTTGGGAAGCTGTAATGTCCAGAACAATTATTTGTGTACACTTTTATGTAGCACGTTACAATAATTTTTTGTACTGAAAAGCTGGATATACTGATTATATAACAGATCAACATTCCTTGTTGAGATAAAAAAAAAATTGAGAAAGAGTGAAGGGAAGTTACAACCACCTTTAGAATCTTTTTTCTGTGTACCATCCATTATGAGGACAGGAAATTATGGTGGATCTGAAGATCTGCACTTGGCCCACAATGAAACAAAATGTTGGGGGAAAGTGTGTCTATACCCAAAAGGCTCAAAAGGAAAAAGGTTAGAACTACTGTCAGGTTTTATCGCTGTCTAGGACACTAATCAGATTTGAATGTCAGATGCTTAGGTCCAATTCGAACAGCAATACTAAAAATATACAACATAAAGAAAAAAAAAACAACATTCTCAAGGCTATTGAATGTTAGAAATTATTTTGTGTTGCACCTTACTTTCTGTCCCTGGTGATCTTCTTTGCCAGACAAGAAGTTCTTGCGCACAAAGCCTATGACAGCAGTAAAACCTGACAGGAGTTCTAATCCACCCAGCCGCTATCTAAAACTAAAAGAAAAATACAAGTTTTTGCCGTTAATACACTTTACCTCTTGCAAAGGCTTGATATAACTAATGGGAATTGTCTGTCAACTACACTTCTATACCCAATAATAAATATATAACCTTACCACCTAAAACGAGGATTACTGGGAAGCCTAAAAAATTCATTTGTACATTTCACTATAGTTGAATTTCCTGTAAAATAAGTTCTCTTTATGAGCCAAGTAAAAAAATACATTAAGCACATTGTATGCCAGTAGAGTATTAATTAAACACAAAACCTGCCTATGGTCAGATCTAAAACCTAAGGTTGGCACTCCAAATGTCAGCTCCAGCTATATATTCCAAATATAAAGGTAAAAGGATATCTAATTGCTTCAAAGGGCAGCTTCTGACTGTGAGATCTACACTAATTAAGGCAGAAGCTGGTTCATTCCAAGAATAATGAGGGTGAGCAAGCATCCATCACATAGAAACTAAATATAACACCCCCAAACAGGGTAATAATAATGTAATAAGCATATGTGCCTAAAGGTTTTGTTGTACACTCTGATATTTAGTTAGGGATGCTTTACCAACATTTTTTCAACCTGCTGGTGAAATTTGACTTATCTGCAAACTAATGCAGGTTTCAACTATTATCAAGAGAATAAGAAATATAAGACTATAAAGGGAATCCAGATTTAGAAAACAATCTTATTTAACATTTTTATTGTACATTGTTTAAATGTAATATCATATACACATGCTAGGCACTTTAAGGTAAACAAATATAAAATCTTCACCCTAGATTATTATCACAGATAGTGGTCTGTAACTGCCCTCTACCTATTCTGCTGTTCCACCTCTAAAACCTCAAAGGACACAGATTTTCCGAAGATTGGCTCCCTCTACTGCTTTTACTAAATAAGGCACTTGATGTGGCTACTGTTCCCTGCTCCCTCTGCTGGGTGCTCTAGTTTCTGCTCTAATTAGCACTCTTTATAGCACACCTGTATTTCTAGCAATCAGGCCACATGGCCTTGTATTTAAGGAACCTTTAGGCAGCAGGAGGTTGCAGGAAGTCTCTGCTTAACCAGGCCATGCTACTTCCTATTGCTGTATTGTTACTGATCCCTGGACCGTTTCACTACCCTGTTTGCCACCTGCCTTGACCTATTGCATGCCTGACTTCTCTTCTCCCTGTTTTTGGACCTCATATTGGAATTCCTGCTGTCAGCCTCTACCAGTAAGTGTAGCTAGGGACCACAAACCTGGAGTCTCCTGCAGCCAAGGCCATCACTCCTTCCGGGAATACTGGGGGGCTCCATAGACTCTGTGTCTTGGTTAACACTTGTCTGGTGGCATGGTGTGTCCACTGCTCCCATGGTTCACATGTGACAGCTATTTTCTCACTCAGAGATGGTAAACCAAAAGATATATTAGTGTGTGCTCCACACAGCCTAATCCTTATATGTAGAAATCATATAGAATGACTACTAATTAACTAATGACCAGCAGTAAAAAAACAAAGCTTTATATTATATATTATTGACATGTAACTCCACAAAGCTGGGCTATATTCTTTTAATATTATGTTTCATTACTATAACTGAATAAAATAAATGAGAGTTGCTTTCAGAATCCAAAGGCTAAACTGGAGTAAGCTCTGTCTTGGCTCTTTTCTTACATTGGAACAGAATCTATTGTGACATCATTTTATTATGAATAACAATGTGCAGGATTCAGTCTTTAAGAGTACATGTGTCTTTCTGTCTGCTGGGGACATGTTGTATGCCAGTAAATCTTCTGGAACATGTTGTATACCAATATATTTGCTCAATAGGAAAAGTAAGTCTTATAATGCGCAAATTACAGTATTAGGGCATGTAATAGTCACATCAATCAAAAGATCTTTATGTCTCTGTAGGAGTCGATAGTCCTTGAATGCTATTAATGTTATTGATTTTTATAACTTATATAATATAGTTTTTAAAAGTCAAATATAATTTACATATGGAAATCATACTGAGAATTGCAACCAGCATTAATCGACCAGGAAAAGAGCAAAACTCGAACTACTACGTTCATATACCACAATAATAGATACTGAGAATTCTACCTTGCCATACAATATGGCACTATATTACAACAACCATACTAATATACTAAGAAATAATACAGAGCATTTTATTTGGCACACATAATAAGAGAAGTGCCATTTTACAACAAACATGCATACAAAGTAAGCAAAACTACAGCCTAGCGTTCAGAAAAATCAGAGATTCTGTAATATAAGCTACTGGAAATCAAAAAATCTTACCAATATAATTGGGTACACCATAATCTAGATTTGCATATAATAAGTCATGAGGTCCATTAGAAATTATATTACATATTATTATTATTACATTCTCCCAACCCTGCTTACTATCTCTTCTTCTGTATATTTTTCTCTCTTTTTTCCTTTGACCCAACAACCAAACCTCACATAGCTGTCAATTTCACAGACCGGGAAATCGAGGCATGACGTCACTTTCGGTTTTTGGTCAGAATCTTCAGCGTTCTAGATTGGGAGATTAAAGTTCCTTCCCTCCTATATAGTTCCTGCCTAATTTAGAAGGGAGAGGGTGTTACTCTGACACCCCGCTTATGCTCTGCACAAGCGGGGTGGAACTTAGGAGGGAGAGTAACACCCCTCCCACCTACCTTTGCCCAATTTCAAAATCCCAGAAAAATCCAGGATTTTGTGAAATCAGGATTTGGCTCGGCCAAAACAGGAGTGTTGACAGGTATGCACCTCCTCACTACTGTATAACATTTCTCCTTTTTGCATTAATGTCTTCATTGGCAAACCTTGCAAGAAATGTCAAGATTTATGTACTCTTAAAATAAAAATAATACAATGACTATAGAGTTTAGTTAAAATCAGTTATGGGGAAAAATATCAATAAATGTAGCTTTAATCTTAAATTTAGTAGTTAGGGAAAATTGTGGTAAAGGCAAAAAAAAAACCTCAAAGCATGTTTATGCATTAAAAAGTATCAACCTAATCATACATATGTTAAAGTTTAAATATGGACTAGAGTGAGAAAATGTGAGAAAGCCAGAAGTTTTTGAAAAATCTCAGAAATCTGGAAGAACTAAGCTGTGAATATTGAGATTCTGTGAGTCATTACTGAATTAACTGACATTACAGCTACTTCAAACAGGTGCATTCATTAAATATGAACTGACAAGTTAAGCTGTTGTTACTTGTTGCCTTATGGCAGAATTCTGTGCTATATAAAAAAGCGTGCTAGTTCTGATACATGTGAATCTGTATTGTAGAGTCTGAAAAGGGAGTATACAGGGTTCCTACCACTGAATAATATTGGTCAGTTGATTTGTCTCTTGTCCCATTGTTTTAAATGATCAGTTGACAAATGAGTAGGCGTCAAGTGATTCTCTCCTAAGTGAATATTTTTTTTCCCAAATGAACCTCACCCCACACCAAATGTATCCATTGGGTGTGAGGTGTGGTTCATCAAAGCCCTGGGGGGCACACCAAATGGATAGATTTATTTCGCCATGTTCAGTCCAGCCATAGTTGGCACCCAGGCTATTTATAGCTGAAACTTAAGCAGTTATTGGACTTCTTTATGGACTATTTAATACAGTTCTTGCATTATCTTTTTGACTGTTATGTTGTACCCCTGGCCTGAAAAGTCCCCTCGTTCATACTTTTGAGTAAGGGAATTTCCAGGGCAAATGTTTTATATGTTTTTGGGATGTTGGCCTATTTATGAGAGTGGTGATACCTATAGTTTTATATATATATATATATATATATATATATATATATATATATATTGTGGCAGGGTGTCCCAATATTTGCAAGAGAAAGTGCTAGGTTTAGGTGCTTCTTGCAGTAAAGGCTCCAGGGAAACAGTATGTTCTATTTCTGTGAGATGGCTCAGAGTGAGAGCTGTGGTTTAGGGCTCTGGAGCCAGCCAAGGGAAGAGAAGGGAGGGTCCCTTGGCCACCAGGTCCAGGATTTGCTCACACAGAGTTCAGGTGGGATAAGAGTAGTCAGTTGCTGGCTGGCTGGCTGGCTGGGTGTGTGTAGAGGAACCTGCATAGGCTTGCTGGAGGCAAGCCATGGAGAGCATGGACTGAGCACTCCAGGTACTGTGAGTTGACCACTGTATTACTGCTGTTTTGTGCCCCACTCTGTAGTGAGGTAGACTACACGAGTGAGGTGAGACGGGCTGTTTATTAGTATAACGTTTTGTTTTGGACTTTGTTTAACTGGCTGACAATAAAGCCCATAGGTGGATGCCTGATTTTTGCATTCAAGGACAGTGTTTCTGCCTGATACTTGTGAACCACGATCCCTGCAGCCTATGACCAATTCCACAACTTGCCACAATATATATATATATATATATATATCATAACAATCTGACTGTTCAGAGGCTTGTTGCCGGCAAAGAAGAAAGAAACTTGACATTCTCACTACAAATAACATCATAAGAGAGTGAAACCAATTGGAGGAGGGAGTTTTTTTTTTGAGTACTATCTCTTTTTATGACTTTTGCTGACTAAAAAGCCTGGTGAGCACCTATATTGTGTGATTATTGCAATCAAAATTCTAATTGATTACCACAATCTGGCTAATGTTACCATGCCTTTTAGAAATACTTTTTTTTCTAAAGAGATTCAGCCTGGCTCCACACGTTTGCATTGGAACACATTTCACATTACCATACTGTATAATTCCATTGCAGGACACTATCTTCCATTTATTCTTAATTTTCCTCAATAGCACACATAATAGTACTTCATAATGCACAATAACGTACATTTAGCATTGTTGTCACACACCATGGAAATGCTACACAGGGGCAGTAAGACAACCTTAGGCAGATTTATAATAATTATGCGGCTTTGTTTTTTCCTGTTTCCACGGCTCTCGAGTAGGCCTTGACCAGACTTAATACTGCCCATGGCTTTTTCAAATTAGTACATCTGTTGTGAGAGAAACTCCATTTCAACACTAGTGGTATGTGTCAAAGATCTGTGCAAAACTGTCTAATTGGGTTTCGCAAGATTACACAAATGTACCTGAATACCTATGTACACAAATACACAAAAAACTCTTGCATAAAACCTGATGGGCAGCTTAGTTTGCTCCTTTATTTGTTACTAGTTTCATTAATCAATGAACTGTGCTTTCTAGGAAAGACAACAATTATTGTTTTTTTGTGTTTATATATATATATATATATATATATATATAAACGGTGCTCCAAAAACAGCAATCTACGCGATTGTTATCGTTTTAGGGCCCCTGCCCATGTTTATTGTGCAAAACAAACTTGCCCTCACAGGGGTTAATATGCAAGTGAATAAACAAAAAGTCACTTGAAAAATGCCAATCCTCCTGGCTTGGCCAACGTCTAACATAAATCTTGTCCTGGTTCAGCTTCCCAGCAGGAACAGGTCTGGGCCTCACACGCTCTGTGAGCCCCCTGTTTCCACAGCTCCAGTAGCCACAAGTCTGGGCCCCACACTCCTTGTGTGCCCCTTGTCTACTCTCACAAGCCCACGGTCTCCTACCTGGTCTGAACAACCAACACACTGGACTCTGCAGATATTTGGAGTCACACCCAGCTCCAATCACCTGCAACCCAGGTGTTAACCCTTACAGTGTACCTGGGGGAATAGGAAGTCCCACCCAGTTCCATCCTCCCTATCCTAGAGTCCGGGAGCCCTTTTAGAAAAACCAAAACAAAACACTCCACACCCTAACGGTGCTGGGAAAATTATTCCTGGACTCCTTCCAGGACACTACATAACGGTCCATTCACACAGTGACAGATGACCAATCTGTCACAATATATATATATATATATATATATATATATATATTGAGACTTCAAGAGTCCATGTGAAGTGAATGTATTTCAAAACGCAAATGTTTCTGTTGACAGGTACGGTACATAAATAAAGTTCTTTGAAGCAGAAACAATAAAACATTAGGAGAGAGAGCTTGACTTTACGTACCTTTTTTCATATTCATTAAATTTGTTTGTTCTTATAATTACTTTTGTCTAACCTATATACTGTGATGAAAGTTATACCAAATGGCAGATGGTGTGCATAAAATGATTTTGCCTGTGCGGCTCATTTAAATTAAAGTATCACAGATTTACACTTCAGAAAATATGTTATGTGAAAATCCTCACAAAAACTAGCTGTCATAAACAAATTCCTAAAATCTTTGACGTTCATAAACATGTCTTGCTCAATATATCTGTAGGCTTTAGAAGCAGTGCATTTGCTTTATGTTAGATTGCTAGTACAGCAGACATATACTGTACATACTGTTTAGACTGTACATTTACTAATGAATATACAGTATAATGCAAGAGGACAGATATCTACTAGGATGAACTCTCAGAGGACTCTAGAGGTTAGCTGTTAGTAAAGTTAAAAACACACTTCTTTTGTAATGGGCTCCCATTGGGGCCAATATTATGGTACACTTATTGAGTTTACTTAGAGCAAGTTAAGCCAACTTCAAAGAATGTCTGCTGAATCCAGGCAAGTTAATCCATTTATAAAACCTACACAGCCTACCTATTTTATTATCTACACTTATCGAATGCTGGATATGATGCCTTTAGGACAGACCAAGTTATGTGAACCAAGATTTATATTTGCAGAAATCATTCCTTAGGGATAAGCCATTCATACTGGGAGCTTGCTATTAAACGGTACCTCAAAGGATTCTCTCTATGGATCAGATTTGTCCCTATGGTTTGCCTTACACAGACTTCATGTTTTTAGTTTAAGTCACACAAACCATTTGTTGTTTGTATTAACCAGGGTCACTGAATGACTGTAGACGTTTTTTACACAATTTGACTGCTCAAGTACTATCGAAATAAAACAAATTACACCCTCTCCCATATCATTAACCAACTCTATTAACAGTTTGGCTAGTTTTGGTAACATGTGAGTTGCTTCTTTTGTTAGATGTTTTGCCTGGAGTA
The DNA here is from genome assembly GCA_036250615.1 of Ptychadena robeensis. Taxonomy (NCBI): domain Eukaryota; kingdom Metazoa; phylum Chordata; class Amphibia; order Anura; family Ptychadenidae; genus Ptychadena; species Ptychadena robeensis. The sequence goes on along the minus strand of CM070033.1, from coordinate 109,831,860 downwards.
GAGCTTTAAACAAAGATTTCATCATGATATGTGGGTTTTCTGTGGTTTTTGCTAATTCATTTTCACTTAGTACCCTAGCCTGCAATTATTTCAGCTACAATTATACTTCTGTGTCATCACACCCAGCACATCCATGCATACTAAACATCTCATAAAATCCCATTACAGCACAACATTAGGTTCTAGAAAATGCAATAATATTATTCAGAGGTGCTTACTGTAAACGGACCTGAAATACCATTACATTTTAGTGATATACCAACATTGTAATACATACAGTGGCTTGCAAAAGTATTCAGACTTTTCCCTATTTTGTTATTACAGCCACAAACATGAATCATTTTATTGGAATTCCACGTGAAAGACCAATACAAAGTGGTGTACACGTGAGAAGTGGAACAAAAATCATACATGATTCCAAACATTTTTTACAAATAAATAACAGCAAAGTGGGGTGTGCATAATTATTCAGCCCCCTGAAACAATACTTTGTAGAACTACCTTTTGCTGCAATTACAGCTGCCAGTCTTTTAGAATATGTCTCTACCAGCTTTGCACTGAACTCCTGAAATCCTGAGACTGAAATCCTTGCCCATTCTTCTTTGCAAAACAGCTCCAGCTCAGTCAGATTAGATGGACAGCGTATGTGAACAGCAGTTTTCAGATCTTGCCACAGATTCTCGATCGGATTTAGACCTGGGCTTTGACTGGGCCATTCTAACACATGGATATGTTTTGTTTTAAACCATTCCATTGTTGCCCTGGCTTTATGTTTAGGGTTGTTGCCCTGCTTGAATGTGAACCTCCGCCCCAGTCTCAAGTCTTTTGCAGACTCAAAGAGGTTTTCTTCCAAGATTGCCCTGTATTTGGCTCCATCCATCTTCCCATCAACTCTGACCAGCTTCCCTGTTCCTGCTGAAGAGAAGCACCCCCAGAGCATGATGCTGCCACCACCGTATTTCACAGTGGAGATGGTGTGTTCAGAGTGATGTGCAGTGTTAGTTTTCGGCCACACATAGCGTTTTGCATT
>CM070033.1:109810634-109824614 GCA_036250615.1 Ptychadena robeensis | reverse complement strand
ACGCGAACATGCGAAGTTCGCCGCGAACAGTTCTCCGGCAAACAGTTCGGTCCATCACTATTGCCAAAACCATGAGGAGCACTTAGCTTGCCACAAGGAACATAAGCTGCTTGTAACTGTTGATTTAAAATGCCCTCTTCCCCAAAGGTTGCCCATTTGTTAGAGGCAATGGAATTTGTGATTTAATTACATAATTCCTAATCATATTGTATAAACTATAATTTTGTCAAAACAATAAATTCATAAGTGATATCCAAGGTTTCTGTAAATTGTTGCTATTTTTAGATCCAATGTACTATTTAGTAAAATTCACAACTGTGCAACTATCTCTAATTGTCTAAAGAATGTTACCTGATAGGGAAATATTCACAGTAAGAATTGATGAAAATGCTGATTGCATTAGGCACAAATGATAGGAAATTCAGCCTCGCGCTGAGTTCCTGGCATTCAAAACGTGTTAGTGCCTGCTTAAGACTGTATTAACGCTTTGCGGTTAGTGTTTATAGATAGGACTTGTTTGTATGCTATTTTGAATGATGAAAGATTTACAATTCAGATTATCTCAAACTGAGAAATATTAAATAATGCAGATAAACAAATCTCTGAAATGCTGGAGCTGCTTTATGAAAAGACAAAATAATGATTGCTGCTTCCATTATAGGTTATTCCCAGACTTGCTGACAGTTCATTAACATTGTTAGGCAACTGATAAAAAGCAAGTGCAAAGAAAAACTGTACATTGTGCTGGCTGAAACAGAGTGGTTTTTAATCAGTTGCTTACTGAGATAAATTACTGTGCACGCAATGGCAACAAAGAATTCCTGAGCTTCATGACCAAGCTGACTATACACATCATGGAATCACCATACATGACCTTACCTATACATGCATATTATGATCACATAAATAGCATGAGGTCAGGACCATGTGATTTTGTTAAGAAGTGATAGCGTGAATAGGTTCTAGACTTTGAGTCACTTCAAATGGGGTCAACCAGCTACAATTTCCAATATTTGGACAAATAGATGAAAATATAGCTATTTCTCTGGTGGTGTTTTTTATATTGTTGGCATGTAGTGGGGAGGTACTGTTGTGAGGAATGGGTAACCTTGTAAGGATACAATCCCCTAGTTTAGGTAAAGTATGATGTACCATTAATAGTATAAGGATAAGTATACTGTACCTGTAGTGTAAGTAAGTTTTATGTTGAATATGCCTATAGGATATGTGTTTAAATGGTACAGTAAGGGGAATTCTAGTGAATTCTTCTGCGTGGATCTGAGAGAGAGGAGAAAGCCTGTCCTGTGGAAGGCAACCTAGTCATCTGCTGGACCAGGAACAGAGAGCACATGTGACTGAGATAGATCCTCTTCAGCAAGGCTAGGGTAGAGGGTAACTGATAGGCCCTGGGACTTTACAGAGGAGAGTGGACCAGCAACATGCCACCTTGACTGGGCACAGGCTTAGATACTGTAATAAATGTTACTACCTATGCAATATCTTCCCTCAAATTGCTACCCTACTTCTGCAATCAGGAGAAGTGAAAGCCTGTAAATAACATCTTTCCAATAAATCCCAGTTATTGTTCATATACACTCATCATTCTGAGAAGAGAGCTGCTACAAGATGGTGTGGTAACTTGTTCCCAAGGGGTGTGCGGGGTGCACATAGAAAATCTGTAGAATTTGAGGCCCTGCACATGTAAAAACTGTTACAACTGTAAAGAATTGCCATTTTCTTCTTATGTAATTGTCCGGCGAAGATAAGAGCCCTAGCAGTGCATACTTACAGTTCTGCGCTGTCTCGGTGGCTCCGATCATTTGAACTGGCTTCTTCACTTAAGCCGACTGAAGCCGAAACTACCTCATCCCTTTCACCCTTTCAAATAAACCTGTTTTAGTGCAATTTACTTTTGAATCTCCCACCGCCCTCCCGATGCGACATCACATCGGGAGGGCGGTGGGAGATTCAAAAGTAAATTGCACTAAAACAGGTTTCTATGCAGAAAACTGTTCTCAGTGTGATTACCAACATGTACCCCTTTGAAGTTTGCCCAGTAGAGAGAGGGTGCCAAAGGTAATTGTACTGGGTACAGTGATAACTGTATCCAATACAATTTAAAGTAAAAAAAAAAACACATTTCCAATTAAATAAAATTTTATTATAAAATAAGACAAGTTGTTATCTTTGATAAGTTGCAGACTATGTATTCATTCAAACATGATTACCTGTATAATTCTGTGGATAACTATTAAATATAGATAATTGGATAACTTTTGTGTTATCATCATCAAATTTTGGGATTTTTTACTACTGCTTAAAAGTCACAGTGTGGTTATCAGGGAGAAGCCTAGTCTCCCCTGGATAGTGGGGTGCCAGGGATTAGGTAGTTTCGTATGTTATATACCTTTGGGGGGGGGGGGGTATGTATATGTATAACAAAAAAAAATGGGACTCGTAACCAAGTTATTGCCAGGAAAAAAAAATATGTCTGTTATCGTCCCTGTCTGTGACCTTTCTCCCAACAACAAAACCTCATCTCTTTACCTGGCCATTGAGACATATATTAGATAAATAATTATTTGAGCAAAAAATCCTGTTCCTTAAGCACTCAGGATTGTTCAGTAAAGTGACAAATGATAACCCAACGATTTAAGGGTATCAGTGTTTATAAACTTTCTACCTTCTAGAAGGAGGGATCTGTAGGATTCAGGAATCAACCAACGACAAGAGGTGGCTTCTGCACTGCTAATGTTCCAATGTCAAGACCCAATAGGGTCTAGCAAAAGTATGAAATGCAAAATCTTAAACTTCTTGTTAGTCCACAAGTCCAAGGCTAACAACGGTGCAGTTTTTTTTATGGAGGCTCAACCAACATGAGGCAAAGGGTAGCAGGGCTGGTACTTCCATGTCCTAGGAACAGCTCTGGATGGCAGGCGCCACCTCTACACAGGCAATTTCTCCACTGGTATTCTAGCGCAGAAGGCAGGAGTTGCCATCCACCCCACCGTAATGCTGGCACTGGCGCAATTCTGGAATGGCTGTGTGTCTATGTAACTGGGGCTGACCGGGTAGCTGTGAGCAATTGTGCCCGCTGGTTGTCTGCACAATAGACTTAACGACTGTGGGAGGTAGGCATGGGAGCAAACAGCTTGCCCAGTTACTCTGTCTCCGTCAGGCCCTTCCCCACTGAGCACCGCTGCAAGGACTGTCCCCTCCCTGCATCATGATCCACAGGCAAAGTGGGCTGGGAAATCAACTCCTCTCAATTAACATGGAGGTCTATGGCGTGGCTACGCCCCTTCAGCATCAACGTGACACCTAAGGAGCAGTCCCGGAATCCCAGAAATGTGACCACATAGAGAATAGCCACAGCTTTCCATGGATGCAGGGTTCATGTTAGTTTGTTTGAAAAATATTATGAACGCTGGGGAGGTTAAAGGAGATGCAACCCTTGACTTGCAATTCCCCATCACTACAGATCTACAAGATGCCCTTGGTCAGATTCTGATTACATTGGAAAGCCTCCTAAGACAATGGTGTGTGGGAGTTATTTTCTTTAAATAATAAAATGGTTCACCTCTATATGGCCTCTTAAAGGCACCAACATTTTTCCATTAAAGTAATGATAAAAGGGTCTTTATTAATTCAAAATAGACCTTACATTATAGTTTATAATAATATACTAAGTGTATTGCTCTAGTAAATGTAGACCTGACTTTGAACTTAATTTATGCAAAAAACTATTTATGTTATCAAGAGGGGATATATCATGTATGGCTAGCAACTCTGATCTAGTCCTCTACCAGTCATACCACTGCACAACCACAAAGAGAACAAATGTCCTGTGCAGTTTCCTTTTCCTAAATTGTGCTCACTTAACAAGAGGTGCCAGTTTTGAGTTAATTGCCTGGATATTACCTGTATTGAGTCAGTGAGTTCTAGGCATTAATGCCAAAGATGGCTAGGAAAAGAAGATCTAAAAAAAAGGCCTACAAATTTCAGTCTTTATTTTTTACAATACATCTAACACTTTATCGATTTCTGATTAGTGTGTTACCTTTCATCTTCAAATGTTCACTTATTATCTCACTTTGCAAAACTACTTTGCAGCTACTTCTTTTCTGCTGTTGTATTCATTATGTGGTGTATGTGAATACATCAGCGTCGGCTGACTGATGTCAAACTCAGTTTAGTATAAAACGGTATGCATTATGGATAAACTTTGCTCGCCTTATAGGATTATTATGTACTGGAAGTGCCAATGACAAGGGGAAACATACGTCTTACACCCAGCAAAGTGCTCTTGATATGAAAGGATTATGAAAGAACTGAAGGTCAGAGTCGCTTTGCAGCTTTTCACAGCTGACAGGATAACTCATCTGTCAGTGATCACTCAGGCCCGCATTTCACTTTGTATTGCGTAGACTGACAGCAAGTAATATTAATGAGTTTTACGGAACATCAAGACTGTTCACGCAAGATCAGTCTATCAAACAGTGTGGGACCATATCCGACTAGAGTCCTCAGTCAACATGTTGACATTTCAGGTAATTATAACATAGGTGTAACACGAAAAGAGTAAATAGTAAATTGAATATCTATAAAACACATATTTATTTCCTGTACGGGCAATACAATAATTCTAGATTTCAAATAGAGAATAAGTAAAATATTTAGACCTTGTTCACAATATTTTGTGTATACAGCTGAGCACATACAGAAGCACTCTATGTTTAATTTCACCACTGCTCTCAATTCATGTGAACTCCATAGTATCCCCATAAACACACTGAATACCCATCACCATCAATGTACATTGTATACATACAAATGGAGACACAAACTGTCACTATTTATTAACAGCAGATAGACCAAAATTTACGGACAGGTCCGAATCGGTCCTGACCGATTTTTTGGCCGATTTTGAGAAATCTGGATCGGTCGGGTACATAATTCCGCATCCGATTAATCTCCCGATCGATTAATCTCCCGACCACATTGGTCAGTCGGGCAAAATTTGTACGAAAAATCGGAACGTGTATGTGGGGCTTTAGGTTTACTTACAAACCCAACTTGATCTTATATAAAAGTCATTGTTAGGTGTCCATACAAACCGAACTATATCATTTTTGATTAAAAGGGTCTTCTACTTCATTTTGTTATACAGCACTTCTATAACAATCATTATTTTTTATTATTTAACACATTTTGACACTGTGAGTGTTACCACCTGTTACTGTATACACATGTGCTTTTGATCTGCGGCTACAAAGATTGAATACATCGCTGCATTTATTTCTGTGCATACTGCATTTCCATTATAGTGAACAGGAAATACAAATGCAGAAAGGCTAATGGAACATCAAACACAAAATCAGGTTTTGCCACGCAGTTCCAGTGTAAAACAATAGTGTTGAGCTCGAATATTCAAATTACAAATTTTTTTGCCGAATATCATCTATTCGAGAATGCGCAAATATGGCAGTGGATATTCACAATTTTTAATATTCACAATATTATGCTTTGGGAAGCTTATGGCGATCCATTGCGATTTTATATTCACAATGTGATTATAATTGCAAATATATTTTCACAATACATGGTCATACACTCTTGCAAATATTCATGAATATCGAATTGAGTATTAGATTATTTTGCAAAATATCGCAAATTTGAATATTGCCTATGCTGCTCATCACTATAAAAGAGCCCTAAACACCTAGATGTAAGTAGCTTGCGTAGTGTTGCTTTCTCCATTTGACATTAATATACAAATCAGAGAAGATAAAATTATGCAAATCGGATGTAAATTTAAAAAAAGATTTAGAACAGGCTATTAACAATGTTTTTAAACTGGAAGTTTTCTAGTTACATTGCTACCAACATTGGGTTATATTGAGTTAGAGAAACCTTCAGCAGTATTTTGCCACGGTTGAGATCTTCAAGCAGTACAGAATATTCGTCTTGGATCATGGAGCTAGAACCTAGTGCTCCACATAATACATTCCTCTTTGGTTTGTCCTCTTTGATTTTATCATCAAATTGCAAACTCGCTTCCAATCCAGCACCTGCCCCTACCCAAAAAAGTAGAGACTCTTTTCTGCTCATTTCTTCAGCCAGCTGCTGTTACTCAATAATCATGCTTTTTGTTTGCAAATAAACTGGAATGATAATGTTTGGTCTGAGTCTTGAGAAATAGAATAACTGTCACTAAGAACATGCATACAAATTTGCCTTTCCCACTACGGGCCAATATTACATCCACACCAATAGCTGCTTCAATCGTTGCCAAGTAATTTATTGAGACTGAGATAATGTGAGAGCAGACAAGGATGAGATTAACAAATTACCAGAAAAGCTGTACTGTGCACCCTTCTGCTCATTTATCTATGCTAAACAGATAGATGATGGACATACAGACTGTAAATCACTACAAGAATAACACTATGATAGCTGTACAACAAACTGAAAGATGGAGTGGTGTCTGTGCAAAAGGCCACATAAGAAAAAAAAAACGTACAACATAATGTTTTCACCAATCTGGTGTGACATTTGGTGCTCTCAAAATGAAAAACATGCTCAAATGAAAAGGTTTATAATTCATCCTGTCCTTAACCAGATCAGCTATTACCAAAAGGGTTCTGAAACGAAGGTCCCACAAATAGGGTGTAGCACAGTGCCAGAGTTTATCTAGTCCATGGGTGGGATAGATAGTAGATTGGTAGATCTCAAAGGCAACAGGCGTACATAACAGAGCCCTACTTTTGTTTCCTAGTCTTTAATAGTGAATATCAGTATAACAATATTCAAGCTTGTGCCATTTTGCAAATTATTCTGCTGATATTTAAAGTAAATTAGAGAATTTGATCACCACCATATTTAAGATCTTCTCAAATCTGTGATATTTGCAATAAATATTTGCAAGTCGAATATTCAAGCTCAACACTAGTCTTTAATAACACACTGTAAGGCTATCACCATAAATATTGGGAATTATACTGTGCCATACATGTTCATGTTGCCATGCAAGGTTAACAATTTATATTTTAAATATAAAATATTCAAAAATATATTGTAAAATTTAGGCGATGTTCTAAGTCGCAAAGAGAGATTCCATTTAGGTTAACTACCTGGCCACAACTCCTACAGTCTATACCCGGGGTACTCAATAGGCGGACCCAAATAGGGTCACATGTGGACCGGCGGCTCCTGCTTGCCCCCGGCTCATTCCTCCCCTACTTAGCCAATGCTTTGAAGCGAAAAAGAGGAGCTAGATTCTGTGTTCTGTGCTTCCTGTAGCTCCTCCTGCCAATCAAAATGCAGGACAGGACACACCCTCTCCCCCTCTGTGCTGTAGAAACTAGGCTAAATAAACCTGTATGACACTAACTTTGAACATTCAGACTTCCTGTCTGGCTAAAAGTAAAAATTAAATCCTGGAGTGCACAGGGTCGAATTGGAAGGCCCATCCTATTCCTTTCCTCCCATTCCAGGCAACTATGGTTGTTTCTATCTATCGCTTGACTCCCTACCCTAAAGAATACAACTGGGTCCACACTTCATAATATGGCCCATCCCAGACCCTTCCTGGGGATCCTCTTTAGTATGTACACACTGCTCAAAATAAATAAATCAGGGGGGGCGTGGTCACCGCCGAAGGACATGGCCGCTTGCTGACAGAGCTCCTGAACCCAGAGCCGCTGAGCGACGTTCTTCAGCATAACCAGGAGGTTTAAAACCAGCTATACTGACGGCGGAATGCCTCCTGCATAGATCCATCATGACCCACAAACGGAAGACGTGTGGTACGGTCCAGAAATTGACCGATTTCTATGGGGCACGCGAGTCCTGCGCATCGCAAAATGGCGGACGCACACCAGCTCACACGCGGTCTCCGGGATCCCAGTCCACAGTGAGTAGAGCTGAATCTGAGGGGCGCTCCCCGTGGTCTGGAACGGGTGGTTCACAGGGAGAGGTCTCTCCCCCGGCTACCCCAACAGTCAGAAGTCCAGCCAAACAGAGACTGAGAGCAGATGCAGCTGCTGCAGAGCAGGCTGCTCTTGGGCCTTGCTCTCCGGCCTCACAAGACCAGGGGCCATTTCTGGGGCCTGGCATTGAACACTTTCCGGCAACTGAGGAGAGTGTCTCCGTAGTCACCATGAAGGAGATGCTTCTCTTGCTGCGCAAATCTCTTTTCACTGATTTTACCACGGTTGTGACTAAATTGGAGCATAAAGTGAAGGACCAAGGGGTCCGCATTGCCCATGTGAAAAATAAAATAAATAAATCAAGGGAACATTTAAGCAACACAATGTAACTTCAATTCTATGAAATCAAATCGTCCACTTAGGTAGCAACACTGATTGACAATCAATTTCACATGCTGTTGTGCAAATGGAAAAGACAACAGGTGGAAATTATAGGCAAGTAGCAAGACATCCCTAAGCATCAGTTCCTATGCTTTCTGGCTGATGTTTTTGGTCACTTTTGAATGCTGGGGGTGCTTTCACTCTAGTGGTAGCATGAGACGGAGTCTACAACCCACACAAGTGGCTCAGGTAATGCATTCAGGATGGCACATCAATATGAGCTATGGAAAGATTTGCTGTGTCTGTCAGTGTAGTGTCCAGAGCATGGTGCTACCAGGAGACAGGCCCGTTCATCAGGAGATGTGGAGGAGGCCGTAGGAGGGCCTCAAACAACCCAGCATTAGGACCCCTACCTCCACCTTTGTGCAAGAAGGAACAGGAGGAGCACTGCCAGAGCCCTTCACAATGACTTCCAACAGGCCACAAATGAGCATGTGTCTGCTCAAATGGTCAGAAACAGACTCCATGAGGGTGGTATGAGGTGAGGGTTTAGCTTACAGTCCCACACCATGCAGGATGTTTGCCATTTTGCCAGAGAACACGAAGAATGGCAAATCCACCACTGTACTCTTCACAGATGTTTACACTGAGCAATGCATATGTGAAAGACGTAATAGAGTCTGGAGACGCCGTGAAGAATATTCTGCTGCCTGCAACATCCTCCAATATGACCTGTTTGGCAGTACTGGTGTGGGGTGACATTTCTTTTCTCGCCAGAGGTAGTCTGACTGCAATTATGTGCCGAGATGAGGTACTCAGACCTCTTGTGAGATCATATACTGGTGCAGATTTTGAAGGAGACCATTCGCCAGAACGCCAGCTCATCAGGAGCATGCCCACGCATTGCAGGGAATTCACACAGGCACATGGAGGCCCCACACACTACTAAGCCTCATTGTGACTTGTTTTAAGGACATAACATCAAACTTGAATCAGCCTGTAGTGTTATTTTTCCACTTTAATTTTGAGTGTAACTCCAAATCCAGATCTCTTGTGTGATTTTGTTGTTAGCACATTCAACTATGTGAAGAACAAAGTATATAATAAGAATATTTAATTTATTCAGATCTAGGATGTCTTATTTTTATGATCCATTGAGCAGTGTATTAAACAAAATATATATACATTTTTTTTGCTGGTAGATAATTTTGAACTAGTCATTTTAAAAGTTGCTCAGAAGCCAATAAAGTGTGGGTGCCTCTAAATTTCCCATTCTGTGTTTGTTCATCGTAGTGAAAATACAATTATCACAGCAGTACATTCTGCATGTAAGTGTCAACTACTGATTTTTGACAGCTTCAATAAATTCCCCAAATAAAAAATATGACTAGACCTATGGCAAAAGTTCAGAGGCAATATCACAGCTTTTGGACATTTGGAATGTTTATACATTATAACTGAGAGGTACATTAAACTGGGATTAGTATTTGGATTATAATATGCACGATAAAGCAATGAATAATTACCATTACCATATGAACATTGGAGAACTCATAAAGTGTGGTAGCAGACCATTGTAAAGTAAACTAAATTGTAGTAGTAGTAAATTGTAACACTTGTTTATTATGTGTGTACCCTGCTGGACTTGTAAAAATAACCAGCTGATAGTATTTTTAAGAGAAAAAAGTTGGATGGTATACTAAATTTTATTCTATATTATTATAACAAGATGGATGGAGCAAGAAAATAGGCTTGTGACAATTTGCAATGTTTTGCGAGATTTGGCCTTCTTTGCATTCCCAAGTATTCTCTTACAATGGTAAGTATATCATCAGATTTTTTTAGTTACAGATAACTTTTAGACTTAGCATGTCAAATTTTAAAATCATGCACATACACTTAGACTTGCATTGTTTTTAGGATATTCTTTGCACTTACTGCATTCATCTTATTGTAAAGCAGCCTAGATATTTGTGCAAGGCACTTCCTGTATTGCAGTGTCTACATTAGCTATTAGGACTTTATGGAGCTACTGATGTGTGCACATCCCGACATCACTATTTTGGTCATGAGCAGTAAGTGACTCACACAAAGAAGAGTCTTTGTAATGGAGGGCATGCACCGGCAAAGAAAGACAGAGTAAGGAACATAGAATAAATATAATAAAGGGATTAAACACTCTTTTTGTAAAATGAAATGTCCTTTAAGTATTGCTTGAAAATTTGAATATTTCATTTTTACATTAGGCTTTAAAAACCAAGAAGCAGAGAAAGGGCCCTGCGTTTGCATTTGATTAGCACGCATGTCAGGAATAACACAAAACACCCAAAAAATTTACGGAATTTTATAGACTATGAAAAACTACAACGGCCTTGAGTTGCACTTTTAAGGCAAAATAAAGTTGCAATAAAGATACATATGTTTATGAAGATACATTAAAACTGTAGATACCATCCGCATGCTATAATAATAATAATAATAATAATAATAAATACAAAAAACTGTAAACAAGTCAAAAAGATCTCAAGTAGTGGTATCCATATAATAGAATCATATATATATATATATGCAACTTGGCCCCCCAAACTCTCCCTGCAGATAGGAGAGGAGTGATCTCCATCGGCAGATAGGAGAGGAGATCAGCTGTGTGATCTCCATCTGCCAGGAGAGCTATGGGGAGCTCAACTGTATTGGCTATATTTGCAGAGCCCCGCAATTATAGCCAATGCAGAGTGTATGTGAGGAAAGCTGTACTTGCTGGCAGCTTCCTCACACAGCCGTAACAGAGAAGGGACAAGGAGACCAGAGTGCTGTTTACCCCGTGGGGGGGGGGGGGGGGGGTGTCCAGAGACACAATTTTAGTTGCAGAATAAGGGTACTGCATGAGATTTTTTCCCATTCATTTAAACAAATTTAATATTTTTTTTCTGATTTCCTGCTCTAAAAGACGGGTGCGTGTTATAGTCAGGTATGTCTTTTAGTCCGAAAAATACGGTATTTACGTGTTGACCAGCCAATCATCATAAGGTTATATGAATTTTTTTATTTATTTATTATTATCTTGAACATGTGGATCAGCGACATTATGGTTCAGTAAAATCACTATGACAGTTTCATCTTTAGGGTGACTAACATTGACTCACTTTGTGCCTCTTCTCCTGATCAGTTGAAAGTGGACCTTATCTTGTGATGAAGCTCTCCTTAAAAGGGTGAAATGAGTTGAGAGTTATTTTTATGGTTGTACCCTTAATTTTTTTAGAGGCAACGTGTGTCTATTACTTTGTTTTTTAAGACTGTGATTTTTGTAAATCTAGTTACTTGTCATAACCTTGCATGCGGATGGTATCTACTGTTTTAATGTATCTTAATAAACTTATGTATCTTTACTGAAACACATTTTGCATTAAAGTTCCAAGTGCAAGCCACCCCATGGGTTGGTTAGGTTTGCCTGACCAACCAATTATAGTGTTTTTATGTAACTAGGTAGTTCTAGCACTTTGTAGGAACAGGAATATCTATAATAATAATAATATGAGAATTTGCACAATGTGTTGAGCACTTGTGAAGTTCGGTTGACAGGGTGCTTTATTTCAAAATCAATAGCAGATCCGGGTCTTATGAACAAAATTAATTGCTAATGTTTATAAAGAATGGGATGTCTTCTATCCAGAACTACAGCTTTGCCCGCAGTATCAGATCTTCATTCAGATCATTATCTATGACACTTCATTACTAACAGATATCTTTTGTATATTTAAATTTAAGAAATAATTCAGGCATAACAATGTAAGCTTTTATTAAGCTGAAACTGATCCAAAGGTCATGCTTATTATAGAGCACCCATTTAAACCTATAACTGAAAAGTGGGAGAGTTGACATATTTATTTTTTGGTTTTTGCATTTCCTAAACCTCACATATTGAGACCTTTAATACAAATCTCATTGAATGCTCCTGTTTATTCCTCCTGTCTGTGAAAAACAAACACAGGCAGCGTACAGTAAGTGATTAACAAACAGGAAACGGTATGCAGACTATGTCTTGATTGGTATGGAGCCTTACCACAGGAATTCACATTTACCTGGACAGCTCTACAGTAACTGCCATATAAACTAACTTCAGACTCTTGGTAATTTAGCTGACACAAGCACTTCTATGTAACCAGTGACAGCAGTGGGGACCTACAGAGGAGATACATAATGCCTATACTGATGTGTAGTAACAATTGTATGTTGAGGTATGGAGAAGCCAATTTATCAGACCGACAAAGGAGAAATAAATACAAACTACAGACTAAGTATAGAAGTGGTAGCTTATTTTGTATGATTCAGAAAGTTGACATCATATAGTTTTTTCAGTGTTAATCAATCATACAGTATACATTTATGATGTTGAGAAAGGACAAATTTTTATCAAGTATAACAAATATAATCTAGTAATGGTTGCACATGTGTTGGCTGTTATTTACAGTCCCCTAGGCTGTCAATCACCAAAGCCTGTCCTGCCTACCTACCTTTTGTCTAAAAGTATGTTGTGACATGCTGTGCTAAAAGAGGCTACATGTATGCTGCAGTGGTACCCTGAATTGCCTTAGAAACATTTGGGCAAGATCTGATGGTGAGATCTGATGCATAAAAGGTGGTTGACCTCCTGGGCGTTTCAGGCTTTTTGATCCATTTTTTATGGAACGAAAAGCCGCTGCCCGGGCAATCGCGGTGGAGTGATTCCCCGCTCTCCCCTTGGCTTTTTACACACCGCCGTTGTCAATTAGATGTCAGCGATGTGTGTGGGGTTAAGTGCCACCCCCTCCATTAACATGGAGGTCTATGGCACTGCCCCCGTCACTTTATGTCACATGCCCAGTGACATCAAACCCACCAAAAAAGTTTCCATTCATGTTCCAGTTTACACCAACCAGGCTGCTGTGCCAGTCACAGACAATGTCTGTGTCCTCTTCCTTGGCTGCCCTTCAAGCTGCTGAGACAGATGCAGAGTGCCTCTCTGGTGGTGGGCGGAGACACACACTGAACAGAGAAGGGAGTGAGGGACTAATTAGGATGCCAGCAGAAGCTTACACAGTGACTGTGCTCCCCTGCGCTGCCAGTAGTCCGCCTCCATCAACAATCATGTCAGATTTTTGTGAAATCCGGGAAAAAATCTAGGATTCTTTAACCCTCTGGGCATTGAGCATGTGGCCGCCGTGATTTCCTGCCCAGCCGGAGGTCCCGTGCATAACTGATGCCGGAGTTATGCTGAAAAGAGGTGACGCCCCTCCATTTACATGGAGGTCTATGGCGCCACCTACCCCCGCCTAATTCGCATCACCGGTGACGCAATCGGGGAAAGACCCGGCATACATGCCGATGCTCTTGACAGCCGGGGGAAACCGGCGGACAGGTGAGTCTCCCACTAGTTAACTCGGGCTGAGTTTCATGATGTTAACTAGTTAACTCGGGCCAAACACCCAGGTGGTTAAAGACGGGATATGGCCAGGAAAGCCACTTCAAATTTGTGACTTTCGGGGCCAAAATAGGAGGGTTGACATGTATGGCTGATGTGAGGTTCATGGATGTATGGTCCTTTCTATATGCAAAACTGCATTCATCTTGTATATATCTACAGTGCTGCTTGAAAGTATGTGAACCCCTCAAGTGGTGTAGATGTTTCTGT
>CM070033.1:109797693-109810534 GCA_036250615.1 Ptychadena robeensis | reverse complement strand
AAACAGTGACCATGTCTGGAGGGTTCACATACTTTCAAGCAGCACTGTATATAGTTTTTGTAATTGTATGCTGTATTGGCAGTGCTGAGAGCCCCAGACTAAAAATACTGGGATTTTTAACTAGCTGACTTTGTGAGCTGATATACTTACCACAATTGCTGAATATGTAGTGAAGGGGTGTAGAGAGATTTGAAAAAAAACAAAAAAATTGCTCTAGCATATGTTATCTTTACATAATTAATTATGCTCAAATCAAATTTCTACTTGACTTTAAGCTTAATTTAAGGAAAAACTATTTATGTTAGAACAATACTACGCTTGGTGATTCTACACAGTGGCTTTGCAATTAACTCACAAATTGTCGAATTTACAAAAAAGCTATCCTATTATTCGGACTATAAGAAGCAGTTTCCCCCACAGAAATCAAGGTGAAAAAGTGCCTGCATCTTATGGTCCGAATGCGAGACCCCTGCGGCCACTTGGTTGTCGTGCCTTGGCTCCGCGTCTAGCTATCCTGGAAAAATTAGCTGGGGAGCTGGAGGACGGCCAGATCTCACATCTAAACTGTATTATTGCTTATGCCAGCAGATCCCAGAGCCCTACTGGTATAAGCAATGTAGAGAGAGATAGATAAACTCCTAACTTTATCTTTCTCCGTGTCCGTGTCACTCTGCAGCTTCCACTGACACAGCCAGAGAGGGAGAGGAGAGTTTGCAGCCGTTCCCCCTGTGGCCCCCCTCTTCCCGATCAGTGAGGAAGATGACGTGGGTGCCATGACAGTACGGTTGCTAGTGACTAATTTACTTGAACACTTCAAATATTTTTGTTTCTGGTTTCCCATCTCTAAAAACTGGTCATGTCTTAAGGTCAGAAAAATACTGAAATAAGATAATTTCTATAATGCTGACCATCTTTAAATGCAAGTTCATAGGTAAGGAAAGTGTTTATGACCATTAGTTATGTGGCTTCGCAGCAATCTTTTAATGTGAAAGCTGTGTTTTTGATTCCCTAATAAGAAAAAGGATTTAACTACTAGTTGGCTTGAAGGAGACCCATTTAGTTTTTATCTGATTTTCTTAAGCATAGATTCAATAATTTGCAAATGTCATAACAAAGCATCCATTAGACCTCAATTGATACATCAGCATTTTTTCCATTAAAATAAATAGGGAGCATTGACCAGTGGCGTAGGAACTACCATAGCAGCCATATTGGCACTATGGGGCCCGTAGCCACAAGGCTGCCCGCAGCTCTTGGCTGCATATTCTTTCTTTTTTTTATCTTTTGGGCTATGGACGAGCACCCCCGAGTCCTGCTCTTGCTGATACCAGTGAGCCGGAGCTGGACTCAGCTGGTGAAATCACTTATAGATGGCAGCACCAATTTTTCTAGAAATGGTTAAATTTGTAAAAATTCCAGAATCTGACTTTGCGAGTTAATTATTAAGCTCCTGAACATGACATCATCCCTCTCATTGCTGGGGATATAAAAAAAAAAGGGTTGGGGAATCTTACAAAAAAGAAATGATTTCTCCAGAACATGTAGTTTTTGTTCATAAATTTAGTTAAAAATCAAAGATTCATGTTGAATTTTTCAATTAAATTTGAATTTATTATATGTAGAAACTGCACATGCTAGAGCAATATTTTATTTTTGTATTGTTCCATCAACCCTAGTTCACCAATTTTGTTGATGACAACAAGTTTAGGAGCTTTGCAATTAACTCACAAAGTCAGCAAGTAAAAAAATTCGACCATCTCTAATTACAATATAAGAGCCTACTGTATAAGTTCACATGGGGCAGATCCTATGACATAGCGCTAAGGTTACCACAGGGTACACAGGTTTCCATAGAAAACCTGTTGTACCTTTTCTACTTGCGTATGTTGTGTAAAGCAGTGTTAGAGGTGGTAAACAATGCTTTAATGCTGGAATGCTTTGTGTACCGGTAGTACACAAAATTACGCTTTACCACAATGCGCTGTGTTATGCTAATGTACAGAAGATGCTATGGGATTGTTGTGGCAGGATTGGGGGGCATAAAAAATCATCTCTAGTTGCACCTCTGGCGTTAACTACAATGTGGCCAACTACATGCAATTCTCTGGTTGGGCAATATGGTCGCAAGCCCTAAGGAGTCTACAAAAACACTGGATCATTTTGCAAGGGCTGTAATGTTAGGGTATACTGACACTCCTAATAAATGTGATTTGTAAAGAAAAATTTAAAACATGTAAATGTTTCCTGTTTTCAGGTAATAGATATGGATAAAGAAAGCAATCAGAGGCTTGCTGTATTATTGACTGGGCCAACATCCCAAATGCCATGATAAAATGGAATGGGTTGGGGGAGGAGAATTCTAGCTCTCATTCCCTTCACCCAGGAGGGAGATTTCCCCCTATCTATATGATAGGGGCCAGGGGACTTTAGTGGCCAGCCCAAAACATGTTCCAAAAAATAAAATATAAATGTGAAATTGAGTACAACAAAATATTACAAAGTAGTTAAATGAATACACCTAAATAGGTTTTAGTTTTAAAAACATTGACCGGTGTCTCATAAATTTTAATGTCCATAAAGGGTAAATGGTATACAAAAAGTGCTGAACTGTCCTTTCTCCATTAAGATGTGGCTATGGGTGGGGGGATTGGCAAGTCCATAAGGCAGGTGATGTAATTGGGCCCTGACATATGTTTCATCCCTTCATCAGGGGGTCCAAGTTGATGTCATATAATCCCAAAAAGTCATCCAAATCGACCATTTGTTCTTAATGACCATAGCCTGTCAGTTGGATAATTTGAACGGAGAGCTACCAAGTAGAGTCACCCCAGCACGCAATATCAGATCGCTGGTAGCAAAGCTGAGTAGGTAGTTTTGAGTTCAGGATCCTTAGAGATCCATGATTAGATGTGTTAGGGTGGGTAAGAGGTGCTGGTATCCTCCAGGTTCCGGTGCCTGCACCTGGAGGATACCAGCACCTCTTACCCACCCTAACACATCTAATGATGGATTTCTATGGATCCTGGACCAAAACTACCTACTCAGCTTTGCTCCCCCAACCCATTCCTTTTTTTCGTTTACAGGTAATAGTCATAATACCAAGACACTTCTGCTATAAAAGGAAATCCTAGTGAATAGTTGTTTCCCAAGGCACAGCTCATCTAAGCTATTGCACAATTGACTATAAAGTTTTGAACTACAATATTATTTTAGTTGTTATAGATGTAAACACGTTGTTTTGAGCAAAGACACATGTAACTATTTTCAGTAAGCTTGAAGACTAACTCCACATGAGTTCAAAACTCATTTGGCTCATGACTGTGAAACTTATCTGATTTATTATTAAATTTGAGTTTAGTGTTTATATAAATTCTTTGGGTTATACAATACTGCCATAAGCTACATGTATATTCCCTGTTGTGAATCTCCTGAGAATGTTTAGCACATCCAATGTAGAAGTGTTGTCTTTCTGCAGCAAAACCCATTCATATAGTCAGTGGAGAATATGTTTATTTTATATTGTACATAAATAAATGTACTCTCATGTTTTTTATTTTCCAAGTTTTATTTTGTTTAAACTTTACTGTTACTAAATATTTGCAATTCATAAAAAAAGATAAATATAATAATATATAAATAACATAAGACATACATTTTTTTATCCACATTATCATGATCCCAGAGATGGTCAAAATAATCGACATTTCAACTTTTCAGTTTCGTCTATATTTCAATAAAAAAAATACAAAATGTTATCTTTAAAATAAATAAAAAATAATTAAATATAACAGATGTTTTAACCATTTCTAAAGGGATACAAAATATGTTTAGTAACCTCCTGAGCATTAATAACAAATCTTACCCCAAGCTAAAATCAGGCATACTCACCTGTCCCATGGAAGCCGTGCCTTTGACCTCCATTTTTTGGAGGTGGTGTTGTTTTTTTATAGCACATACCTGGCATCAACCATGATGCCGGGGGGGGGGGGGGGGGGGGGGGGGATAGTGGTGAGGGACAGTGGTGGACACAATGTCATTGTAATCCTCTGTGCACTGCCCAGAAATTGTTGCAACTGTGCAGGTAGGTAGGTAGAAGAGGTTTAGGGGACCTATATACTGGTTCTATAAAATTTTTATAAGTAACAATTGGTTTTTAAAGTCAAAATTTCATGGTCTAACCCTGGGGATTTGGTGATCAAGCTTTTTGACCAACTGAATCTTGACAATTTCGACCATGTCTAATGATGACCATCTTGAGCAGCTAGTAGTAGTAGTGCACACACTTTCTAGAGCCTTTGGTTTGTTTCTCATTCTCATCTCTAATTTTCTGTTAAATACTGGATTTAAGTGATCTGCAAACCAAGTGCAAATTCAGGTTTTTTTTTATCTTTACACAGTTACAATTAAAATCTGATACAACTATTTGCTTTAAGTTGTGTATCAGATAATCATTCATTATAATGAACTTCTTTACCTTTCTCAATAATTTTTCAGATTCTTTTAGGAAATATTCTTCTTCCTAATATTATGTTTTCCTTGTTTAATTAATTATTTAAAACACCTCCTCATTTTCTCAGTATGGCATACTGATTATGGCACTGAGAATAACAATCACCTAGGAACACATGTGCACAATTACCATGGCTATTGAATAAATATGAAGGTATTATCGTTTTAGCAATAGCCGAATAATTAATGTTACAAATTGATATAACAAGTGTGACATTGATAGGGGTAGAAAACAATCCCTGCATTCTAGGATTGTCCCATTTATTGTATGATGTATAAAAAAGCGTATAGCAGCACATTAAAGCTTAGCACATGTATTTTCACGCTTATTGTACCATTTTTCAGGTGCCCAGAATTTTGAGCAATTATTGAAATAAATGCATTAAAAGTATCTTTTAATAAGTTGGCCTTAATTAAACGTAACTTAGTAAATTATCATTACTTCATTTGTGAAAAAGTTCCTTTATTTACAAACCAGGCTGATATAAACTACTAAGAATTTTATAAAGAATCTGAACTTCTGGTGTAGTGAAAAGCCATTATACTGGGACTACATGTCCCATAAACATTTGTACTCCTTTCCATTTACTTTCAAATGTCACCTACATACTATTGTGCTGTGCAAGCACATCCACTGCGCAAGGGCTGCTTCTTTTACAATTTACATGCATAATCCCCTTACATACATTGTCAAGAATGTGTCAAACACTGCCTTACCCTCCCTGTTGGCCACCCTGAGTGTAAGGGGGTAATTGAGTCATTTGAAAATTGATCCCTATCCTCTGAACCCTGAAGATGAATTGCTTTATAGCACATGCAGTTACATAGGTCATGGCTTGTTCTCAGATTAGCTTAGTATGAATATGTAAAAACCTCAATGACAATATGCAATGGTTACAGGTACTTTTTAAACTGAATTTTGTCAGCATTCTGGGGGAAGAATGGAAGCTAAGAAGAATCAATATAACCAGACAAACCAGATAGAGTATTCCCCAAGTATACATGTAAAAAAGGAGGAAACTATTGCTAACATCCTGAAATGAAATATTATAGACTTTTGAGACAGTTGCACCTTATGTTCAAGTTGTCACTCATGCTATAAAAGTTGTGAAAATAAAGGTTTTAATGATAACCACAGCATCGTCTGCTGGTCTGTGATAAACAACAGATCTGGTAACAATAACAACAACTAATAAAACAACAAGTAACATACCTGTAGGTGTTCAAGATGTGAGACACCTAGTGTCAAGAGTACAATATAACAAATGAATACACCTTCTATTGTACTAAACATCAAGCAATGGTGTAAATATTACCAGACATCTATTTAGGGTTCTTACTATATTCATGCATGATGAAAAATGAAGTGGATCAATCTTGCCTAACATTTGTTTCATGTGTTGTTTTCACCTGAAGCATTTTTTTTTACCCCCCTAGTGCCCTGCCCATTTAAAAAAACGGTTCAGTTAATCAAAGCAAATCACATCATATTCTGCCTCAATTCCCGATCCACTCTTCCTTTTCCTTTACATCCCTGGCATCAACGACACTGGGAATGTTAGGACCCAGGGTGTCAATGCCTGCATATGCAAGAAGGTCAATAGCACAAGTCCACTGAAGAGGAACCCAGAAGAGTCAGCAAGATCACTGACAGAGGCACCAGAGGCTTGTAGTAACCCAGAGCTCATGGGAGTTATGTTTGTGAAAAAACTTAGGGTAAGCTACACCTGGGATGGCCAACAGGGAGGCTAAGGCAATGCTTGACACATTCTTGACAATGTATGTAAGGGGGTCAGAAACATAGGGAGAGGTTTTCTTTTACAAAAAGGTCATTACGTCCTCCAATATATGTATAGTGGCATTGCCTCTTTATTTAGATTAGACCTCCTAGCAAGTAAATACACAAATAAAGCTATATTGGAGGTATGTTTGCTGGTCTTGTCTTTTTATTGATGTTAAGCTGCATACTGATTCATTTATCAGTAAAATGTTAAGAGCCATTTTACACTAACTGCCTTAGATTTGCAGTACTGTAGTGCTTCCATAATGCAAAGTACACAGATTTCAACCTGTTGTTCCTTTCACACTGGCCCCAGGATGCATTTTTGGGGCGACAGAGCAAGCATCTCCGATGCACAATGTGGGGTTTTATTATCAGTAACAGACATGGCAGCTTTACTGTAACGACGGTAGTATAAAATCGAGCTAAAGAGAAAGGTTCTAAACAACAACATACAAGCAGTTTACATACACTCCCTAGTAGGAAAGAATAGTTTAGGTAATCTAGAAGGCCCACTGTCACAGATCACAGTGATCTGTGACTGCAGCGGCGCCCTCTACCAGTTCTGCTGTGTCTCCTCCGAAACCTCAGAGGACGAGGACATTTCATAGATCAGCTCCCTCTGCTGGTGGAAGAGATTGTGGCAAATGATTTGGCTCTTGCTCCCTCTGCTATATTATCACACTCATTATCACACACCTGGAGCCCTGTGTAACCAGATCACCTTACCTTGTATTTAAGGAAGTCTGAGGCAACAAGGCGTTACCTGAACAAAGAGTTCTTTTTGTCTCTGATCCACAGGTTCTGCTTCTTCCTATTGCCTTATCGTTACCAACCCCTGGACCATCTTCCCTGTTTGCCGCCTGCCCTGACTACCGCCTGTCTGACTACGTCTCTGCCTGCCATCTTGATACCACGCTTTGGATATTCTGCCTCTGCCAAGTAAGTGTAGCTAGGGACCGCAACCTGAGGGCTTCCCGCAGAAAAGTTCCATCACACATTGTGAAGTGCTCTGGTGAATACCGGGGGTCTCCTTAGACTCTGCCCCCTGGTTTATGCTTGTTTGGTGGCACCGTGGGTCCACTGCTCTCGTGGTTCACCCATGACACCCACGAGTCTAAATCTGCTAGACAGAAGTTTATCATCTGTTTCTAAATTTGTGTGTAGTGTAGGGAGAAACTATTATGAGCTGTTCCAAATCAAAACAGTGAGGGCCACTGTGGACTAATCCTTCCTACTTTCCATAGAGGTTCTAAAAAGCTAGGCAACTGAGAAGAACAGCAACCCGATTGTCCACCTAACATGCAACCAAAGGTCATTTTTCCACCAAGGAATTTTATAGATTTTTATTAATACAGTGGACTCTTGACTTGCAAATATAATTGGTTCACAAGGGTTGGTTGTAAGTCAAGATTATTTTCCCATAAGAAATAATGAAAATAATGTGCTCTGACCCTCACAAAGCATACCTTACCTAACCTTTTCACAACAAAAAGTGTTGTACAACATAATTTACCAACAAAAAACAAAGATATTTTCTCACTAAAAAGTCAGAATATGCCTAGTTTATCAAAAACCAAAGTTTGTGATTGCTGTTGAAGTTGACATATTTGCCTTTCAGGAAGAGAGAATAGTGCAGTGTTGTACCGTGTTAGCCATCAATGAATACAGAGAGTTTGGAAAGTAATACCGTTTATTGGCTGAAGTCACTGGAAAAGCAGAGTCATAAATATCGTAACAAAAACAACTGTTTTGTCTTGACACACTTGAAAAAATATTTATAATCTGTGTAAAATTTTGTGTCTCAAAGATTGTTTTAAACCTGAAGAAGGGATCTGAGAAATTCTGAAAGCTTGCTTTTTCAATGACTACAGTCATTATTTGGACTCTATGTTCACTGTAGGAAGAGATAATGAAATGGAAGATGGTTATTGTTTGAAAGGAGAGTCCCCTCTCATAAAAGCATCAGGAATCTGCCTTTTGCAAACTAGTGATATGGTCTATTTTGATATTCTGTATTTATTATTGACATCAGGTCACACGAATGCCATAATGCAAGCAGAAACCATAATACTGGGTGTAAGTCAAATCTATTGTAAGTTAAAACTGAAATTTGGTTGTAACTCAAGGAGGTCTTTAGTCAAGCCCGTTATAACGCAAGGGTCCACTGTATCTTGTTAACCTTCTGAGCGTTTAGCCCGAATTAACTCGGGCTGAGTTTCATGCATCATAAAACTCAGCCCCAGTTAACTAGAGCCGCGCTCTAGGTCTCGCCGTCTGCTTATGGCGGTCGGGTCCGTCCCCGATCGCGTCACCGGTGACGCAAAGGGGGCGGGGGTAGGCGGCGCCATAGACCTCCGTGTAACTGGAGGGGCGTCGCTTTTCTTCAGCGTAAGTCCGGCGTCTCCAGTGATGCCGGACTTACGCGTACGTCCTCCAGCTGAGCAGGAAGTCGCGGCGGAGCATATTGTGCTCCGCCGCGATTGCCCGTGGCACGGTAATGAAAAAACCGTGCCAAGGGCCAAACGCTCAGGAGGTTAATAGAGATGGTCGATTTTTTCTACTTGCTAACTTTGTGAACTGATTGCAAAGCCTCTGAAAATGGTATCATCACCAAAATTGCTGGAGATGCAGAGAAGAGTTGTGGAAACATTTTTTTTTTAAAGTTTTGCTTCAGCACATGTAGTTTTGCATAAATTAGGTTCAAAACCAAAGTCCAAATTCCAATTTTCTAAATGTTTACTTGATTTTGAGCTTAATTTGTGAAAAAACTATTTGTGTTAGAGACATACTTTCTTTTTTTGTAGTATATCCCCAACCCTTCTCTACATCTCCAGCAAGTTTGGTGATGTTACCATGCTCAGGGGCTTTTGCAATTAACTGCAATTAAATTCAACCATCTCTACTCGTTAAGTTGATCTACCATAAGTTATCAAAAAGTATAAATTCATGTTGAGATTTAAATATATCAGTTCTATATAACATTTGAAAATGACATAATATAATTATATATATATATATATATATATATATATATATTTACAAAAACAGGCCTTGACAATATATGTCAGATCCAAGCTTGCAAAAAACATTAAGTGTTTATTTCTTTTGACAATTTGCTCAGTGTTAGGATAATGCCTGTAATATAACCAGTGAAAGCCTCAGTTAATTAAAACAATGGGAGTTGATTATGTTAATGGGATATTACCTGCTTTCTGCTTCTGCTGATCCTCGAAAACACAAGCAAGTCTTGCATTATTTCAGCATTAACAGACAAATCCCATTTATACTGTGTGCTGGAGATAATTAACAGCCTTTGCTGCCTCAGGGGTAATTCACTGCTGGCTCTGTATGAATTGAGGTTAACACACCTCTATACACAAATTGGAACAGTATTCAAATCCAATATTACAGAAAAATATGGTATTTTGAGTTGTTTGTGAATATATACAAAAATAAGGGTTATATTAAAGCTGCTAAACTATTGTAAAAGAATCACCTACTGTATATGACCTAATATACTTGTGTTTGTTAAAATATTTTTTTAAGTTCACATAAGATACTGTACATTCGTACAACATATTCAATTAAATATGGTTGTTATTATTTACAATATTTAAAAGACCGTCACACTTGAACTACTAATGTTTTCTTTAACATTTATAGGTCAGAGGTAGTGAATCACGAAATAGTACAATAAGTATGTGTCCAGCCGGTGCCAGAAACCCATGAAGTCACCCATAGTAGCATATCTTAATGTTTGAATGGGGAGCAGGTGTGTTTAATTTGGTGTAACTGCTCTCACATTCTCTTAGGGCCCCCATACACCTTTAGATTTTGCTGTCAGATTTCCTTTAGATCTCCTTTAGTTTTACCAAAACCATGTAATATGAGAGACTTTCTAAACAATCAAGTCTACCTGTGTTCAATCACAGAGGACTCTATACTACATAGTTGTTGGTAGATCTAAAGGATATCTGAAAGAGAGATCTAAAGCTAGCCATACATGTGTCGACTCATGAGCGATCGATCGCCCATCCGAACGATTCCAGTGAAGCCACAGGCGTCGATCGATTGCCAAATCAAGTCTGTGCCTACCACCTTAGGCCACCGATTCCTGGACGATTCTGTTCCCGATCGATCGCTTCACAAATGTCAACGCCCCTTGATGTGTGTTCAATCGATCAAAAAACACCAACAGGTTGGTTCTCTAGCCGATCCGATTTGGGGGCCAAGTCGATCGGGTGGGGTCGATCGGTCAAGGTGGGCTGCACTCGATTCCTCGTTGATCGATCGGCGTGCACGCGCCCGGTGATCGATCGGCCAGGAATCAAGTGGGAAATCGACCCGTGTATGGCTACCTTTAAGGCTTTATACTGGTCACTAGAAGTTCAGCATGGCATCTCATGGCAAAGAACTCTGAGGATCTGAAAGAAAGAATTGTTGTTCAACATAAAGAAGACCTAGTCTTGAGAAAATTGTCCACACTTTGAAACTAAGTTGCAGTATGGTGGCCAGGACCATGCTGCAGTGTAACAGGACAGGTTCCACTCAGAACAGGCCTCGGTCTTGAAGAAGTTGAGTTGAGCACATGCTCAGTATTATAAACAGATGTTGTATTTTCTCATTGCTCAGACTAAATACCACACACTGCATAAAATCCGAAGATGCTGAATATGAAAGTCTGCAAACAGTTTGCTGAAGACAAGCAGACTAAGGACATGAATTATTGGAACCAAGTCTGTGGTCTGATTAGTAGTGATGGCCGAACTGCCTGCAAGGTGGACAGTTCGGCCACGAACAAGCATGTTCGCCCTCCTTCTCGCCGGCGGACAGTACGGGTGTTCGACCCGCACTGTTCGCCGGCGAGAAGGACCCCTCTATTCTTCCTCCGGTGGGATCATTAGCAGCGAGATCCCGCCACAGGAAGAATGTTTTCACTAAAGACCGGGTAGAGAACCCGGTCTTTCAATGAAAAACCGGCTTGTAAACCGGGATGTGACGTCACATCCGGTTAGCACAACCAGGAACTATGCGTTCCAGGTGCCGGATGTGAAGTCACTGACGTCACATCCGGGTTTTCAGATTCAAATTCCCTGCCTAGAGGCGGGGAATTTGAATCTGTCCGCGAACGGGCGGACGGCGGACTTTTTTAAAAGTCCGCTCCGCCCGTTTGCGGACGGACACAGCCGAAGTTCGGCCATCACTACAGATGAGACCAAAATAACCTTACTTGATTCAGAGGGTGTCAAGCATTTGAACCAGCGACCCAGTGTTGAGAACAGTTGAGAACAAAGTATGTCTTGTCTACAGCCAAGAATGGTGGTGGGGGTTCTTAGTTTGGGGACTGTATAAGTGCTGCTGGCACTGGGGAGCTACAGTACATTTAGAGAACCATGAATGCCAACATGTACTGTGACATACTGAAGCAGAGAATGATCTCCTCCATTCAGAAACTGGGCCACAGGGCAATATTCTTACATAATAATGACCCCAAAGTAACCATTCGAGACGACCATCGCCTTGCAAAAGAAACTAAGAATAAAGATGCTGACAGACCAAGAATGTCTCCAGACCTAAACCCTATTGAGCATCTATGGGACATCCTCAAACAAAAGGTGGAGGAGTGCAATGTCTCTAACATCCACCATATATGTGATGTCATAATGGAGGAGTGGAAGTTGATTCCAGTGTGTCAACTTGGGAAGCTCTAGTGAACTTCATGCCCAAGAGAGTTAAGGCAGTGCTGGAAAATAACAGTGGCAACGCAAAATATTCACACTTTGGGAACAATTTGGACGTTTTTTACTATGGGGTGTACTCACTTTTATTGCCTTTATTGCCTTATTAGTGCTGGAAAATAACAGTGGCAACGCAAAATAGTCACACTTTGGAAACAATTTGGACATTTTTTACTATGGGGTGTACTCACTTTTTTTGCCAGATGTTTTGCCATTATTGGTTGTGAGTTGAGTTATATTGAGGGGACAGTGCATTTACATTGTCATACAAGCTGTACACTGATTATTTTACATTGGATCAAAGTGTCAGTGCATTTTCAGTGTTGTCTGTGTAGGCACTAAGACATATCACAGCATATGGATTATTACATGGTAGAGAATTTTAAAGTTGAAGACAGGGCTCTCGATTGCCCTAGCAATGATGCCACATCCCAACTTAATTCTATCAGAGAAAAACTAATTTGTTCTGCCGAACCTTTCTATAGGAGATCCGGCAGCTTGGGGATTTTGAAGGCATTCAATAAAGAGTATTTATGAAAATAGTAAATTTTTATTCTTATTCAAAAGGTGAACATAGAAATCAGATACATTGTATCATTTAGCACAAATCGAAAAACATAACATTGTACATGTATAGTATAAACTCGATGTGTTTTGCTGCTCGCTTCTTCAGGAGCTTCATACAGTACACATAAATAAATGTTTCTGCCAATATCTGTAAACAATGGACAACCGTAAGTATCTATGCTGGTATACAGAAAAAGAAGAAATCGGTGTGTGTTCTTACCGATCAAGGTATCTAGTGTAGGCG
>CM070033.1:109739287-109797314 GCA_036250615.1 Ptychadena robeensis | reverse complement strand
CATTGAAGTCTATGGGGTTCGCCGGGTTCGCGGACATTTGCGGAGGTTCGCGTTCGCCACACGTCCCTTTACCACATCCCTCTCACACATAAACTGCTTAGTTCACTACACTTCACTTTAGACAACACTTTCATTATCCTTCACATACCAACACTACACACTAGGTGGCCATCTATCTTTCTTTCTTTATCACATTGCAAGTACACATTTTAGTGATTGATACACCTAACACTCTTAGTCACCCACACATATACAAACACTCACACATGCTCACTATTATTTTCACACCTTATGGGTTCACTGGTGGTTCTCACTATATTTGAGGCTTTGGGTCCTCATTCCTGGTCCCCTCTCAACTTCACTAACTGATTTCTCACCCACCCTGTTGGATACAACAGAGTCCTATTTACATTTTTGCCTAACTATTAATTTAGATACTACCCCCTGTGCCCCAATATCGGATTGCCCTGGTGGGACGGTTTCGGGGGGGGAGAATGGGACGGGTGGCCCAGCGGACCTGAGATTGGACCACGCCTACACCAAATACCTTGATCGGTAAGAACACACACCGATTTCTTATTTTTCTGTATACCAGCATAGATACTTACGGTTGTCCATTGTTTACAGATATTGGCAGAAACATTTATTTATGTGTACTGTATGAAGCTCCTGAAGAAGTGAGCAGCGAAACGTGTCGAGTTTATACTATACATGTACGATGTTATGTTTTTCGATTTGTGCTAAATGATACAATGTATCTGATTTCTATGTTCACCTTTTGAATAAGAATAAAAATTTACTATTTTCATAAATACTCTTTATTGAATGCCTTCAAAATCCCCAAGCTGCCGGATCTCCTATAGAAAGGTTCGGCAGAACAAATTTGTTTTTCTCCGATAATTTTAAAGTTGATATGAAATGTCTAAGCCACTGGTGCCAACTTGCCACTAGAGATGGTCAAATATTTTTTTTAAATTCGACTATTTTTACGATTTAGAGTTAATTGCAAAGCACCTGAACATGGTATCAACACTAAACTGGAGATGTAGAGAAGGGTTGGAGGTATATGACACAAAAGAAAGTATGTCTCTGCACAAATAGTTTTTGCACAAATAAAGTTCAAATCAAGTCAAAATTTCGAAAATTCGAATTTAACTTTATTTTTCAATTGAATTTATGCAAAACTACATGTGCTAGAGCAAAACTTTTTTTTTTCAAATGTTCCCACAACCCTTCTCTAGATCTCTGGCAATTTTGGTAATGATACCATGTTCAGAGGCTTTGCAATTAGCTCACAAAGTTAGCGAGTCGAAAAATTCGACCAACTCTACTTGCCACCCACATCTGGCCATTTGGCGAGTAATGTGGGCAATATTGGTACTTCTTTAACCTCCCTAGTGGTTTTCCCCTACACAGAACTCTGCTGGTGATCCCCACCCTCCCTCCTTCCCTGTACACATAACCATCTTCAGCATTGATGCTGGTGATGTGGGACAGGAAAGCGATCCTCGATGGCTCCGCCCCCGTCTCTTCAGTGTCACTGGAAGTTATCAGCAGGCCCGCCGTGATACAGATTCACCACGATCTTGCAGCAAATAGGCAAGTGTGCTAAATCCCTGCATGGGCACAGTTTGTTTTGTTCTCGAACTCAGAGCAGACTGCCACGGAGGTTAAAGTGAGATAGTGAGGTCAGATAATTCAATAGTTTTTTATCCCTCCATTTTCTCCTTTTAACTTTTGGTATGAGAAATAAGACAGTAATATTAACCAGGGCACAAGTAATTTTTAGGAGGACAGTAGGTAGTCTCTTGTCTGTATTACACGAAGAGTGGTCCATCATCAATGCCAGAAGAGCATTATATCCTAACAAGAAAAGGCACATTCTACATCAATAAATTCAAGGCCATTTGGGGAAAACCAGTGACTGTGAACCATTGGTGGGGTGAATTGCTGGTTTTATTAATCTCAAAAGGCAAAAAACAAAAGCTTTTGTACAGAAGCAGTATGTCTCGTGAACGAGAATGACATTTAACAGAAAAGAAATTAGAAGCCATTATATTTAATCTAACCAAGGGGGATTTTCATAATTTTAGAAATCTTAAAAGACACTGTATGTGCTCTAAACACAAATCAAATATGTCTGGTCTATATTGAGATTATTTTACACAAGCCTCACATAGAAGTTTATAGTGAGAAATTAAAATTAATTAATAGCCCCCAGCAAGATACTTATTCTCAGGCTTTAATTGCTGCATTAAGATAAGTATACAGTCTATACAACGGAAGGCTAAAAGCCTTACTAAATCTCAAATATACAGTATTTTTTTTCTTTAAAAATTATGAATATTATTATTGGAAAATCAGCAGAATCCGATCTTCAATATTTCAAAGTTCTCTTTCTAAATGTTTTGCAAGACACATGTAGGCCAAACTACTGGATAAAGCTGACACAGGATTTTTGACGAAACAGACGAACATGATACTGACAAGCCAGCAGCATCATTAAACATGCAATACTGTGGCAAATATAGCTAGTAACAATTTGGTCCCAGATTAGATGGGATTGGCTATGAAAAATACAGCGCGCACTCATTTCTGTCAGGGGTCTGCTATTTCATGATTAAACCTATTCTAAATATTTTTGGCAGTGAGAAAACATTTTTGAACTGAGCACATGAATCCCTTAGTATTCATGTTGTCAATGCGATAGGCCCTCCAGTACACAGAGCTTATTCTGTACTATATATGCCACCACAGATTACCTTTAAGTATCCATAAAATAAGTGTGATCTGAACCTAGGTGCACTCAGTGCATATAATCAAAGTCTATAATATAAATAAATTAACCCTTGACATGCCTCTGAGCTGGCACGATGGTGAGGGGAATCTACTTACCTGCTGTTCCCTGGAAACAAATGAGAGATTCCATATTTATCCAGGTTCTAGGAGTTAATTCAGGGTGTAATATCACGAGTGATAGCTGGGGGCTCCATATAATGTTTTTAAATAAAAAAAAAATACTTTCCTGACTGTCACTGCTCTCAGAGTATTTTACTGATTTCAGTTTTTTGTTTTTCACACGCAATGTTGCCGGTTTTTGACCCTTCTGGTGCTGATCATACAGAAAAGCGGGTGATAGATCCCCTTTAAAAGCAATGCCACTAGTACAGGATTAACCGCCCTAGCGGTCGGGATGGCACCATCTCATCCTGCACTTCCTTGTCTTGTATTGCAGCTGACAAGATGGAGCCGTCCAGCTAAGCTCAGATCCCCAGGCAACACATTCTGCTCTTTGCTGTCCGGGGGATTTAAAGCTTGCTTCTTCACTCAAGCAAGCCAGCATGTCACCCACTCTCCCAGCTTCCAGCCCAATTTGCATATGAATAAGTTGCCAATGGTTACTAACCAGCTGCTGAGAGGTACAGGGAGGCTGAGGCTCTTACCCAGAAAGATAGAATGGGTGGTCCAGTCAGAGGCATTCTTTGGCCAGGTATGGCACCTCCTTTGGAAACTGCTTCACCCACTGGGGCAAGATGAGGGAGAGGCTACCCTGGTCCAAAGGGCACCTCTTTTATTCGCTGTGCATGATTAGTCACCCCGCAGCACGGGAGCAGTGGATGGTGGATGGTGGCAGGGAACCCAGAGAGATGGGAGCATCCAGCTCCTAGCAGAGATCTGACAAAAGCCTACTAAACAAATCAGACTATATATAACCTCTGCCCAGAGGAGGGACTTAGCCAGTTACTGGGCAGATAACTAAAGCAAAATTGAGGGAAAGGAGCCATGACCTCATCTTCTAGAATTCTCTCAGCAGGATGGACAGGAGCAGGAATAGAAAAAAAACTGTTCTAGCCTCCTCCTACTCAACTAAATAATTTCTACTTTTTGTTTGTGTTCTAATTAGACAGTTACTCTTGTTTGCTTTCTGGTAAATGTGGTCAGATAATGGAGTTCCAGAAAGCGGTTTTAGCCCGTAAATAATAGTTTTTAGGTATGTGTGTAGGAAGAGATATAGTACATTAGCATTCATATTAATGGTTTAAAGAATATCAGGCTGAATGGTCGGCCTCCCACACATTTCACCTTAATAAACCTGGCCTTTACAAAAACATTGGACACCACTGGATTAGATCCTCTAAGTTTCCTCCATTACTGTCAAAGTGTAAACAGTTCCTTCCAAAAGTCCAAAAGCAGTAAAAACCTAACATGAGTTCTAAATGAAGCTTGGGTTATTGTCCAGGGAAAAATTATATGTAAATAGGATACCCTCCCTTATGACACTTTTTACATAATAGATGTTATTCTAAAAACAATATTCTGGCCATATACTCAATTTGGTTTCAGGCTCACAGGATTCCAAACAAATTCTGTTCCATTATTGTTTGATCTTCAATTAGCACTTTTTCTTTTTTGTTGCCTTTAATTGTAATAAACAAATGCATGGGAAAAGTACATTTTGCTCAGGGACCCACATAGTCATACCAGGTTGGGCAAACTTTTTACTTGTGGGTCACAATGTGTTCTGAAATTTGACAGAAGGGCCATGCCAAGAGCATGGAATGACTACAAGCTTAGGTGTCCCAATTCCTCGTGCCCCAGGCGTCCTTGATAGTGTGGCAGGGACATTGTAATTTTTAATTCACTGTACTGCTTTTAACAAAAAAAAAGTATTCATACTACCAGGGAGGAAAAGAAATATTAATCAAAAGATAAAGATAATCGGGCTCCCTTCCATTAGTTGCAGGGAAGGAGTGGATGGGGCCCAGAGAGTCTTTCCACAAGGTGACAAGGGGCCATACTGAATATTATTCCCACCTCTACGTTTATATGTTTCGCTTGGTGGTTTTCCGAGAACACCATTTATTACCTGTTTGCTATTACATAGTCTCCTGTCCCGTTCCACCTAATCTAACTGCTCTAGTTCTAGGACTTATTGTCTGTAAATACTCATTTTATTTGGGAGTTTTACCATGTCTAATATTTCTAACAGCAGAAAACTATTCTTATAGTGAGAACCTATTTATTCTTCTAATCCATGTTTCATTGCACAATGCAGATGGCCTTTGATTAATAAATAAAACCCTATGAGCCTATATCTGTGGAGCGGAGTTTGCCTTCCACCTCCTTTCAGTTGCCTTCCTTTCAATTGCCTTCCAATTCCTCCCGCGGATGGCATGGGTTTCTGAAATGGATCCAGGCACCACAGATGAACTGGAACCTGTCCGTACCCTGCTGAGGTGCTGGAACCTTTCAGATTTGATCAATACAAAACAGGAAAGCAGTGGAGTGGGAAGCAGAATTGGGGTTGAGGATATTAGGAATCAGTAATAGGGCATAAACTTTGTAACACATCATAAACCAAGGTCAACAGAGGGAGAGCAGAAATAGAAGTTGAGTCAACAAATGTAATAAGTGATGTGGAGCTTTAATAAGGAGCCTAGCATCAAAGCAAATTTATGACTTCATCTTTATTGTTAGTGTAGAAAAGTGGGCCACCCCTCTCCCGCACCCCAGTACACCATAACACTTTGCCATGATCTCACCCCTGGGTCACTGCAGTCTTTCTACTGGGCTTTCCTTTTCTGCATGCACTCCCCTTCCATCCAGGGGAGCAGCTTAAGCCTGGAGCAGCTCTACCAACACAGTCTCTTACACTCACGGTTCCAGGGGAAGTGTTCACATTGAAGGTCCTTGCTCACATCTCAATAATTGTCTAAACACCCAGTGGTTTTGGTGTAAGGTATGGTACACTTTTATTGATGTCACATGGTACACTTTATAGTCCATGACTTTCCATGCCAACCATCTGGGAGCAGCGGCTGCCAGTAAATCAGTGTCTTCTTAGCCCTTCTCCAACCCGGTGACACACTTCTGGCTAGGGTAGCTCTTGTCCCCAACTGTGGGACAAGAGAGATGTCTGTAATCAGGATCTCCAGATCCGCAGGCTTGCATGGCCTACCTCCCACAGGATCCAACAGAGCTCCACTCACTGCTCTCTCCTCCTGATGAAGACCAAACTCCTCCCTAGTTTGGGCCTTATAATACCTCTGCCCTACAGATTGGCCACTCCCAAATAGCATGTTAGATGTGTTTCCCAAAAAGGTGGCCATTCTATATGTGTCACAGTAATTTTGTTTACTGTTAATTAAGTGCGGGCTAGTGTGTGTGCGTGTATATAAATGTGGATTGTGAATAGTTGGTGGTGGGGTGTTGTAGTGTGGTGATTAGGGGTAATCTATGTGTGTATTAGTGTTACTGTGTATGTGTATTGTTGTGTATATTGACAGTGAATAATTCAATCCATATTGCAAATCCAATTCATATCGTTCAGGCCAATCATATTAACACAAAAATTTGGGTGTGTCTGGGGATGGTGAGAAATGAGGGAGACAGGAAAAAAAAAAAAGAAGGGATAGAGGTTGTGAAGTGTGTGCAAGTGTGATGGGAACACAAAAGAGTCCCATCATGTAATAAAGAGGGAATAGAAAGCATCAGTTGTGTTGGTGAAAATGTGAGGGAAGGGCTATGTGAGTCATGCATTAAATTCCTACCTTGCAGTTGCCGTCTTTATTTGTACTGTAGTCCCGCATATCCAGTCCTGTTCACAAGTCTGGGAAGGTTGATAAATGGTTACCATCAGTCATAGTCGCAAATGGTTACCATCAGTCGCAGAGTATAAGGAGATGTTCCTCATAAGTCTCACCAGGTCTGTGGTGGAGATCAGTTCAGTCCAGTCCGGTCCTCAGTAGTTAGAAAGCGAGGCAGCTTCACTGCCGCCGCCTCGCTATTTGAATGCCCCCCTCCGCGGACGTCCGGTCACGGACGCCATCCAGAAACAAAATGTCATCTATGAATCGGAACCACAATGGTATTCGATTCATGTCATCCACTAAAGTGTCGTCGCTCCATAAGGAGCATTCCCAACCCCTTCTTCAAAAGGATGTCGGAACACCTCAAAGACATCGAAAAATGGCAGACTGGCGCCACAAGTAGCTCACCGCACATCACTGCTACATAACTACAATAAAAAAGCTGTTAAATTTATGGCACTAGATCATATAAACAAATCAATCAAACCAACAAACAATTACTCCAAATGGAGATGAAGTGGATCCAGAAATTGGAGGCCACAAAACCTCCAGGACTCAATGAAGCTTTGAATTTCAAATGTTTCTTGAAACACTAAACGAATATAGGCAAGAAACTAAAGGATAAGGAGAGGTAAAATATTTTGACTACATGCAGAGTACTGGCAATGAGACCAGTCCCCTGCACGTAGCATATATATTTATCCAGCCACGAGTATGGCTGTGGTACTCAGATAACTATATATACTTTTTTAATTTCATGATTCCCTAACCCATTATACTGGAAGTGATTTGTATGTAATAATTATGAGACAATCGATACTTGTTAGATAGACAAATGATTGTAAACATGTAACTTGTGTATAACAGTTGGCGATCCACAGATCAATATATATTACTTTGATGTCTTTTTCTTTTTCTGTTAATAGGTCATCTGTGATGTGGAGGCTATGCATATAAGGTTGAGGAACACACTTTAATTATAGCCCTTACTTCATTAGAACATTGGTCTTTGTCTGGGTGGGTAAGGGTGTTCGGGGTACAATGGGGGCTGCGGGCACGCCAGACGAACCAGTGACTGATACCTTTCTTTTCCCTCATGTTTCCCATTTCTCTCTTCCTTTATGTTCCCTATCCTTGCACACACTATACTCTTTTTTACACTAAATAACTCAGGCATACACCAACACAACTGATGTTTTTCTCTTCTCATGTTTCTCATTTCTTTTCCCCCCTCATGTCCCCCTTTTTGCACACTTTATCTTACATTCTCACCTCCTGACACCTCACTATCACACGATGGGACTCTTTTGTGTTCCCATCACACTTGCACACATTTCACAACCTCTATCCCTTCTTTTTCTTTTTGTCTCTTTCCCTCATTTCTCACTGTCCTTCCAGACACTCACACCCAGACACACACACATTTTTGTGTTAATATGATTGGCCTGAACGATATGAATTGGATTTGCAATATGGATTGAATTATTAACTGTCACTATACACAACAATACACATACACAGTAACACTAATACACACATACTGTAGATTACCCCTAATCACATCACTACAACACCCCACCACCAACTATTCACAATCCACATTTATATACACTCACACACACTAGCACGCACTTAATTAACAGTAAACAAAATTACTG
The DNA here is from genome assembly GCA_036250615.1 of Ptychadena robeensis. Lineage (NCBI taxonomy): Eukaryota > Metazoa > Chordata > Amphibia > Anura > Ptychadenidae > Ptychadena > Ptychadena robeensis. The sequence continues at coordinate 109,789,066 of CM070033.1, read as the reverse complement.
TGACACATATAGAATGGCCACTTTTTTGGGCAACACATCTATACTACCCTGTATTACATACTCTGCATTACATACTTATTACTTTGGATATAACTGATATCAATATTTATATTACGTATACTTGAATCTTAGATGACTTGCTAGCTTTAGTGGAAACACGGCTATACTCTACATTACATGCCCCCCGTGCCCCCAGTCACCGGTTGTCCGACGTCGCCCAGCGGCACCTCTGGAGCCAGATATACTGGCCTTACACCTTAACATATAGAAACGATAGGTATTTAATCGTCAAATCTCAAGTAAGTTGAGCAATACATGTTCCAATGTACCTTTCTCCGTTTTGAACCTTTTATACTCAACCATGCACTGTCTCCCTCACAGTGATCACGGAACAAATATCTGTAATTGACTCCTTCTGAAGAAGCTTGTTTATCGAAACATGTTGAGGATTTAAGAGGATGTAAAAGACATTTTGATCATGGTGATGTAACCAAACGCAATTTATGTAATGACGATATTTGATGTGTCATTACACATGTACTGTGTTTATTCACACATTAAATTTACTATTATCTTACCGTTGAAGTCTGATATTGCCTTAAAAGTCCCCAATCCCCCAACCGTATCGCAATCGGTGGCGGAAACATTTTCTATTTTCTTTCTCAATGGATAAAGTGATGTTTCCATTTATATTTGGTAACAAAAGTTGTTAGGAAATTTTCAAAAACAGCTGACAGTAGCAGCACACAACCTGTGCACATTTAAAAATTCAACAAGCTCTTGTATTGGTTGCATTTTTTTATTTGCAGGTCGCAATAAATATTAAGGACACAACAGTATACATGTTTAGATACTAGCACTGACCCATTTCCCTCCCAATTCTATGCAGAATTTACTAGTTTCAATATCAAGGCAAACTCATTTTTGTTGTGTTGTTTAGTTTTATATGGAATACATTGCTGCAATTACTAACATTTTATATATCTGCCTGGGGTTGCATGTCAGTCGCAAATATCACCTTCCTAGATAGGCATGGAAAATATTCATGGTTGTATAAAATTTTCTTTTTACAGTGACAAAACCTAGAGTTTTTGTGATGGAATAAATGTCTCACACTGGGAAATATAGAGTTAAATAAGCCCTACTCACACTAAGACAAATGGTACTATGAGACCGGAATTCCCCTCATGTGGTTGTCTTCAAAACCTGAATGCTCTTCTAATTTGCATTTATTAAACTGTCACTTACCAGAACAATCACATAAGGCATTTTTAGAACACAGCTGTCATGTAAACATATTCACTTATATGTTTTGCAAATGACTGAGTATTTTCATATTTCTAGTAAGTGTGCAGTATTTCCTTAAAGCTCCATGTTTCAGAGGAACTCCTACTATAAAAGCAGATACTGATAACTCTCTGCCTATTTTTATTATATACATATAGGGCCCAAAAAGATCAGCGGAGGTGGCTTTCGGGCTGTCATGGGGATGTTATTTTAATGCCACTGGTCACTTTTTTGGTGGTTTCACTACGTTTTCCACCCAGAAAGTGCCTGTATAAATACAGTTTGTGTCAACACATTTCCTGTCTGAGAGACTAATAGCATCATCATCCTCCTGATCTAATGTAAAAAAAAGCGTATCCCGATTGTATAATCGCGATCCATGGCAATAAATGGAATCTCAAAACATCGGAACCAATGGCAGTGGGGGCGGATATACGATGATATGGTCATAAATATTCGTGAAATGTCGAAATGCCGATATTCAAACTAAGTATTAGAAAATGGAATATTCAAGCTTAACACTAGGTGGCATCAAGATAACATAGTGGCAGATGTCAATATCTGACTAGGCGTCCACAAAATGTGTGCAGCTGGTAGTGTTTTTTTTTAGGGCGGCTGTCTGCTGGTATATGAACCACCAGGGGCACAGGTATGGAAGCCAACAGCAGAGATGACAAATGAGTTGCTGGCTCGGTTCTGGTTTGAAAACAATTTTCCTACCAATGTCAACTTTTAGCATCTCATTGATCATCTCTAGCTACCAGTAGGGAGTACTTTATTAAGGTATTTTTAAGGTATTTAAGGTATATTTATTATTACACTAATTGAGTTACTGTTTGGGGCAACGGAAAGAGATGTTAAAAATGACATCTTTTTGGGGGAGGTGGGGCAAGAAAATATTTCAGTTAGCACAAGCAGCAGCAAAAGAGACTGCCTGCAAAGCAAATACATATATCAGCCTTTCACAGTTTGCAAGTATAAAACCTCATAAGGTAGAACCTGTGGTTGTCACCTTTTATGACACGAAGAAATAAATATGTGATCTTGTTTTATTTAATGCAAACCATAGTCTATATTTGTCAGTCAATAAATTATAAGCTTCAACGTATTTATTTATTTTTTTACTTGTGAGACTTCATTGTCTGATTAACGGGAAAGTCAGACAGAAGTGATGCATGCGCCATAGCAAGAACATATATTTTATTTTGAGAAAAAAAAAGAACATATATTTTATAAAATGAAAATGGAAAGATATAGGACGGTTTGTATGCTTTGTATAGATTTAGCAAAATAACACTCAAAAAAAATTTTTTTTTTTGTGAGATAATTGTGGGCATGGACCTTTGGTAGAATGACAAACATAAAAAAAAATAAGCCTGTGGTTTGACACTTTTCTAGTTCAGACTCCTAGTCGTGTATGGCTCCAGTAGATGGGTAGACATAGCACACAAAATCTTATCTGAAGAAATTTATCTTCGTTACATTAATGGTCAATGGGAATCTGCTGACCCAGTTCTGGTGGAACATGTATGAATGTATGTAGGACCACAGCCCTGTTGTACATTTTACATAGGTATTGACCATTGTTTACACCTTGCTGGAAATGTTCCCATATTTTTAAATTTAGAACTTGACAGGTATGCCCCCTCCAGACCATAACAGTCCCTTCCCCCCATAGTATTCAGTCATTTACAAATGCCAACGTGTTTTTCCAAGAAAACAATGATATGGGCCTCTGGACTAATAAGGAATTTTCAATCTTTTATTATAAGCTACTGCCCAGACAAGCTATTGCCATTAGTTTATAGAGCATCAATAGGGTCTGGGAAACTCTGCTTGGTTTATTTTATATCTCCATGTGGGAGGGTTTACAATAAAGCTTTCAGACAATCGTTATACATTATGATAAAGAGCTTATTTTTATCATAGTAAATGTTTGAACATATTTATGGTAGTGTGTCTTAAATGGGAATACAAATAATTCATTATGATATTGGTCATTTCTAGCATAATGGAGAAGAATAATTTCAAAAATCATCCGAAGCATAATTTAGGGAAAATATTATTGATCACCACTAGAGAGTCTTTTCCCTTCTATTTACTTTTCCTACGTGTGCAAGTTTATGGAGCTGTTTTTCTATTTATTACAGAAGGGCATTAAACAACTGCATAGACCATACAAGTCTTCACAGCCTCTCCACTATGCCATGCATTCCTGACATCCGTTATTTAAATATTGTGAGAGCAAACAAATTATCAGTATGTGCTTGCTGGGCCAAGACCTACTCATACAGACAGCTGTGGCCATTCACGATGTGCCATCCACATTCTGAGCATGCAAGAGACATCAAAAGTCTGTTTATCTGCTGGGGAACAGGGAGGAAATCCTCTAAACGGGAACAGAGATTATGTACATGGAAATGTTTGGTATCAAAGACTCAGTCTTCACCGTCTTGCTATCAATACGTCAAAATAAGATGAATACATAATTATGCATCATTAAAATTGCAGTCACCTTGACGTGTTACTGGAGTGCTTTGGCATCTCAGATAAAGTGATGTGAATTGTTAAAAATCTATCTATCTAGCTACCCCTTTTGTGGCAAATTGCCATAATTGGTTACTACATGTTAATCCGATCTCGTTGTCTTGGACCAAAAATGGCCAAGGCAAATGAACAAAGGATAGGGAAGTGTTAACACATAAAAATCATTATACATTATACTGATTTAGTTATAATTGGCAGTTTTAGACAAATTATAAATACAATAAAATTTTATTCCCTCTAGAAAATAAAGTTGTTTTTAACACCAAAATCTTTTTTCACTATGAACATTGTGTACACATAATTGCACATGTATATTGTGGGTGTTGAGCATCAACTTGAAGGCTGGCAGCAAGGTGACACCATGCATCAGGGTTGTTTTTAGGCTTCTTGCTCATGTTCATTGTCAAACAGAAATCAAACAAAAGTCCACAGAAAAATCAACAGCCTCCTGGCCATCAAACAGAACAACAACAGGTCCAGATACGCATCTATGTCCACACTTATCCACTGCTCCTGCAGCACTCTGTTTCTTAGCCGCAGTAGGCTCATTTTGTGGGGTTTCAGCGATCTGCCAAATCTTAAGGCTCAGTCTCTAGTTCCTCCTGAACCTTGATCTTAGACACTTTTCAGCCTGGACACTGTCTTGACTACAGCTTTACAATGCAACCAATGTCTGTTACATACCTGTTAACCCTCCCGTTTTGGCCAGGAAAATCAAATTTTTTCAATAAATCCATGGCAGAATCTACCCATAATACAGAATCCCTGTGTAAGGGAGTTATATTGATAAAAATGTAGAGGGTGTCTGGCAGGCCTAGGAGGGGAGCCAACAGACCTGGCAGACTAGGGAAAGGGGGATGACCAGTATGTGCCCCCCTTCCTAGCACAACCAGCCCTGATGGCATACATTAACGAGATGGAGACCCCTCAAAAAGGTAGGGGGCATGATCCGGTGTTGTGGGGGTCTGCAGTTGGGGGTGCATTAAGGAGCCTCTAAGCTGCAGGGCTGAGCTCATGGCTTTGTGTAATAGAGGAAACATGCCTGACAACTGGGCCCATCCCAGACTGCCAGGAGGTAGGACAGTGAGGGAAGAACAGGACTAGGTGACTAAATCTGCTTTTGCGAGCCCACTAAGTATAAATAAGTGATAAACCACTGCAGGGTACTGGAGATCTCATTGCAAGGGTTAACAAAACTTGAGCCTGGCCTTAAGCTTCAATCCTGCTGCCACTTTGACAGCTGACTACACTGTTAAGCAACAGTGTAGTACTGCATAATGCTCAATATGACCAGGCGATTCAGAAGAATAGTTGGCACTGGTCACAACTGCAGCTTAACTACCTTAGTATCCAGACTGCTGCCACATTTGCCTGGTCCTAATCATATATGACCCAGGTATCATATTTTCCTATAATCCTTAAAAGTTTGACAGTAGACTGCACTATTAAACTTTTGTTTTGCCAATTCCTTCTGTCTACCTGTTCCTACATCAATCTATATATTGAGTGAAAATGAATTACTGTGTGTTTTTTTTATTAATGCTCATTTCAATATAAATATAATTTTAGCAGGCTGTGCATTTTGCCTGTAAAAAGAAAAGCTTGCAGAAATAAAAGTCTTTCTTTTGACTCCAACATTAGAGGACAAGGTAGTTAATCAGTGGCTCTGTGTGGTGTTAAGAGAGTCTGCGGGATGCTCATACCACACAGCCCTAAATCAATGTGTCTTCATCTTTTCAGCCTGGGAAAAATAAGCCAGCTGCAAAAGCTTAGGGGTGAAGAAGAAGAAACTCCGCTTCTGCTGAGAACTCACCACAGGGATCCTGGGATATGTCTCATCTTGTTCCTCCGCAGGCTGGTACTCTGAAAGACAAATAGGTTTCAACCAACTTACAACCAGATGAGGGCTGTAGGGGGCTACCGCTGAAACCCCATAATTGCAGGGCTGCTTGCACTGAAAATAGGGGTTTTAGAAGCTGAATGATTTACAGCGAGATAGGATGGATCAGCGTCTCATTTGTGGGCCAGAAAGGTTACCAAAATGATTTGTTAGAATACAGAGTGGAGAATAGAATATCAGGGTCATGTCTACATACATCTAAGGGGATGCTCCTTCTGTGCAATAATTCTGTTATGCCAGCTAGCTCTGGAATTAATTGGTATGCATTTTTCTGCTAGAGGGACACACATATTTTTATAATATTGCAGCACAGGGCAGAGTTAGAGCTATAAAATCAGCACCAGAACAAACCAACTTGTTTCTTATAAAACACTGAGCGCAGCTGAAAGCGTTGCCTGAACAAAGTATAGGGAACGAATCTCAGACCGCTGGCCTGTACAGGGGTTACCTGGGGGTGTTACTTGGTATTCGTTCAGAAGAAATAAAAAAGAATACCAATGACAAAGAAGGTGCCATTGCCTAAACATAAATCTTTTTAAAAAAAAAACCAGTTGGCTTACTTTTTATTTTTTGTCTTCGAGTTCAACCTCGAATTTTCCTACTAAGGATTATTGAGGATTAAATTTCCCTTTTTGTGTTAAAACCCACAATGTCCAGTCCATGAACCAAATATTGTGGTGCAAATTGAATACATGTACATTAGAAATGTTTTGCATAAGAGTATTGGCGTCATTCAAAATGATTGTCATTGCAAAAAACTCATGCACATATAAGGAAGTACAATAAAGATAAGACACTAACCTAAAAAAGTTAGTATAAGCTCTGAAAAAAAAATAAAGTATTGTAATATCATCAAAGTTTGACAATTCAAGGAACTAAGCAACCGTTACTATCAAAATATCCATTTTGCCCCCTTCTTTCACAACAGAAAAATATTCTGGAGCCACAAAACAGAACACATTCACAGGTGCTGCATTATGCATAACTGTGTAACTCAGTGTGTTAATAAACATTTTACACACAGAGCAAGTGTTTCACATACACTTATGTGCAAAGCTTTAGTGCAGCATGTTCCCTTACATGTGTGATGTTTACTGTGGAACACATGCCCGCATAGCAGTAAAGAACCCAGGATAAAAATTTTTCCCTGTGGCCATCATCTCAAGATTGTTTGTGTTTCCTCCTTCATGACACACACATGCCCTGTTTATTTTCCAGTGGTGCAGGAGTCACAGCAGAGCCGGATAAATGGCAGTACTTTGCACAGCCTCAACAATAAATTCATTTCTGGTCGTGACAATTAATTACTAGTGTACTGTGCAGCTCCGCTCCCTCCTCTCCTCTGGTTGCAAGTGAAGAAGGACACATCCTGAAGAGCAGTAGAGATCTGTGAGGGATGGAGCATACAGTGAGAGGAGGTCTGGGGCTGCCTAAAAGGGGGCCTTTGTGACTACCTCTAAGGCAGGAGGCTTTGTGGCTACTAAATGGGAGGGCTTCTGTTTACCATTAAGAGAGCGGCTCTATGGTTATGTATAAGGGACTTTTTGGCTACATTTTAGGGGGGCCTCTGGCTACCTACAAGGAGGTGCTCTGTCTACCAATAAGAGCGGCTTTGTGGCTACAAATAAGTGGGGGCTCTCAGTCGACCATTAAGGGAGGGGCTTTATGGCTACCTAACAACAACATACAAACCTGACTTACCCAAACTTGCCAAGACGATGCAAAGTCATTGTTCACATAAATGGTTGTCGGTCATTATCCATCGTTAGTGGTTGTCACAGTAAATTGTGACAAATTGGATTTTTTCATGACATGAAATGTAACATTGCACAATTCAGCATCAGTTAGGATGCGTAAACAGAAAATATGTTATATGCACATATATATTACAGTGGAAAGGTTAATGCAGTCAAGTACAGGGATATCCTGGATGAAAACCTTCCCCAGAGTGCTCAGGACTGGACAATGACCCTAAGCACACAGTTGAAATAACAAAGGAGTGGCTTCACAACAACTTTGTGACTGATCTTGAATGGCCCAACTAGAGACTTAAACTCAATTGAGCTTCTGTGGAGAGACCTAAAAATGGCTGTCCACCAACGTTTACCATCCAACCTGACAGAACTGGAGAGGATCTGCAAGAAGGAATGGCAGAGGATCCCCAAATCCAGGTGTGAAAAACTTGTTGCTTCTTTCCCAAAAAGGACACATGGCTCTATAAGATCTAAAGGGTGCTTCTACTAAATACTGGGCAAATGGTCTGAATAGGACCATGTGATATTTCAGTTTTTCTTTTTTAATTAATCTGCACAAATTTTTTACAATTCTGTGTTTTCTGTCAGTATGCTGTGGTGCTGTGTGTACATTCATGAGGGAAAAAAAAGAATTAAAAGTTTTTAGAAAATTGCCGCAATATAACAAAAAGTGAAAAGTATAAGGGGGTCTGAATACTTTTCGTACCCACTGTATATATTCAGAAGATTATTTCTGATATTGATGATCTGTTGACAGGGTTTCTTTAAAGTCTGGTAATTTTTTTAATATGTTTATTCCACATTGCAACATTTATTAAAGCCATTGATTTTGTTATATGTGTATGCTGGTAGACTGAAGTGTGAAAAGAACTAAGGTGTGCACAGAAGAAATTAGATGCATATTGTACAGGAAACAAAATATTGATGGAAGTTGCTGTGATTTCACACATGCAAAAAATGTTCACAAATATTTGCTAGTTTAGGTTTTGAAGTGTGTTTCATTTTTGGTTTCCATTTATGGTTATTTGCACTTGCCTTTTTTAAAAGTTGTACTGTACAAACCACAGATATTTGGAGGAAGAACAAACATTAGAAGGAGACAGGATTGGGGTCCTAATATTGGCCTAAAAACTGCATAAACCAATGAATTTTCTTCATACTATAGACAATAACTGACAGAACTACACAATGCCTACAGATACCCCTTCTGGGCTAAGCATGAGATATTAGGGACAGGGCCAGAGTAAGAAGGAAGGAAAATCTACAGCCCAAGGCCTTCTCCACCTTCTGGGCCTGGCATATGTCATTTTGTTTTATATACAGTATGTTAACATTAGTACATAGTCCCTATAGCTGTCCATGTTTTGTTTTCCTACAATAGTTTATCTATTAGTCTAACTATACTTGTTGTATTGATTAAGTTAGGGTTTTGTCAATTTTAAGTAAGATTCACTGAAGCTGTTGGTGAAAGCTTGGTCAAATGTATTTGTCATTGAACCCTTGAGTTCTCTTCCACTCTTTCATTACTTTTGAGGAGTTCTCCTGAAGGAAGAAGTGGAAATATCACATTGTATATCTGGTTAAGTTTAGACTCTACCACTTACCGTATACACTCGAATATAAGCCAAGTTTTTCAGCCCAAAAAAATGGGCAGAAAGTGCTCTCCTCGGCTTATACTCGAGTCAGCTGAGGGGGGTCCATTCACCACACCTGAATCACCATGCTGAATGCTTCAGACAGGCAGCTTCCGGTACATCTGCGATCTCTCTCTATCCTGTCGGCTCCATGCTTCCGTGTGCTTCAGAAAATCAGCTGATGACCAATAACAAACTCCACACTGCCATCTAGTGGCCAGTTACTAGTACAGATACAATACTCCATAGTGTTCCAAAATAAGAATTGCCTTTCACAATCCATCCTTAAATTATAATAATCCTGTGTTCTCGAAAATTTATTGATGATGTGGCACTAAGATTAATCATGTTTGATTAATTTCTAGGCGCAATGGTGCTTTCTCTATATTTTCTCATTTAGAAAACTCCACTATCTGACTGCATTTCCCACCCTCGGCTTATACCCAAGTCAATACGTTTTTCCAGTTTTTGTAGATAAAATAAGGTACCTTGGCTTATACCCGGGTCGGCTTATACTCGAGTATATACGGTATTAGGCACGTTCTCAAGTCAGAGAAATCATGGAGGAACACATGATCAATTTGATCATCTAATCAAACTAATCTAAATCGCTATGCTTCCAGTATAGAGTAAAACAAGTTTCCTTTAGCAGGGTTGCCATCTCTAAGACAAGTTCTCCAAGAAAATGAAAATGCACAGGACCAATTGTCTAAAGGAATCTAAAGGAATAATCATCAATTAGGTCACAATTTGGTGCCACAGCTTTGACTGATATTTTTTTTAACAAGCCCATAAATACCTGGACTCCAGTGGGCAACACGTTTCACAGTCTTCATGGATGGATTTTATGGTTAATCCCATCCACAAGCATGTGAAGCTCCTTCTTCACATCTCATCAATGAAACCTGTTAACAGGAGTGATTCAATGGGACACAGGGCCACATCCTGCTCTATGGATTTATAATTTGAGAATTCACAAAGATCATGAATATAGTGCTATATCTTCAGAATCTCGAATATTCAAGATTCTGGGGAAAGTACCATGCATTGCGTTAGCAATATATTTGCACTTACAAGTGCTGATTTTCACATAAATTACTTCTATGAGTGTTGTCTCATGTGGTGATTACACTGCAGCTGCTATTTCACATTCTGCCACTAGATGGCACTGTGACAACGTACATTGCGTCCACAATATTCACATGTAAAAGTGTAAATTTTTGCATTAGGTAATAATGACAGATTTTGAATTTTCAAATTTACTTATAATATTTGGAGAATAATTTGCGAAATGTCGTGAATTTGAATATTGCCTATGCCGCTCATCACTATTAACAACAGAAAGTAATACTCTCTGCAGGATAGGGCTACCTTGTGACAAATAAAAGCTATTTGTATACTCTCTCTTTCCATGAGAACATCTTTCAAAAAAAAAGAATGCATTTTCAGATAGAAATACTGCTCAGTCATTATCCTATTTGTTCCTGCTACATCTGACTCATTAAATGTTTTCAAACCCTCTGCAAATGTTCAGTTCCAACTCCTTTCCCACTCGTACTAAATAATGTTCTCGAGTTAATTGATATTAATGTTAGAATATTTAGGATTAGCAGTAATCTTCGCACAGAATTTTTGTTCCATAAAATGATGATGATGGAGAGACAGTCAGGATAATCTATTTGATCTCATTACTGATGGTATGAACAACCACAATAAATCTAATTTGTGTGATCTGCAGAGTAGAGATGCTCACTGGCTAAGTAAACTTGGTCTAATTCATTTGAATTTAAAGATGGGATACATGATTAGTTTGCCTATTGTTAAAAAGTGATTCAGATGTTTGATAAAATAATTTAAAAAACATAATTAATATACACTCAGTTGGCATTCCAGTGGTATTATATTCTTTTCCAAAACTTGAAAACATTGTAACAGGTCAAGTTACATAATGACATACAGTGCATCTAGAAGTAGTCACAGTGTATCACTTTTTTCGCATTCTCTCATGTTACAGCATTATTCTTTTAGTGAATGAAAATTCTTTTTTTTCCTCAGAATTCTACACCCCATATTGACAACATGAACAATTTATTAAAAATAAAAGAAATTGAGAAAGCACATGCACTAGTACTCACAGCCTTTGCAATGAAGCTCAAACTTGAGCTCAGTGGCTTCTTGTTTCCCCTGATCATCCTTGAGATGTTTTTGCAGCTTAATTGGAGTCCACCTGTAGTAAATTCAGTTGATTGGACATGATTTGGAAAGGCTGACTCCTCTCTACAAGATCCCACAGTTGACATATGTCAGAGTACAAGCAAAGGTCAAAGGAATTGTCTGTCGACCTCCAAGGCAGGATTGTCTAGAATCTGTGTAAGGGTCTCCATACATCTTTAGATTTCTCTGTCAGAATTCAGAATTGTCTTCTTTTGTTTTACAAAAACCATGTAATATGAGGGGCTTTCTAAACCATCAAGTCTACCTGTGTTCATTTACAGAGGACCCTATACTACATAGTTGTTGGTAGATGTAAAGAATATTTGACAGAGAGATCTAAAGGTGTATAGCCAGCTTAAGGTTTCAGAAAAATTTCTGCTGCTTTGAAGGTCCCAATGAGCACACTGGCCTCCATTATCAGTATGCGGAAGAAGTTTGAAACTACTGGGAGTCTTTCTATAGCCGGTCATCTAACCATGTTTTGTTTTTCAGCGACTGTAACTGGGAGACAAGTCAGGATAAGGGGAATGATGACTGCAGCAATGCACACATCCTGGATGTAAACCTGCTCCAGAGCGCTCCTAAATGCAGTAATATATCAAAGGAGTGGCTTCAGGACAACTCTATTAATGTCCCTGAGTGGCCCAGCCAGAGCCCAGACTTGAATCCGGGTGAACATCCCTGAAAAGATCCTAAAATGGCTGTGCACTGACGCTTCCCATCCAACCTGATGGCACTTGTGAGGTGCTGCAAAGAGGAATGGGTGAAACTGGCCAAGAATAGGTGTACCAAGCTTGTGGCATTATATTCAAAAAGACTTAAGGCTGTAATTGCTGCCAAAGGTGCATCAACAAAGTATTGAGCAAAGGCTGTGAATACTTATGTACATGTGATTTCTCATGTCATTATGGGGTGTTGTGTGTAGAGGGAAAAAAATAATTGAATTCATTTTGGAAGAAGGTTGTAAAAATGTGGAAAAAGTGATGCGCTGTGAACACTTTCCAGATGCACTGTATATATATTGCAAGATCGAAGCTCATTTTTATATCAGTTGATATTCCCCCATGTTATTGGGGGAATGTGTAAATTCTGAGTGAATGTTGTGCGAAAATCTTTGTAAATAGACTTAAGTATTACCAGATACACGATGCTTTAAAAGAAAAGCTTCAAACATATTCAACTTTATGAACTCCTCAAGTCTCTTTAAGCGACTATCTTAGTTTGTGTAGGTCATCCGCTTCAAATGATTAAAAGAGATGTTGCATAACTTGAAGCTTGTATCGGAGGACAAAAGAGCACAATGACCCTTTCACATGAAATAAAAGAGATGATTTCTGATAACGAGAAACAGTGCTGAGTGTATCTATTACCAGTAATGTAACAGGTTTCTATAGAGGAGGAGACAGGAATGCCTTTACAGCCAGCTGATGGGTTTATTCTCAATGACACCCGTGTTAATCACCATTATCAGAGAGTTTTATAATTGGATTCTCCTGGCACAGGCAGCTGTCACTTGTACACTGAACTTGTCACCATAGCTTGACACATTCCCTTTAACAGAGGGCTTGAAGTGAGGAAAATATGCCAATCATATCCTGTTTATGCCTTAGGTGCATAAAATGGATTTCGAGGTCAGGAGGGCACAGAATAATTTTAGGTGTAAGACATGTTCTCGCCACGATAGCAACAACAAAGCAAAATACAGCTAACGCACATTTCATCATCTGCTTTTAAGCTTTCTGACATCTAACAAAGCCTATTGGTTTAATTATGGAAAGTATGCAAATGCTTGGAGTGCATATACTGTAAATTAGTATGTGATTAGTATTATTTTTAAAGTTTTAAGATTATGTTAATTGATGTTACAGGTTTTTTTTATGTAATTGATGCTTGTTACTATTAATTGTAGTAGTTGATAATTTTATGCTACTTTAACATTTATTGAACTTAATATACATTTAGTAAGCGTATGGCTTAAATTCTTTCAAGAATTGATACAGACATCTACCGACAAATATACAAACCTGAAATGATTACTATTTATAACTTGTATTTAAATAGTGTAGAATTACACAGCACTTTACAGAGTACATAGTCACTGTCTCTCACAATCTTATGCCAATCGATAGTTATATACCGTATATGTAACTAACACATTGTAAGTCATATATCCCAGTCTAGGTAATGTGTAACTAACATTGGACCTTTGGAGGAATTGTAGACTGGCTGATCAACTTGCCTGTGGATATTTCAGGCTGCCATACAGTTGTTGAATAAATTTTTTTGCACCAATTGTTACTTTTGCTATTTTATGCACCCTTAGCAAGCACCAGAAAACTGTTGCTCTACCAAGGTACCCTGTGTTGTGCCACAGCTCTGTCTGTTTGCCGACCCTTGGCTGTTGATTACCCGACTACTCTTCATATTATGTCAGAGTACAAGCCAAGCATGACATCAAAGGAGTTGTCTGTTGACATCCACATATATAGACTGTGGGTAGATCACAGACCGGTCCACATTGAATGTTGTAGTAAATAATGGTTTTCTATTTTTTCAGCAATACTTCTCTCCTGAGGAAGCTCTAATAACAGGGGCGTAACGGGTCAAGAGACTAGGAACACATGCACCATTGACTTAATGGACTACTATTGACCCTTCCCCTGGGGATGGAGTCCATTTTATATCATCTCCCCATCTTGTTCTCCAGGAAGATAAGTCTAAAGCAGGGTATAAATGTGGAGATATGGATCAAATCAATGGCAGTTTCGAGCGTCGTGCAGGAATCTATCTGATCCATATAATCTGCCCCCATTGCTGTTTTCGAGTGGGACAAGTACATCCCGCTCAAAAACAGCCTTTTGGGACATGACCATTAATGCGGCGATGTCCGATGCTTTGCCTGGGTCTCCAGGCAAAGCTCGGCTGAGGAGGAGGAGCTGGGGAGAGAGGGTTCTGCTCTCCCCGGCTCCTCCGATATCTGACAGCAGCTCATATGCCTATTAACAACTTTGGTGTAAAATTGGGAATGTAAATTAATAATTCCCCAAAAAACACTGGACTTCTAAGGGTGTTGGAGATCTGGGGGTTGAAAGTCAGAGTAGGCATATGTAAGGATAAAATCTGACAAGAGAAAAGTGTGACAGCTGGAATATGACTAGTAAAAGTAGACATTTGGACTGCAGGTAGTCTCAGGGGTTAGTTACTAAGCCAGAACATTTTAGGGTTGTACTACTGAGATTAAACGTGTTGTACTGTGAGAGTTTGGCAACATTTGGCCCAACGCGAGCTGGTGACCTATGGATGATGACAGCTAATGAGAGGCTAAGAAAGGAACAGGGAGGTCCATCTGTAGCAGAACCTACCATGCAGGAAGCTGATGCAGAGTACAGTGAGGAAGACCACTCTACATATGGGGTGAGTACCTAACACCATCTCCTGGTACTCATCGGAGGAGCTCACTAAAAAAGTTATGTTCACCCCTGTATGTATATGGAGTTACACATAGGCAGCTTTTTGATGTATTTGTATGTGGTATCTACTAATACAGACCATTTTAACAGAATATTATGCTGTAGAATTTCAACTTGCGTTAAAGCCCCACCAGTTGATGCCCCTCTCGTTATGTTTTTTTTTCGGAATGTTTTGAATGTATTTAAACAAAATAACCACAAAATACTGTAAAATTACCGTAAATGGTAGCAAAATGGTTGAATGTCTCATGAGCTAGAAGTCAGCAGTAAAGTACAGTTTGCCAACTTTGCTTATTCTTTACCTATAGTGGCTTCTAATACACTGACAGTTTAGCTACTTCTTTTTATTATTTAGTAGGCTGGGTTATTCAACATCCCATTGTTGCAACGAAGCCATGAACGGTGAACCAGTGAAGACCTACCCTTACTTTGGAAGTGTCACGGAGCAGCAGGTATGGACCCACTGTGCCATGCGTCCTACCTCCTCTAATGGCGTTGTCTAAGTGAACCCACTCATTCTTCACAATACCCCTGATGGTGGGGATAGACTTTCCCGAGGGGAACACCAGGTCGCTACCTCTGGAGGGAGGGTAGGAACATGAGGCAACTGGTCCAGGGGACAGCAGGGAAGGCTCCATGGACACATGTCACTAATGGCTCAGATTGATTTGGCAGCTGATTTCAGCCCTTTAAGCTTTAGATTTCAACCAGATTTTTCAAGCAATTTTTAAGCAGGTATCAACCTGCTAAGTGGACAGTGGCAGCGGACCCAGAAATCATGAGCTGAGAGCTCCAGACAGCAGTGGAAGCAAAAGCCCACCAAGCAAACTAACTAGTTACATTTATAACCTATGCACAGAGGATGAGATAAACAGTTGCTGGGCAGATAACTAAATCAAAATAGCAGGGTAAGAGGTGGCCTCATCTTCTAGACATCTGCTATACAGAAAGATACATTTCTTAAAAGAGAGATATACACAGTGTGACAGATTGGTCATCTGTCCCTGTAAAATTGGACTGTTGGGTGGTTCCTGACAGGAGTCCGGGAATGATTATTTGCACAGCACCATTAGGGTGCTTTGTGTTTTGTTTGTGTTTTCTTAAAGGGCTCCCAGACTCTGGGATAGAGAGGATGGAATTGGGTGGGCCTCTCTATTCCCCCAGGGTCCAGTAAATGGTTAAACACCTGGGTTGCAGGTGAGTGGGGTGTGTCTCCAGAAAAAGAGACTGAAGCCAGGCAGTCAGTGCTCTGATGGAAGTTGGAGACGGGGCACATAAGGATTGTGGGGCCCAGGGCTGCTGGAGCAGTTAGTACAGAGGGGCACACAGGGAGTGTGGGGCCCAGGCCTGTGGCTGCTGAGTAGCTACGTGTAGGACACCTATTTATGTCGATCGGTGCCAAGCCACGAGGCTTGGCATTTTCAAGGACTTTTGTTTCTTTGGATGTTAACCCCTGTGAGGGTGAAAACTTTGCTTTGGAGCGTTTGTGTACTAATAAATGTGGGCAGGAGCCCTTAAAAGGTAAACGCTCTATTGGATTGATCCACAACAATTATATACAGCATGTCATGGCCTGGCTATACAATATATAAATACAGAGCTTATATACAGTTTAAGTGTAATTCCACTACACTACAGTATTCTGAATCTTTTTTTTAGATGTCTTTTGTCACATAATACACTAAGCTTTCTTTTCCTTTAGTGTTATTCCTGATAGTGAATGGCGCTGAATAATTTGCGTTTTGAGTTTGATTTGAGTTAATTTGAGTTTCACTGATGTCATCTGTTCTGGTACAAGTACAGCAGGGCTCAATGGTTGGGGAGCAGTGCCAAGCTTACAGTCTTCCAGGACGAATGACCCTCGGAAAAGGTACTGCAAGGAACAGTTCCAGATACAAGTTAAGTATTGCAATTAGCATTTGTGTTTCCATGGGGGCATTAAAAAATAAATAAGCCCATCTTTGAATCGTTAGATAGCATAATAGCTAAGCAACTAAAATTTTCAAAAGTAGCCTTTATTTATTTTTCATGCCATGCTTTTGCATGCAGCAAAGGTTCTTTTCTATATTCAGATTAAAGTCTATGAAGGTTTTTTTCTTTTTTAACATTGTTTTTTTTGTGCTTGTGAAATCTAGCTAAAAAAGCTAGAAACAGAAGTAGATGTGCCTTTACATTCAGATGATACTATCTCTAAATGGAGTCTTTCTAAAGAACTTCATTTCCTTCTGTATCACAGCACATCCATTCTATAGACTCGCCTATCTCTTTCAAGGATTAAATTTTCATTGTTGCTATTATTGAAATTCTTTGACTTATGCAGCTGTCTTAAACATAATATGGATAGAGCATTTGCGCTGACTGATATATTGTACACATCCTTGACATCTCTCACATGGGAAGTGTTCTCTATACAATGGGACAGACGCACATGGGGCTGTAAATGAAATGAGTGGCCAAGTGTTTGATATCATTCAGTATGCACTGGAAAGATCTCAGGAGCTGATTACTCTGTGATGAGAATTGTAATTCTCTGAGCTGAACAGTTATTTCTCCATAGGGCTGCTTGCAGTATGAAAACACAAAGAAGTATTAGATACCATTAACCTCACTGTTCCATTAACCTCCACTGCCAGAGTTACTTCTTCTGCTGACAGATCTGTACGCCCAAGGTTCTCAGTCTATAAATCAAACACGAGGAGGAGAGAAGCTGTATAACTCATCAGCCTTTTGGGAAAAGTAAAACACAAGTGGAAAACTGAAATATAAAAGGTCTTGCGAGATTGTTAGAATATTTTGACGGATCAGGGTAGGGAGCTATGTTAATCATGCAGTATTGGTTTGAGATGGGAATATCAAAGAGCTGCAATCTGTTATCTCAGACAAAGACATATATACTGCCTTATTCTAGGTTGCAATTTTGTTATGTCTGCAAAAGGTGTGCATTGGGTGCTTAACATTAAAGAGCATTGCTGATAACTGGGCATATTGACCCTCAGAGCTTCTTGCTTATAAATATTAGATGTGCTTGCAATGAAACAAGGTACCATAGTGTTTAGATAAAATCTTAGGTTGTGCATGTCCTAGGAAAAAAACATATTGTACAGGTTTCTTGGACACCTACTGTCAATTGACTATTGGCTTATGGCTATAAATTTCTATACATAGAAGTAGGCTGATGTGACATATTTAGTCCCTAAACTCAGAATATGCACATTTTACTTTTGCAAAACTCTAGCAAACCTTCTTGTGCATTTGCTTAATGTCTAATTACAATGAATTAACCAGTTAAAGGGTTATTAAAGCCAAAAAAGACAATTAAACAACATTTTAAAAAAAACTAACCAAACATGCATGATTTCTTAATTCTTTTATCTCTTCTAGGGATCCTACTTTCTGTGCTTCATTTTCTAGTCTATCTCAACCTCTAGCCCGTTAGGGAAGTAACACTCAAATGCTAATGATGATCTCTGCAGTCCCTAGGCTTAAAGTAGGGTCCCAATTCCATGAGTAGTGATGGCCGAAAGGTTCGCGGAGAACATAGCATGTTCGCAGTTCGCAATGGCGGCGAACATTATGGGTGTTCGACTCGCCCCCTTTACCTTAACATGGAGACAAAGTGTGACCCCTCACCCTATAGTCAGGTGGTACAGTACAGCCAATAACACTTCCTTTCGCTCCTGAAAGATACCCCCCCCCCTTATAAAAGAAGCCCACCAGCGGCCATTTTTACATTTCTCCTGTGTCTCCAGTACTAGATAGATAGGGAGAGCTGCTGCTGATTGAGGAATGGCTTAGCTACTTTGCTGTTATACTCCATCCAGTGATCTGTAGCCATAGCTAAGGTGTTCTGTTATATGTAGTTTATCATTACTGAATCACAAAAGTCCTTCTCTGGGGGTGGGGTAATCTGTATTATGCATAGCAGAGAGATCTGACTAAATGTGATGCGCTGCAGAAGGTGCTGTCCGGTAACTTTTGTCAAAATCCAGATGTGATTTGTGGCCATTAGACCTGAAGAAACAGCATTTTAAAAAGTCCATATTTTGGGAGAGAAGTTTAACCATTGGTCCCTCTCTGGCATGACACTGCCCAGGTGTTTGCACCCTTTTGAATTTTTTTATTGATATTGTGACTACAAATATGACCTGAAGGTGCGAGAAGTCCCCCCCCCCCCCATTAAAGTCAATGGAGGTTCGCCGTTCGCATGTTCGCAGCGGGTATTTGCAGAAGTTCGATTCACCTGTTCGCAAACAGCCACAGCTGCTGTTCGGCCATCACTATCCATGAGGACATCCTGGCAAGGTCCACAGGAACGTGGCACAGGAGATGCAAACTGTCAAACACCAGGCAAGTGCCCCTCCAATTAAGGTGTGTGCATGACACATCAGTACCTCCACTATTACTGGGGAGATACCCATACCGTGAAAGTGAATTTCGAGAAAACCATTAACTGTCTAATTTGCAAACTAACATGAGAATTCTAGTACACTAAATTACACTGCATACATTGTTCTAAAACCTGAAAAACCTTAAAACTGAATGTTGCTACTAAACATTTGGGAAAGCTGCCTGTGTCTATGCATACAGATTTAGTGTTGGAGAGGGACCAAGGACAGTTCAGCCTACTGTCAACATGGGAATCAATTTCTGCAAAGGCCTGAAAACAAAGAACAGGAAGTGGGATCCCTGAAAAATTTTATTGCTGGAACATTAACCATCAAGGTAAGGATATTTTAATTACTGAAGTTTTATTGTTGAACTATTATTGTCTGCAAGATAATGGGGTTCTGTTGCTGAGGGTTTGGTTTAAAACCCTTTAACCTGCTTTTGCAGCAGGTAGTGGGGGTCCTTCCACTTCTTCCTTCTAAAGTGCAGATCCATAATCTTTCCATTGAAGGGGATGGAGTGATCTGAAAGCCTCAGGCCACCATTCAGTGTCTGAATAAGAACCAGAAGCTAGTTTAAGGGTCCCCAAACACGTAAAGAGCGGTGACAAAATCGGGTGCGGATCGGGGTGTCCACATGGGCAACAGATCCCTATTGTCCTAAAGCTTGGTCAGCCAGAGAACAGACATGTCCGTAAATCTCTGACCGATGGCATTAGCTTGAATGGGGACCAGCATCCCCATCCAAACTAACTGCCAGCACACAAAGGGTGCCCACCGATACTCTGAGCGATGGAGAGCAGTATGATAACGTCATCACGTTGCTCTCCACAGCTCATCTTTCGGTCCCCACTCATTAGTCGTGTGTGGGGACCTTAACCCAGGAGGAGTTAAAATAAAATGATAGCTGGGAGTTTGATGTATCTTTTTCAATTCCCTTGTTTTCCCATGGTATGGGATGTGATCACAGCATTTGAATGTGTTCAATTTCAGCAGGAAACATTTTTATCACTCATTTTACTATTTACATGCCAACAAGCTATTAATAAATCTGCATATGTATTATAAAAAGTTGAGTTTGGGTCCAATTCCATTAGAATTTTTATGGGCGTTTGCAAGGATGTGATGAATTCCTAATATGCAATGTTGAAATCTCAGTTTTACAAGGTGCACTTAATGTACACAAAGCAATATAAAAGATAGAATTGAGAATATAAAATAATTTTAGCAAGCACTGTAATTCATACCGTATAATTCATACTTTTATTTAAAAAGCATAATAAAGTATAAAACAGAAATTAAAGTTCGCCTGCCTCCTTAATCAGAATTTGGACTATTTAAGACAATATTAGTCAACTTGCTTAATATAAAAATAAATTTAACATGCCGTATATTTTTCCAGTATAAGTCACACTTTTATTTTAAAAGCATAATAACATAATGAAGTAAAAAAGAGAAATTGAAGTTTCACTGCGCTGCTATCTTTACCTTAATAGCATTTTTGCCTTTTTACTCGCCTCTTTCTGCTTCATTCTAGAAAATGAGCCTTCCCGCAAGAATGAAGAATATAATTATGACAAATGTGGAATATAAAGTAAATGCATCTGAGACTGGTATGAGGTGACTGTGAGATTAAGAGGAAACGCTGCTATTTGTTATTAGATTTTCAGTAACTGCTATAAAATCATTTCACAAAGGGCTCACAGGAGGTGGATGTTGGGGAATACTGGTAATTATACCGTAAAAAGAGAAACAAAAAATGGTCAAGAATCGCTACTCTTACCAGAATATGAAACAGTTAAAGTATATACCTCCCAAGTATATACCATTCCTGACCCAAAATTGCTGGACTAAGTGGCAATAATAATTCAGAGGCTAAAAAAAATCTATAATATTCTGCAGATTACATTTTATTAGGGACCATAGTTCAGCACTGTTCTTTCAGTACAAAGTGCCAATATTAGTTAACATAAATAATATACCAAATATAAATAATGATTATTCTGGTTAAAGGGCAATTGCATGCAATGTCAAGGCCACTGGATCACCATTATTAAGAAACTAATATTTGTTCTAACATCTGCCTTAGAAAAATTAGATTTGTCTCTGCCTAGTTATTTGCTATAAATGATAATGTTATTACAGAAATACAATGCAGTATACCATCATTTGTGAGAGTATGCATGTATGCAGGAAAATTAGGAGCACGTAGATTGGGTGTCACTAGCATACCTGTCAAGTATCCAGTTTTGGCCAGGAAAGCCGTAAACGTTTTTTTATGAGACTTTGCTTGTGAAATCCCAAATTCAGTAAATCTTGGACTTTTCCCAGGATTTTGAAATCAGGATAACTTGGGTTACTCATGCCAAATCCATGGTAAAGCCCAATATGCACTGCTCCAAAACATAAAGGGACTTACCTTCTAGATCTGAATAAATAACATATTCTTATTAAATACTTCTTTGAATAGGAATACTTTAGCACATAGTTGAATGTGCTGACAACGAAATCACACAAAAATTATCAATGGAAATCAAATTTATCAACCCATGGATGTCCAGATTTGCAGTCACACTCAAAATTAAAGTGGAAAAAACACTAAAGGCTGATCCAACTTTGATGTAATTTCCTAAAAACAAGTAAAAATGAGGCTCAGTGGCGTGTGTGGCCTCCATGTGCCCGTATGACCTTCCTAGAACACCTGGGCATGCTCCTGATGAGGCGATAGATGGTCTCCTGAGGGATCTCCTCCCACACCTGGACTAAAGCAAAGGCTTGCTGTGTCTGTCAAGGTAGTATCCAGGACATGGAATCACTACCAGGAGACAGACTAGTACATCAGGAGACATGGAGGAGGCTGTAGGAGGGCAAGAACCAGAGCCCTGCAAAATTACCTTCAGCGGGCCATAAATGTGCATGTGTCTGCTCAAAAAGTCAGAAACAGCCTCCATGAGGGTGATATGAGGGCCTGACATCCACAGGTGGGGGTTGTGCTTATAGCCCAAAACCGTGCAGGACATTTGCCAGAGAGCACCAAGGCAAATTCACCACTGGCGCACTGTGCTTTTCACAGATGATAGAGGGTTCACACTGAGCACATGTGACAAAGGTGTAGAGAAAGTTCTGCTGCCTGCAACATCCTCCAGTAATGGTGTGGGGTGTCATTTCTTCGAGGTGACAC
Source organism: Ptychadena robeensis (assembly GCA_036250615.1). NCBI lineage: Eukaryota > Metazoa > Chordata > Amphibia > Anura > Ptychadenidae > Ptychadena > Ptychadena robeensis. Next base: position 109,766,694 of record CM070033.1, on the reverse strand, counting down.
ACAGCCTTCCATGTTCTCGCCAAACGTAGTCTAACTGCCATTAGGTACCGAGAGGAGATCCGAAGACCCCTTGTGCAAGACAATGCTAGACCTCATGTGGCTGGAGTGTGTCAGCAGTTCTTGCAAGATGAAGGCATTGATGCGAGATGATACAATGTAATGACAAGGAGTGTATTTATCATAGGGACAAAGTGACAAGCAACAGATGTGATAAAAATGTAGTATAAGTTAACAATGCTATAATGTATTGAATATGTCTAAGGTCAGACAGAGGTGAAATGTTTACATGAAAGATGGATTACAGAGTGCCTTTTTGGTTTATAAAAATTACCCACTCTACAGGAAAAAGGAACATATTGTATGATTGTATTCTTAAAGTGGTCCCGTCAAAATGCATTGAAAAATTTATTGGATAATTATAAAATAGCTGTCATTGTTTAAACTTATTGTACAGTATGCCAAATGCCTGTATAGTTGGTCAGTCTTGTGACAGAACATACAAGTCCACTTTAACAAGGGTCTTTTTTGGAGTCAGAATGTTTCTCCTGATCAATGGCTTAGTACAACCACACTGACTGGGTATCCAACATAATGTCATAGGAATACATGATGTGATTTTATTTTTATAGACTTGGTTCACATGATGTTTTCAGGGGGGGTTTCTTGCATTTTATTATTCAAAAAGCATATTTAGGGCATTTATTTGTTAAAAATTTTGTAGTATTGAATTCTTCAGAATTCTTCTGAGAGTTACTTTCACAGCCCTGTGTCAGGTAGCATGTCAATAGAACCTATTTTCCAAGAGAAAAGACAGAGATTATGAGAATTTAACCTGTTAAATATAAAAAAAACTAAAATAGTTTATTATATGTAACAAGTGAAATTGTCCTAATCCCCACCTTCCTTCTTGACATGTACCCTGACACTATGTGTCTCTGTATGATATTTATTTTTTCCTGGATTGTCCATAACCAAACCCGTGTCTGACAAACCTGGGAAGAGAGGCCAAGGAATGAGCATGCCCCTGTAATACGTCTGGGCACACAATCACTACCAACACCAGGTATCCAGGTAACAAGCTTTATTGTGTAATCCAGACAAGCCAAGGGTCATACACAAAGATCAGTCTAAGAAAGTATGGTACAAATGGATATTAAAAATGGGCAGCCCAAAGTTAGGACAAGGAGAGTTCAAGCAAAGTCCAAAATCAGGTTGTGCCACTGTTGGCATTTGCAGACTGACAGAAGCAACACAGTAGCAAACACAGAAGCACACTCAAGCACACTGCTATACAAAGGCTATAATGGGCAATGGCATGCAAAACAGAGTCTCATTAAATGTGCAGAATTCCTAATCACATAGGATTGGTGAATGATAAGTTGATGAATCTCCTGCAGCTGGCTGGGCTGCAGGAAATTCAAACTGAACATGTCCACCTGGGCTCTGCTGATTTAAAACCATCTACATGATGTCTGGGGATGTAGGTCTGGCCAAGCAGTGAGTCAGCCAGAACTGCATCCCACAACCAGGACGGCGAGACATGCCTGTACTGTACTGAACACATCCGCAATGGATCCCTATTCCAGAACAGGGACACACTCTTAGTCCATAATGCCTGCTGCAAAACACTGTCTGCAATAACTAGGGTCACCGATGCAGGATCACCGGCCAAGTAAGTACCTTACAGCCCCCTCTCCAGGTCATACCACCTCCTCTCTATGCATAGAGCATAGTAGACTTTGGATGGGTGGAGACACCAACAAATGTGGCCCTCTCCAAACAATACCAGGCGCTGCAGCAGACCCCATGGCCAGTGAAGCACTCCCCAGTGTTCCCCTTCTTACCAAGCACAACCAGGTGCAGGGAGTCTCCCCCCCACAACATCACCTGGAGCTGTAGGTGTCTTCTCTTGGTAGGAAGGTGTGTCTGAATGACATTCCAACAAATATTTAAGAGCTAGGGTATGTACAGGTTAATATACCAGTGCCGTTTTTTTATGCTCACTGCATGTCAGGTGTTGGTCAGGTAGGTAAATTATCCAGATTATCCAGATTAAGACACCTGACATGTACGGTAAGTGCGGAAGCCAGCGCTCACACAATCACATGGTTGCAGACGTTTGCGCCTTCATGCTATAAAATGCTAATAAATAGATATATGGCTGTGCTGTCTCTACAAGAAGCATAAAATAATTAAAATAACATACGCAAAAACACAAAAAACTTCATTCAGAATTGATCCGGGCCTTTAAAGATTGTTGCATTGTTACCTAGTTTGACCTCATCAAGTGTTCTTCATTAATTACATTCGTTTTGTTTATGCCTTTATTTGTATCTTACTTTGATCCTCCTCCTTTATTTGAATCTGAATGAGAAGTGGCCTTACATATACAAATCCAGAACAATAGAGAAACGTCTGTATTTTGACATAATTGCTCAATAATAACCATATAACTTAATAATAATAACATACATCCTGTAAATTACTTTTACAGTGATACCTGGCCTAAACCTATAAATATTAAATATTTCTGCATTCCTAAAAATAAATTCTGGTGATGCAACAATTTACAATTTTTTATTACAAGTTAGCTTTCCAAATTGTTCTGCATTTCTAAAACTGTCTACACTCTGATATGGCTGCCTGAAGGCATTCTGTACACCACCGGTAAGCACCCAGCAATGAAATTTCCTTCCTATGTTATTGGTTCACGGATGTATTTTACATCTCTGCAGTAGTGTTCCAATTTTGGTGAGACACTACCTAAGGGAGATTATCGGCGGTCTTGTATGTCTTCCATTTTCTAATTATTGCTCCCGTAGTTGATTTCTTCATAGCAACAGTGTCTGAAAACTCTGTGGAGACTTACAGAAAAGGTTTGACCACTGTCATTGCCAACAAGGGTTTATTACAAAGCATTGAGATTAACTTTTCATATTGACCAAATACTTATTTTCTACCATAATTAAAAAAATAGACAATGTGCTTTCCAGGATTCTTTTCCCCATTTTGTCTCTCATAGTTGAGGTGTACCTATGATGAAAATTACACGCCTCTCTCATCTTTTTAAGTGGGAGAACTTGCACAATTGGTGCACAATTCCCACACTATATATATATATTTTGTTATATCTGGTTTTACAGAAATCAATAAAGTTGTGGACAATATTTATCCACTTTTCCTGCTAAACTGTTGTTGAGTGTTTTAGTATAATGTACAACCTATATAGTTCACTTGTATTTTGTCTTCGTGTATTATGTATTTAATTTATTCAATAACCTAAATAGTGTATATATTTTGTGGCCTTGTTATTTTTACTGCTGTCTTCTAACAATCATTTAGCAATGGACTTCAAAAAGCAGACAATAAACTAACAAATCATTGTAAAAAAAACTGTGTTGCCGCTTCCTATATACTTTTCTGATTGAAAACAGCTGTTTGTAGGTTCTGAGGTGCATAGGGATATCTTGGCAATTCAGACATTTGCTCCTAAAATATTGGGACTAAGTATCTACAATGTCACAAAGTATACATATTGTCAAACAAAAATATTTCTTTCTATGCAAATGCAACATTTTCTTTACAATCATCATGTCCTTACAATCAAATTCTAGATTTAAATTAAAAAAACTTAAAAGAAAGTGATGTTGTCTGAATTTTTTTGGGGAAATAAACAGTAAATGTACACCAATGTAAAAATTCGCCTACAAATAAAGTGACAAGTTTTGAGCAATGGAAATGTTTTCAAGGCCAATATGAAAAAAGAAAACATTGAAATCTTGCACTGTCAACCAATGAGGAGTTCCCACAACCCCCCAGAGGGCACTAGTGTTCTTCTCCAACCCCAACAGGCACTACTGTTATCCCACTTGTTTCTGTCACTAAGCCAACTTCTGTGGTCATCCAAGTCGGTAAATTTTTCTTGCAATGGAGTAATTTCATTCCATTACACAAAGTATATTTTCCTTCCCTGCCAAACACTGGGCAATTGTATTTCTAAGAAACTCTGTTTCTAGGGCATCACAACTAATCACAGACTTTTTTTCTACAAATGGTACGGGGTATTTCTTTTTCTCACTATGCAAGGGGCCCTATGATATATATTATGAAATTAATCTTTAAAGGGGTAGGTTCACATGGACGTCTGTCCATTTTATGGTATCTTGGCGCCCCTCTCTTGTCCACCAGCATCAAGGTGCATTTTGTGAAAATTTTATTAAGGAATTTTAAGGCATCTGCACAGGAGCCCATTGCATATTCATGTAAAGTATATGCACATGAAGATGTATGTGCAAAGGTGATTTTGATTTTGATTTTGTATTTTCCTAAAAAACTTACATACCTAGATCCCTTTTGGGCGTAGGACCTGGCATGCCTGGTAAGAGGCAAAAAAACAGCCTGCATCCAGACCAAACTAGACTACTGCTTAGCATAGACCTGGACAACCCCTTATGAACAGATCCTAATAAAAAATAAAACATTTTGACTGGGGCAAATTTACTGCCAATATTCTGTTACTTTCTTTGGACATATACAGTGTGGTTTCTAATATGAAGAAGTTGAGCAATAAGGGACAGGGAAGTATCTGTGATGGTGCACACAGAGACTGTGGCCCTGGGTGCAAGGAAACTGTGCCTGCTGAAAGAAACACTGTACCCAGCTTCATGTCCAAGTTAGCTGGCCAGCCAAGTCGGGCAAGTGTGAACATTTGGTAGGTTGGATTGCAGAGGATAATGGTACCAGTCGTTTAAGCTCCACTCTCTCTTCCACCAGGTCCTCATTCTGCAACCAAGAGCCTGGTCAACCAAATTCTCCTTCTGATCATCCCTCCTCCCACCATGTAGAGGCTTGCCAAATGATCTCACACTCGAAAATTCTGAGGAGCTCTTTACAGCGCCACAATTACATTTGGCCCTCTTGCCTAACACGCTGGAGGAGGGATCTGAGATATTGTGCCCTGACTCCCAAACTCTTGAGCCTTCACAGTCTCAAGAAAGCTAAAGTTGGTGATCAGAAATCATTCGTTCACGAAGTGGATCATGATGAGACACAGTGGCCAAACACTCAGTTATGTTATGTTTAAGTTGAGTAAGGAGGATGAGCAGATTGGGTCCACAATTTGTATCTACGTTTCACACCACTGCCTTCTCCTTCTTTGTGTTTCACATTGCTGGCCAATCTCATGTAAAAGCTGCTGCAGCTGATGCACCACTCCCTGCACCTTTACATCAACCAGCAGGATCTACATCCACTTCCCTGTCCCAGTGCAGTGTTCAAATGTCGGTTAAATAGACATTTGAACACAAATACAAATACCCACCCACAGACCACAGTCCTAAATGCGCAACTTTCTGTTCCCAGCCTCCACTATTTTTGGTTGTTTGCTGTGCCCGCTTTACACCAGCATGTGTCTCATTACCTGTGACCTGACCAATGCAGTAACTGGGAAGGCCCACCTCACCACGAACACATGGATAAGTGCTGTTGCCCAGGGATGCTACATTTCCCTGACCGCACACTGGGTGAATACTGTGAAGGCCGGGTGTGAGGAGTGAGGGAATGTACCCTGGGATGGCACAGGTGCTACCCACACCCAGGATTGCGGGCCTATGACCACCAGGGTCTCTGCCAGCAGCTCCAACCTTCACACCTCCGCCAATTCCTCCTCCGCTTCCAACAGCAGTCAGCCATCAGTCGCTAGCTGTAAGCAGTGTAGCACTGCTGTAAGGAAGCACCAACAGGCCATGCTGAAGCTGATCTGCTTGGGGGACAAACAGCACACCGCCAAAGAGCTGTGGCAGGGTAAAAGGTACCAGATCGAGCTGTGACTCCCACCACTCAACCAGGCTTTGGAGCTTGGCAACCTGACTGACATTCCATGCCTAGCTCATGATTAAACTTAGTTGTTCAGCAGTTTCTCAAAACCTCCCCCGATTTGAAAGAGCTATTAGAGAAGGCGCACCCCTTGTCTGCCTATTTCAGAAAGTCATCTACAGCTTCAGACAGTCTGTCAACCCTGCAGCAGTGATTGCGGCTTCTAGCTCACCGACTGTTGTGCAACCTAAGCATGCCCTGGAACTCTACGTTTTACATGCTTTCCAGGCTTTGTCAGCAGCAGAAGGCAATTGTGGATTACCAGCTGCAACATGGTCATCGCCTTTCCAGTCAACTGCCATTATTCACATGCAAGGAGTGGGCAATGATGTCAGACCTATGGAAAAAATTTTTTAAATATTGATGAATCCACAAAAATGGCTAGTGGTAATAATGCTATCATCAGTGTAACCATTCCACTGCTGTGTCTACTTAAACAATCACTGCTCACAATTGAGGAGGATGCTCTGAATGTGACAGACAAGGTAATGGGGGAGGAGATGACACAGAGTTATAGCGAGACCACCCACAGTTTGACTGCAAGGATTGCTGGGTGTTCACCCTTCTTGACCCCCACTACAAAGAGAACTTCTCATCTCTCATTCCTGTGGTGGAGAGGACAAGTAAAATGGTGCAATATCAGAAGGTACTCCAAAGTTTTCCGTCTGGCAACACAGCTGGCAATGTCTGTGCTTCCTTAGGCAACCAAGGTAGGGAGATAAGGGGAACACACAGCAGTTCCCACAAAGGCAGGGCAACACTATCCAACCCATGGGACAGTTCCATGACACCCCACCAGCAATCTCATCCTGAAGCACGTACTAGTGGTACAAGGAGGCAAAAGTTTGGAAGATGGTAAAGGAATAATTAGCAGACCATGTCAGCATATTAAATGATCCCTCAGTACCGTGCCATGATACTGGGTGTCCAAGCTGGACATGTGGCACAAACTTGCGATCTACGCCTTGGAGGTGCTGGCCTGCCCAGCGTTTTATCTGAGCGTGTATTTAGTGCTGCTGGTGGCATTAGAACCAATAAGCATACCTGCTTTTCCACTGGCAAAAATGAACAAGGCCTGGATTGCTCCTGATTTCTCAACTCCACCAGAGGAAAGCTGATAAAGGCAATTCCAAATATGTTTTTTAATGGACTTTAAAATGCACCACACAAGGTATGTGATTGACTCATTTTTTCTCTTCCTAATCCTCATCCTTGCACACTAATTTCTTTTTTTAATAGGGTCAGCTCAAGCGCAGGCTCTCAACTCAAATTTCTTAATAGGGTGCGCTGATCAGCCTGCTGTCGCATCTCATGTTTTATAGCATCTGCTCGACTGCAGGCACCCACATCTAATATTTTATAGTGTCTGCTCACCTGCAGTTACTCGCATCTAATGTTTCAGAGCTACAGCTCAACTGCGGGCATGCACATGTAATGTTTTAGAGCATCAGCTCAACTGCAGGCCCTCACATATAATGTTTTTGAGCATCAGCTCAACTGCAGGCACTACCATAACATGTTTTATAGTGTCAGCTCCCCTGCAGGCACTGGCATATAATGTTTTAGAGTGTCTGCTCACCTGCATGTACTCACATCTAACGTTGTAGAGTGTCTGCTCACCTGCAGGCACTCCCATATCATGTTTTCACAAAGAGGGGGGGTGAATCTGGACAGTGGCGGGAAAGGAAGCTCAGGACTGGGGAAACCACAAATAAAGGTGCAAAGAATGATGAAAAGTAGGTTCTAAAGGGCAGATAGGGTGCAGTTTGGAGGCACCAAAAGAAAATTATAAATAGATTTTGGGGGATTGGAATATCCACAAATGGATATCACAAGCAATTACTTATTATCTATATAAACTGTATTTGTATTGAACAGCTATCCCTAGCTAATGATCATTCTTTTAAATAATTTTTGGTATCATTATAGTGCCCAGGTGTTCAATAGGTCAGATGTGCTTTTAGGTGTCGATAGTGATGATGATGATAATGGAGTTGGGCATGGATGAATTGTGCAGGCAAACTTTATATACACTCACATAAGGATGGAACTGTAGAACCAGGGACACAATTATTAACCTGCATGAACTGACAGTGTGAATTCCCAGACTGTCAGTTATTAGATTTAGTGGGGCATCTACAGATTATTAATTACATGGATTCTATTTTGGCATTGAGGCTACAGCACTTTGTAAATAATCTTTCAATATCAAAATGGCATGTTAATGAAATTGCATTTTACCACTGCATGTTCACTGCTGACACTGGAATTGTGGCACTTTAATCAAGTATATTTTAAAATTATCCAAATGGCACTGCAGCACATATAGTATGAATCGGCCTTAATTGATCTTTTACAAAGGTGTTTGAAATATTTAAACTCCTGGGTGTTTAATAGTGATGAGCGGCATAGGCAACATTCGTATTCGCGGCATGCCGCAAATTTTTGGGAAAACATTCGGAAAATATTCGCATTCGGCAATATTCTTCTTATTGCGAATATCGGCAGTTTTATGCGAAATATAAACAAAATATATGTTTAACTTGCATTGAGGGGCGTGTTGAAAAAAAATTTGCGAATTTTGGACGCCATCTAAGTGATTTTCACGAATTTTCTAAAGTGCCGATTTTCGCAATATTCCGAATATTTGCATCACCCCAATATTGGATTTATGGATTGGAAAACTGTTGATGGTCGCAGGGAGTGTTGCTAAGCTCTTGTTGCAGCCTTCCCATTTGTCCACTTGCATTGAGAGGTGTGTGTAATGGAAAAAAAATACAGAATATCTGGAATTGCGAATATTCGGCAATATATTCACCATCTTCGCAAATTTCCGAATTGCCGATATTCGTGATTAATATTCGGAATCCGAATATTCGTGATCATCACTAGTGTTTAACCCCAATTAACCCAGTTTACTAACTTCAGGCATACTCACCCGTATTGGTGGACCTGCCGATCCTTTTGGGATTCCCAAGTGATGCTATTGGAGGGAATGTGCGCTACTTACTGATTACAGGTACGAATTCTTTATTTTCTTTAAAAACTGTTTGTCTGTATTATGGAGTACAACAAGTGAATATACAGAAATTCCGCTTCAACAAAAAATATTTTATTTGTTTTGCTGTTTGAGAGCTCTCCCCTTGTTTTGTTGACAGCAGTGAAATCTCCCAGGAGCTTTAATGCTTACACACTTTACAAAGCTATGGAAAAGGCATTGTTTTTGTCCTTAATAGCGAACTTGTAGGAAAGATGCCATTACTTGTTGCTCTCTACTATACTGCATATTATTCAGAAAAACAAATGTGAATTGGTTGGTTCTTGGTTGTCTGCTTCATTTGGGCATTATGTTCCTAGGCCTAGGGATTTTTGGGGTTTCTTTGTTATTAGAGTGGTCTGCAATTATTGTGATTTGATACCAGAACTGCCGCTGACTGGATGTTTTCTCTTTTTCAGACCATTCTCTGTAAACCCTAGAGATGGTTGTGCGTGACAATCCCAGAAGATCTGCAGTTTCTGAAATACACAGACCCGCCCGCCTGGCACAGCAATCTACTCTGAACAGGCAAAATAACAATGGATAATAATCATACTATCCATGATTTTGGCAACACTTGGTGTTAGAGATCTGTCAATTCCATCATTGTCAGTTTTCTATACACTGGATAAAACACATACCATGCTGTTTTGACTGTTCCACAATAACAGACAGACGCGGCTGGTGAAAGACCCCTTTTTATTTTCATCAGTGTTATCTCTACATGGCAGGGACAAAGGTCCCATTTTGTTCTGTCCTTGAATAGTCTTCCTCAAAGTGGTACCAATTAATTAGCCTTTCCATCCTTTCCAAAGCTTGGCATAAATTGGGCGCCCCGAGGATGTACCTCTCTCATCATAGCCTGATTTATCCCTTTCTCTGCAGCTTTCTGCTGAGCTGCAAGACAAGAGGAGGAAATGTCCATTAGTTTTAGACATAGACAGATCCCCTGAGCCAGCGACACACACTGGGAATAGCCACAGTAATAACGGTGTAGCGACATCATTACAAGCAGCGTGCATGTAAATCACTCATTGCTCGATCGCACTTCTTTCTGCCTATCCTCATATATATACATCACAAGGTCAGGATCTGGCTTAAGATTCTCCCTGCTTGTTTCATTTTCTCAAATAGCATGTGCTATTTGTTGAATGATCCTTTAGTAGCAAAGAGCAAATCATACCAGAATAGTTTAATACACACCAAGCAACTTAAATGTGTTAAAAGTGTGTGTATAAATATATATAAGAACCTAGTAGGGCATTAATGACTAATGATTTTGTAAAGACTAGTCCACTAGTCGTGACGTTGTGACACAGACTTCACCTCCCCTTCCCTACTCTCCAAAACTCATAGGAAAAGTAGGTCTTGTGCTAGCCACCAATCAGAGGCAGAGACAGTATACACACAGGTCATTTTGGTGGAAAGAGGAGACAATATTTTCACCTAGGCAGGGTATTTGTACGGGAACAAATATTTATATAAAATAAATCAAGATAGGAAAACATTGCCAGTATTGGCTGGGAGGGGAGGCCAAAAAATGTCCCATCCACTTCTCAACAATCAGAGGTGAGGCAAAGTCTCTCTCTCAGGGGTGGTCGACCAGTCAGTTAATGCCCTAACATTGTTGTGCCGGGTGAGTGTGATGTGTAGTGCTACTCACGTGGCCAGGTTCTTTAGGTGGATGTCCTCTGTTCTTTCGCCAGGCTGAGCTTACCAATACCAATAAAGCGAAGGTCCATGCAAGCTGGTAGGGGGCCATTAACAGTTTATTTGGAGGATATATACATACAGCTCCAACTCCCGAGGGCAGAGAAGGGGTTCAATCTTCAGTGCTGAAGCTGTGGTCATCAGGGAAGTATTCTTCAGAAGATAGAGAAGAGCCTATATATGGTCCCAGACAAGGGCCGGCTTGAGGCCTGTAACTGGAATAAAACAGATCAGCTACTTTTTGGAGGGAATGCTGAGAGCGGGAAAACACCTAACAACCCAGCCATGACTCATCAGCAACTTGTAAACAAAAGGTGCAACCCTTAAATGGACACACCAACTTAACCAAGCACTATACAGCAATATATTACAGTGCAATATATACAGTTTTGTGGCCCTCTCTCAGGTCACTACACTCCCCCGGGCCCTAACAGACTACTCCTGTGTCTGGTTTAGCTAAGGTGAGTGGCGGGCGCGAGAGGTTCTTGCTTTTCCTCCCTTCAAGAAGGAACATAGCAACAGAGCCTAGGGGGACACGGTTGCTTGCACTCGCCCTGAAAGAGGGTCCCAACATCCAGCTATATACAGTAAATGTAAGTTAAGTGAGAGATGAATAGGAAGGTATATACTTATTCTCCCCGAATATATACATATACAACCCATACCTATATACAAGAGGTAAGGGAAACCTTGGGGACACCTAAGGGCGGTAACACGTGAGAACAGCTAGCATACAGGTCTCCATGTGCCATTCAAGCCCTCTAGGACTAACCTGTACGGTCACTGCCTCACCTACTAGGCCGCCTCTTGCAGACCTAGGAAAAAGAGAAGGACCTACACCTGAAGTCAGTCAGCAGGTGGGGTAACCTTTGTGAGGGGGCATACGGACAAGGGCGGTCCTAAACCAGTGGGCAATCACTTCCCACACCACAAAACAGAGGAACTTCTAGGGGCAGGTGTCCAACTGCTTTCTAGGGAAGTGAAGGCTGCCATCTAGACTGGATAGCTAGACGTAGCTCCACCACTGCTGGGAGAAGTCGGGGCTGACCCTCAAGAGGGCGTTCCCTTCAGGGCAATGGCAAGTGCAGTGGTGTCCTCCAGCAGGTAAGAATGTCGCACCAGAAATAGAGACTCATAAGACCAGGCAACATTTTTTCTAATTTTGGCAAGCCTGTGCGAAGTGTAGCCTCAGTTTTCTGTTCTTAGCTGACAGGAGTGGCACCTGGTGTGGTCTTCTGCTGCTCTAGCCCAACTATGTGTTGTGCATACCGTGATTGTAACAAGTGGTTATTGTTATAAGTTACTGTTGCATTTCTGTTGCCTTTCTATCAGGTCGAACCACTGTAGCCATTCTCCTCTGACCTCTGGCATCAACAAGGCATTTGCGCCCACAGAACTGCCGCTGACTGGATGTTTTCTCTTTTTCAGACCATTCTCTGTAAACCCTAGAGATGGTTGTGCGTGACAATCCCAGAAGATCTGCAGTTTCTGAAATACACAGACCCGCCCGCCTGGCACAAACAACCATGCCACGTTCAAAGTCACTTAAGTCACCTTTCTTCCCACTTCTGAAGCTCGATTTGAACTGCAGCGGTTCATCTTGTCCATGGCAACATGCCTAAATGCATTGAGTTGCCACCATGTGTGATTGGCTAATCAGTAATTTGCGCCAACGAGCAGTTGGACAGGTGTGCCTAATACAGTGGCCGGAGAGTGTATATATACACACATATACACATACAGTAAAAAAAAATTTAACTTCCCAAAACTGGGAATTGCACTACTTTCTTATTGTATTGTTTTGTAAATAGGTAGTAATAAATAATTGCACAGCTTGCTAGTATCACATCCAAAGTGGGTAACCATATAATCTCATATTAGATTATACTTTTTTTAAACTTTTCTTTATATATTGATATTGAAGTATATATTTCAGGAGATATGAAATTGTAGCCTGTTCAGTCCTAATGATTGTGTATTTGTTAAATGCAGTATGTGGAGGTAGTTGCCATCACACATGTTGGTGGGGAGGGGGGAGGTGTTGATATATGGAGAAGACTATTACGGTCTTTCTAGACGTCTATACTGAGCATGTACACAGGCCTTAGGAAAGAATTGATCAGTTTGGAATTGATGTTATTATGAAGTGGTAAAAAGTCGATGGAACGAAAAAATGAAACATGTATGCTGAGCTTCTTACAACAACTGCAACTATGTTTCACAACAGTGGTGGATCAGCAATAAATTGCATGTTTTCTGGAGCTAATTAGCATTAAGCTAGCCATACACGTGTCGGATTCCATGTCCGATCGATTCATCATCCGATCGATTCCGGCGATTCTGCCGGGAATCGCAGGTGTGATCAGTCGGCCAATTAAGAGTATCCATCGCAGCATACCACCTTGTCCAACGGATTCCGGGACGGATCTGTGTCCGATTGTCCACCTCACAACTGGCAACTCCCCCTGATCCGGACAGAATCGCATGAGAAAGACCAACATGTTGGTTCTCCGTCGGATCCGATTCTGAGCCCCTGATCAATCGGACGTGATCGATCGGACCAGGTGGGCTGCATGCGATTCCGGCACGATCGTTTGGCGTGCACGCGCCCGGAATCGATCGTGCCGGAATCCGGTGCGTATCCGACACGTGTATGGGGGCCTTTAGATTAGGTCAATAGCCTGCAAATAACATCAAAATAATGTTCTCTCATTGCATTACCAAAGTTATAAACTGACCAACAGAACATGCAAAATCAGCTGAAAATACATGCTTACCTGTATGTGTTTTTAAGATTTGAAGGCCACAGTTCTTTCAAATAAGGCCATGCATGGGGAATGCCTTGCGCCTCCGAGTTTGTTGCTTTGTCATTTGCAATGTTACCCACTTTACTGTCTTCATCTATGCTGTGTTTTTTAAATGCATACTCAGGGTAAGTGCTAGAGAATTTGGAATCGTTTGACATGGGGGGGGGGGGCACCGTTCCATCCCACATCCATTTTCATAAACAGAAACTAACAGGAAGTGATGTTGCAGAGTGACACTTCCACATTCCAAAAGCCAAAACTGATTGCAGAGTATACAGTGCAGGTAAGCATAATTCATGGCATAGATATCGTTCAGACAAGCTAGGTGGGAAGTAAGGTGGGAAAGTATCTCCCCCTCCATTTTGACTTCCCATCCAGCTTCAGTGCTTCTGCCTGTCAGTGAGTGGGCACACCACTGTAATAGGATGGGCCCCAAAGGGGAAGCTGCCAACAAACTGATTGTTGTATTACCGCCACTATGATACACTTAATGGAAGTAAATTGCCATTTACGAAAATGAAAGAAGAAGTACAGATATCTTGTAAAATATAGGGATTAAAAGTAAAAAGTTGTCAGAAAAATAAATACCCAAGTAAAGTACAGATACTGACAACTGCTTAGTTACTTCCCATACCTGGTTGTATGTACTGCACATGGTGACTGTTTCTTTCATTAAAAGGAATTAATTCTTATGGTTCTGAGGACCATTTTTTAACAACTGAAAACCAATAATATATGACAAAAAGCTCATTTTGGACAATTGAGGTTTACAAAAAAAACAATATTATGCATACATTCTACCCATACTCATCTCTTACCTTCATCAAAAAAAGGACTGTTATAAACTACAATATCAGCTGATTTGCAAAATTCCATTGAATGAAATTCTTCATAGGAGGGCTGGAGGGCTGGCGCCAGAGGGCAGCAGTTGTGCACACTACTAGCAACACAGGAGGAAGTGTCCTGCAACAGATGTAAGAGATATATACATTTATATGCCTTAAACTTAGTTCCTTCCTTCCTCCTTCATGCATCTGTGTGTATGGATATTTGGCTTTGTATGATTGCAGGATCTACCCAGTAGTCTATCAGAACATTTATAACTATTTGAAACAGGCTGGTTTTATACATATTGTATAAGATTGAAATGTTACAATGTAAGAAAATGACCCCCCTTTCAGAAAGTTAACTCTAATATATATGTTTGTTTTCTTGACTGCTTGCTCAATGATTCCCAAGGAAGCCCCTCGTAGTAGGGGTGAAACACGTCAAATTTACAAGCAAAAAGATTTAAAGCTTTTCTTCACAAGCCCTTTTCAAATGAAGTGGATTATTAAGGACCTGCTATATCTTATTGTTTAGTTACTATATGTTTGGTACCAGAGAAAGTTCTGGTTTAGTTCTGGACTATTTTTACACGTCACAATAAATTATTGTTTTTATTGATTTCTCAGCCTGTTGATTTGCATGCACCTTTAAAGTCCATAGGGACTAGTCACCCCTTACTTGAGCTACTTCTTAGTAGAATTCAAGAATGTTTTTTTCTTTTTATTGCAAATTCCAATCAGATCACATCTGCAGCTCTTCCAGCTAACAGTTAAGATTACAACAACCTTTTAAAATCTGAATATGTTAGCTTTAAATGACCTATTTTTGATGTACCTTTGTTCATTCTCAATTATTTCATTATTCTGCCCTATATGTTTGTGTACGCCATTCCCATATAAACCTTTAATTCATTGTACACGCAATGGAAGTCAGGCTCACTGGTTTATAGTTTCACAGTTTGAAAATGTTTCTATATTTATAGAATGACACGTCATCTGCTGTATACTGATATGCTTTTCAGTTGTATTTTTTTGTCCTTTGCTTTCAGATTCTTAGATTTGAATTTGACATCATGTGTTGTTACCAAGTGTCTTGGCTTTCTCTTAAAGCTGTTTGTAATGCCTTTCTGTATCCTTTCAAGTATCTCTGGAATACAGGAAATAAAAGAATTGTGGTGTGAATGTCATTTTTTTTCAGAAAGATTGCCACAGTGAAAATATTGTAACTACAGACCAACTTATGCTCACTAAAGAAGAACTATGAGTAAAAGAACACACATGATGCAGTATGTCTCTAGCATGAACACACATTTTTCTCTTCTGTTTTCCCAGCTTAAAGCTGGGCATAGGTGTTTAGACTTGTGGACGATTTTGCAGCCACTCGACTGCCGTGCACGCTCACGGTGGTCGATCTGCTGCAGAATCTAATGCCTAAAAGCTAAATTTGGCCACTAATCAATCTAAGAATTTATGGATATGTCCGTAAATTTTAGACCGATCCTATTACATTGGATGGACCTAACAGAAATAGCAAAAGAAAGGTTAGGATAAAATGTGATAATAGCCAGAAGCAAGATATGTTACTGTTTAGATTACTTGGGGAAAATTCAAATCTTACCTATATCATTGTACTGTATAACTTAATAAATTTTTTTTTTATGGACACTTTAAAGTGGCATCACAAAATAGTCTACCCTTAAGATTCCTTAATATACACTACATAGCAATACTGTGTAACTCTACGATTAAGCCCGAGTTGGGGGTGAAAGGGAGAATCAGGAGGAAATATTGGGCAACTGCTTTTTGTATAATAAATATTTGGTATTTCCTTTGGATGATTATGTATTGTGATTGCCGAGATGTACCGGTTGTGTATCTGGCACTAGGTAGTCTGAAAATCACTAGGGAAGTCTTTGCATTGCAGGCAGCATCTTTTCATCTCCATCATAAAAGTTTCACAGCAGGTTTGTTATAGCCATTATGGAAATACAACCCCCAGATTCACACCAGTTCGTTTTAACATATGTTGAGCAAAATTATTCCCAATGGGCCTGTTAACATATGTCAGTGGTTCCCAAACTTTGCCTGCAATGCCCTCATTTTCTGCATAGGAACCTTATCACACACCCCTATTCAAACTACATGGGTCAATTTTAAAAATCCATTTTAATTACAACCCTCTTTTTGCTACCTATTATACACACACACCAATTATGCAGAGACATGAAGCATATTTACACACACTAATCATGCAGGGGTATACAGTACATCATATACAAACACACACCAATCATACAGGGACATGTATCATATAAACACACAGACACCAATAATGCAGAGAAATGCATCATCACACACACCAATCATGCAGAGGCTTGCATAATTCACATAGACAAACACACACACATTATATTTACTTTCTGAAACGTCTTACCTAAATGGGCTTGTTAGTCGGGCTACCTGTTTTTCCCATGCCCTGGTTTCTAATTGGCTGGAAGTGATACAGGAAGGTGGGGTCACTGTGTGCATTCAGCAGATGGAGAACTTAACTGACAGAGGGGAGAGCAAATAGGAAGCTGAGTGCTGCAGCTCTTCCCTCTCTTTGCCTCTGTGCTGGCTGACAGCTGCGTTCTCACATACCTCCGCATCCCCCCAGTTTGGGAACTAATGACATATGTTACCATGCAGGACACTATGAGTGATCTCGTTCCACAAGAGGCTAGTAGTCCCTGTATAATGAATATCCCTATATTTTTATATCAATTAAACAATTTCAACAAGCAGAACCACATTTGCCTGTATGGCATATATTTAAGATGTGACCATGAATTCTGCTCTACAGGTGACTGTGCAGAAGCGTTTTTGTTAGAACAAGATTGTTGAAACAGACCATGAATGGGAATTACTAAGCACCAGGAATTTGTGCTGATTGTATTTGGGATGTGTATGTGCCCTGAAACAACTCATTAAGCAGAAGTTTATAACATGTTATATAACACACAGAGCTTATTTGTCTCTACGGATAAGGCATGCTTTGAATTAAAAAAAAAACCTGAAAGAAGAAGGACTATATTTATGGAATCCTTTTTACACGAGCTAAGAAAGTCAGGGCTATGCTCTGTGTAAATTGCTAACAGTTAAGGTCTGTTCCCAGAAATTACAAACTTGATGTCCAACTTTGGAAACTTCAGAAACCAGAAGAAGCTATTTACAAACGGATGCAAGTTCCTCAGTAACATAACTATAACTGTTTTACATAATGTGTCCCTTATATTTTTTTTCAGCTAGCATGTTTAAAAAATGCTTTTATAGGGGTTGCCGTGAATAGTTTTGCCAAGCTGTTTTTCTTGAAGACTTCACGAAAATATATCAGATGAAGGCAAAAGGAAAAATATTTTGCAAGCAGTCTGAATGGGACAGAGGCTTCGGGAGGCAGGAAACCAAAGATTAGAACTTCCTGTTATAGATCTAAGAGCAGAAAATAGGACAATTCTATATTTTCACTCGAGAGCAGGCAGAGATGGAGAAACTCGTTTAGAGGCCGCACATTTATAGATTTGAGGGTTTAACTATGAGTTTACCAGGGAGGAGAACAGCTATAAGCTCTGACACATACTTGGACTGCATGCACACAAAAAATTGTCTATACATGAGTAGACTGCTAATCATATTGCATACATCTTCATTTTATTATGATGCTCTGAATTTGACTACATTTTACTTTCCTTTTTTTTCTTTTGATATGTTTGCAGAGATAGGATTGTTCTATTTTTATTTCCAAGTTGAACTATTCATTTCGTGTACCTATACCTTTCACAGTTAACTAGGTCGGAAGAAGACACATTTCCATTGAGTTCAACCTGCTCGAAACCCTAGTGATTTCGTTTTAAAGGATGCCAAAACAAAACCCCTTGGGCAAATATAGCCAATTTTACCTCTCAACAGGAAAGTACATTCCATTCTGACCTGACAAATCAGTCATTCACACCTGCATGTCAGACTTAGTAAGAAATGCAGTATAGTTACTGAAGTTTTTAGAAATATTGTTAGTTAAATGAGTTTAAATAAACTTAGCATACATCAGCTAAATACAAACACAGTACAAAGTATGTCACTGCTGTACAGACTTACATTCTGTATGTAAGTAACCAACTGTCTGTAAGTAACCAACTGTAACAAATTTTTTTACATTTTGATGTACCTGGAATTTATTTAATTTTAACTGAAAGTTCACTTGGGCAACAGTTATGTCCTTTTATTTCAGGCTTTACTTCCCTTCATGTTAGTTCTTGATTGTAACCGCCTAGGACACAGTTCTTACTCTTTTTTCATTTAAATTGTATTTCATGCCAAAACTTTTTAGTTTTGCATAGAGGAAGGAATGGCTATGGGTGTAAGAACCAGCCTAGATATTAATCAGTTGTTCTGCAAACTCAAACTTAGCAGATATCTATTGGGTTGATTTTGAAGTGCAATACACATGCAGGCAACCAGAAGAACTGACCCTTTTAGGACTACAGACCATGATACTCTTGGGGACAGGATGTATATGAGGGAGTTGCTTAGTGAAGTCTGTTTTGATGGAGTAGGAGTAGCTGGGCATGTGACCTGCTTCAAGATCAGTGCTCCACATTAGTCAAGTCTGTTGCGTGGCCGGACAGGGACGGCAATAGCATGCATTAACTAGGGGACCAGGGTCCCCATCCAAAATATTGACAGGCAACTGATCGCGCAAAGTTGTGCATCATCACGCCAAGATCGGTTGATCAAATGGGTATTGACCCATGTATGGGCACCTTATGTCCATGTCTACACTAGGCCCAATCCATAATATTAGCAAATTCATTAAATGTGCAAAACATTTCTTGAAATTACATATATACATAGCCATTAAACTACTAAACACTTGAAAATCTGTACTGTTTGATGGTAAGCCAAAATCATTCAAATAAGCATCTCGTACACATAAAGAAATAGCGGTATATTACAGGCCTGGAAGTTTCCACCCTACGTATGGAATTTTGTTCGACCTCGAACTTGTTTTTATCTGTCGTACTTTCCGAACTAAAAATCTAATGTTACATTCCAGAAATGAATGAACGATGTTCAACAATAACATCGAAGCAAAAATCTAATTGGCAGTTGATTGAAGAAACCCACCTTAAGGACTCGGTAGCCTGGAAGGGGTTTCACTTGGGCCAAGAAGCCAAAGCTACTAGGCCCTCAAATTCCTATTTCCTAGGGGACCATGACTGGATCCAAGTCCCCCAAGTACTTGGGACTAATGAAAGAAGATCAACTCAAGAGATATAAGGACCTGTCACTCATCATCACCCCACAAGGGAATTTACTGACTAATGGAGCTGTCCAGTTTTTAATATTTTGGGTTTTACTAACCTGTGTCTCATACCTACAGCTTTTCAATCCCATAAACAACTAATTAAACAGATCCTTGGTCTTAGCCAAAATGCACAGAAGCTTTCTTCATACTGTCAAGCTTGTTCTAGATTTATATTAGAAGCTAAGTACAGAAATTAAGTACAGATTATGTACATGCTTCCAATATGCATATATTTAAGATGTTAAGAAGGTAGTATAAATAATATGGACATGCCTGTTTCCTTGGCTCAGATAACAATTATACTGATTATATTTTTACTGGAGAGGGTAGAATGTATTGAAAGTGAGCTTATTGCAGATACAATTATTGCAATCATCTTCCTTTTTGGTGACCAGTCTATGAAGTTTTTTTTTTTTTTGCGTGGACACTTATTTGTCTTGTTGCCACCCTTCTGCTCAAGGTCATTCTGTAATTTTTTTTCAAGCCAATTATATTGGGATTATAAGGAGCTGCTACTTCACCCACTTGGAAGGTGTGCATAAAACACCTCCAGCAAACTAATAGGCACCTAACAGTTTTAGGGTTTACCAAGGCACAAGGAGACAAAAATATTGTATATACTGACATGATCTGCTTCCAGATAAACATTTGTCCCTAGCTGTCCAACCCCTTTATTTTTGGGGCAATCTGTAAGTAAAAGATAAAAAATCCTTATTTGTAATGAGATATCTGTGTATTTCCCCTGTCGCTCCACCTCTCTCTGACCCTCTCTGAAGCACGCAGGAGCAAGAACAATTTGTCAGATGGCACATTGATAAAGAACAGCGCTTCATGTCTTTTTTCTTTCACTTTGTGTCCATTGTATTTGGTGGCCCATGATGGTGATTCACTTTACTCTAGCCTTTACTTGTAAGACTAAAAGCTACACAGAAGTAAGTATGGTGACTTCCACACACATCAGCAAGGTAAGTAAATCCATTTTTAGGTTTTGGAGCAACTTAAAGAATGTAATTAACATTTTTTGAGGTGTGGTTTTTAATATGCTATATTATATATATATACAGTTGTCTAGCAACATTTTCCTTTGAACCCTTAATTTGTAACAATAACTTTATGACCAATTTCTGACAAGTGGTCGGAAAACTAGGAACACGCTCAGTCGCACATTCCTTGGTTTGTGATACTAATGAATATGAAGGTATACTTCAGGTTCAGCACACATCTTAAGCCCCCCATACACCTTCAGATTCCTCCATACAACTTCCATGAGACCTACCAACAACTATGTAGTATAGTGACCTCCCTGATAGAATACATAGTGATTGGAAGGTGTAGAAAGGTCCTCCTATTACATGGTTTTGGTAGAAGAAAAGTTGGTTGTACAGAAGTTGCATCATAATTGTATGTGGTGTATGGGGGGCTTTAGGGCTTAGTCTCCATTATGCTTCAGGACAAGTTAAGCAAAAATGCCACAAAAAGGCAATTTTTTTTGTTGGGACACCACCAATGATGTCCTATGACAATAACACTTCTTAAGAAAATGCAGCCCTTTTTTTCAATGCATTTTTAATGGATTACTGGGTGTCAGCACAGCTAACTGCATTGAAACTGATGAGACTCTGACCTACCTGTGTGTATATGTCCATTGAAAACTATTGAAAGCATGAACGACACATCAAACTTCCTTCAATTTGATGCAGTGGAGACTGGACCTTATCAGATGCCCCATACTTCTGGGTTTAAATGCTTATTTTGTGTCTATAAGTATGTTAACAGACCACCTACTTGCCTTTTCTGTTGATCCGCTGGTGGTTGGTGCTGATCACTACCTTATAAATGTAGTGCTGTTAGCTAAAGCAGGCCATAGACGTCCTGATCTATGGCTGACTTTTAGCAGATTCTTCACAGCGTGGTGACGTTACCACGTTGTGAGCAGTCGGCTACAGAGAGGACAGGAATCCTGTGTGTTCCACTAACACACGCGATTCCTGTCAGACTGTAGCCAATTAACTCGAAGGGGGAGGAGACTCCCCCTCCGAGTTAACAGCCTGCAGCACAGTCGGGCAGAAAAAGAACCAGCAGGACGGATCCGTGTTGCGGCCGACCAACCTTTATGTGCTCGGTGGGAGCGAGCACGCCGGTTGGTTGGCTGCAACTATGGCCGGGAATCGGCCAGTCTATGGGGGGCTTTAGGACAGTAGTGGGCAACTGAGTTGATATGGTGGGCCACAAGTGGGGCCTTCGGCACCACCAAAGGGCCGCACATAACATTTTCAATCTATACTGACTGATTTTTTGATTCAGAGGTTATGTGATGCAATATGAGTGCCCTATGCATGAACAGTAAGAGGGGCTGCAAGTGGGGGACTGCAGAGGGCCGCTGAAGAATGCCCAAAGGGCTGCAGGTTGGGCACCTAGGATTTAAAGCAGTGGTGGGCAACTGAGTTGATATGGAGGGCCACAAGTGTGGCCCTAGGAATCACCAAAGGGCCGCACATAACATCGATACACACCTTCCCCCGGTCGACATATCTCAGCAGGTGGTGGACCAGCACCCACCCTTCTCCTGCCCCTGGGTGCAGCGCTTGTATGTAGACCTGATTTCCCCGATCAACATTGATAATTTTACTGTTGATTAGGAAAGTTGGGTCAGCGTGTGACCACTTCACAGGTGAGTTGCTGTGCACTATGCATTAACAGTTTTTTTTAGGGGCCACATGTGGAGGACCAAGGGAGGCCGCTGAACTCTGCCCAAAGGGCCGCATGTGGCCCCCGGGCCGCAGGTTGGGCACCTAGGGCTTAGGATCATGGTTGACTGCAACCTGAAGCACCAGCTGAAAGTGCCAGTTGCATGGAGAAGGCAGCTGCTGGAGACCAAAATTGACAAGACCAACTAAAAACAGTAAGCACATACCCAAGACACGAACTATTTAAACCTTGCATGGTAAGATGGGTACTGACATTGGAGTTCTCATTGCAAACTTAATTTTTCATTTTCTTGTATAAAGCTGCATTGTTGCCATGAGAGGGTTAAACAAGAACCACTTCTTTTTTATTCACCATGAATGTGTCAGGTGTGAATCTGGCTATAGACCGTGCACGCAGAAATGAACTGGCACAGACAACCAAGCTCTGACCAGATGCCAGGCAAATAGTAGCTGTAAATGCGACCTTACAAATATTCTGTTGTGCCAGTTCCTCCACAAGTACACCGGTCTGGAAATGATAGAAGCTAAAAGCTCTGAGTTCTGCCAAGCCTCCGGAATATAAAATAACCTGTGCTAGTACAGAAGCAGTACACAGAGACCAGAACATCTTACATGAAGTACTGCTCTTCAAAAACGTGGCCTTAAAGATAAGCATCACTGTTTCAGGGTCAATTTAGCTGCAACAGAAAAAAGAGCCATCAACATAATGTAGCATAAATTTAGCCGGATGAGAGAGACATCCTTCTTTGAAATGTTCTAGTCTATGGAGCTGAAAGTAAAATGTGCTTTATTTTAAGTATGATTTGTTTTCATTTTATTTTCTCTAAAGTGAAAAAATCTTGACTTGGCTGACGAAGAAAACTCAGTCCATCTGCATATTTTGCCTCTTTACTTTTCTTGTTCTCAATGAATGCAGAATTAAAAAAATAATGGAACAGTGCCACTTATAGGCACAAGTGTTGTGGATAGGAATGAATGAACCAAAACCACCTTCAATTTGAATGGGGGTTTTAGGAGGTGAGATATTGCTTTCTATATCCCAACATCCTGCACTCTCTGTATGGATGCTCAGACTATTTCAACTCAAGATCTCTGCATATTTCTTGATAGTATATTTTAAACATATTAATTTCTCTGGGGTCTGGGGGTGCTTTATATAGTTATTTTTTTAGTCTTTTATTTTCAGCTACCCATTGATTCATACCCCCCATGTTATACACATTGCATAATTCTTAAAGCTGTCCATAGACGTGCCGATTCTCAGCCATAGTTGCAGGCAACCGACCATTATGCGCGCTCCTGCCGAACACATAATGGTTGGTCGCCCTCCAAGTTAATTGGCTTCAATCTGACAGGAATCGCCTGTGTTAGTGGAGCACACAGTGCTACACAGTGTAAATAGTTAAATAATGACTGCGTATTGCTGTGGTCAATCTGGGTGTTTCATTATTTGCCAGTCATTTAGAGAACTTGACTTTGTCACTATATGCCACCCTCTTTTTACACCTTTTGTCTTAAAGTACAACAAATATAATCTAGTCATATGAGTAGTACACCAACGTTAAAATTGTCAAATTATGTGCCATCCCCTTGTTGTATATCCCATTAAAAATTACCAGACTCGACTTAAGCCCCCCATAGATTCCCGGCCATAGTTGCAGCCGACCAGTTCCGGCCATAGTTGCAGCCGACCAACCGGCGTGCTTGCTCCCGCTGAGCACATAAAGGTTGGTCGGCCACAATTATATGGGAGCCCATCTTGAGGATCTGACAAAAAGAACCGGCAGGTCGGATTGCACACGGATCCGTCCTGCTGGTTCTTTTTCTGCCCGATCCTCCGATCCTGTGCTGCAGGCTGTTAACTCGGAGGGGGAGTCTCCTCCCCCTCCGAGTTAATTGGCTACAGTCTGACAGGAATCGCTTGTGTTAGTGGAACACACAGGATTCCTGTCCGTTCTGTAGCCGACTCCTCACAGCGTGGTAACGTCACCACGCTGTGAGGAGTCTGCTAAAAGTCGGCCATAGATCGGGACGTCTTTAGTCTTGGGAGAACAACCTAGTATTTTAGGATTTGAGGCACTAAATAAGTCAAATAATTTTGTTAAAAAGGTTTTTTTTTTAAAATGATGGACCTATAGTAGTGTCCGTGTTAATCGTAAAAATATTATGTTCTAAAAGCCACAATATTTACACATAATATATCACCAATCTGAATACATCCTTATACATTAATATCTACAAAAAATGGGGCTCCTCAGGGAGAAAAGGATCACGAACAATCATGATTATTATACATCCATACAATGGCCGCATGTCTGTAGACCAACTCACATAATATGTCAATTCTAAACAAATCTAACCTAATATATCACATATCCAATCATGATTATACAGTGGCTTGCAAAAGTATTTGAACTTTTCCACATTTTGTCACATTACAGCCACAAACATGACTAAATTTTATTGGAATTCCACGTGAAAGACCAATACAAAGTGGTGTACACGTGAGAAGTGGAACGAAAATCATACATGATTCCAAAAATTTTTTTTACAAATAAATAACTGCAAAGTGGGATGTGCGTAATTATTCAGCCTCCTGAGTCAATATTTTGTAGAAGTACCTTTTGCTGCAATTACAGCTGCCAGTCTTTTAGGGTATGTCTCTACCAGCTTTGCATATTCTTCTTTGCAAAACAGCTTTTAAACCATTACATTGTTCCCCTGGCTTTAGTTTAGGGTCGTTGTCCTGTTGGAAGTTGAACCTCTGCCCCAGTCTCAAGACTTTTGCAGACTCCAAAAGGTTTTCTTTAGTGTTGACCTCGAATATTCGATTTTCGCGAATATTTAGCTCGAATATCGCTATTTAGCCATTTCGCAAATATTCGCGAATATATCATCGGATATTGCGATTTTATAATATATAATCGCGATCCGTTGTAATGAATGGGATCGTGATTATATTAAAACGGAAATGACGGATATTCTCCCAGTCGAATATCCGAGCTCCATTGATTTGCATGCATTGCGATTGTTAGATCGCAATTCATGTCGTTAGTGCGCATATTCAAGATTACGAATATGGAATAGAATATTATGGCGGATATTCGCGAAGTTACGCGAATTCGAATATTGCCTAGTCGCTCATGACTAGTTTTCTTCCAAGATTGCCCTGTATTTGGCTCCATTTATCTTCCCATTAACTTTGACCAGCTTCCCTGTCCCTGCTGAAGAGAAGCACCCCCAGAGCATGATGCTGCCACCACCATATTTCACAGTGGGGATGGTGTGTTCAGAGTGATGTGCAGTGTTAGTTTTCTGCCACACATAGCGTTTTGCATTTTGTCCAAAAAGTTCCATTTTGGGCTCATCTGACCAGAGCACCTTCTTCACATGCTTGCTGTGTCCCCCACATGGCTTGTGGCAAACTGCACTGCTTCTTATGCTTTTCTGTTAACAATGGCTTTCTTCTTGCCACTCTTTCATAAAGGCCAACTTTGTGCAGTGCATGACTCATAGTTGTCCTATGGACAGATTCCCCCACCTGAGCTGTAGATCTCTGCAGCTCATCCAGAGTCACCATGGGCCTCTTGACTGCATTTCTGATCAGCGCTCTCCTTGTTTGGCCTGGGAGTTTAGGTGGACGGCCTTGTCTTGGTAGGTTTACCTGGGATGTTCAAGGCTTTGTAAATCTTTTTGTAGCCTAAGCCTGTTTTAAATTTCTCAATAACTTTATCCCTGACCTGTCTGGTGTGTTCTTTGGACTTCATGGTGTTGTTGCTCCCAATATTCTCTTAGCCAACCTCTGAGGATTTGTACTGACATTAGATTACACACAGGTGCACTCTATTTAGTCATTAGCACTCATCAGGCAATGTCTATGGGCAACTGACTCAGACCAAAGGGGGCTGAATAATTACGCACACCCCACTTTGCAGTTATTTATTTGTAAAAAAATGTTTGGAATCGTGTATGATTTTCATTCCACTTCTTACATGTACACCACTTTGTATTGGTCTTTCACGTGGAACTCCAATAAAATTTATTCATGTTTGTGGCTGTAATGTGACAAAATGTGGAAAAGCCACTGTAGTTATCCAAACTTCATACATAATTTAGGACTTATCTTAATAGGTCAATTATCCATTAGATATAAATCAAATCAACAGCAGTGATGTTGTTTATTTTTTATTAGTCAAACAATTCCAGTATTTAACACATTAAATAAGCAAAACAATCGTACTTGGGGGTAATTGCATTCCAATGTCTTCTTTATCAGTGTAAGCATGTAAAAAAAAAATAGCGTAACCACATTTAAATGTACACCGGAAAATAACACAATAGACTGAGATTCCCCTAGGTCTTACTGGAAACTCCAAGTTTAAGTAGTGTGATTACTATGGCAAATACCAAAAATAGTAAACAGAGAACAAAAGAGTTAGCAAAAGAGTGAGAGAAAATATAGAAGGGAATGAGAAGCAGGAGTGAGAGGAAAGAGAAAAGAGAGAAAGGGAAAGGGCAGGAGTGGGGGAAGTCAGGTAATTAAGCAGGCAAGAAGTGGAGAGGGGGAATGGGGGGGGGGGATTATGAGACCAGGAGCTCTGCATATGACTCTGAGGAAGTGAAAAGCATCCAAGTTGCCCAGGTTGTGGAAAATTTATATTCAGTATTGTGTAGGGAAGCTGTCAGATCTTCCATTGAATATATTTCGGAGACTTTTGAAAGCCAAAGGGTAGTGGTGGGAGGATTGGATTGTTTCCAGAGTAACGGAATACACGAACGAGCTGCATTAATGAGGTGTTTGAGGAGTGAATGTTTATAGGTCACAATTGGTATGTGATTGAGGTGTAACAGGTATGGGGCAGGAGACCCACCCAAGTCTAGGTCGGTAATGAGTTTAATGTGATAACGGACCGATTTCCAAAAGGGCCTGATCTTTGCGCATTCCCAAAATATGTGAAGGATAGTCCCCAGGGCCGTCCCACACCTCCAACACCTGTCTGAAATTGCCAGGTTGTTTATACAGTAATAAATAAAATTATTAGTTATACAGGGAATGCAGAATTATTAGGCAAATGAGTATTTTGACCACATCATCCTCTTTAT
>CM070033.1:109725717-109739187 GCA_036250615.1 Ptychadena robeensis | reverse complement strand
TGCGGAGGTTCGCGTTCGCCGTTCACGAACATCAAATTCCGGGTTTGCGCCATCACTACCACTGAAGGGGCGGGGCATGCCTTAACCCTCCATTATAATATAGATTTGTCAGTTTCCCAGCCCACATGGACAGGGGGGAGGGCGGGAAAAACTTTTGGGTTTGGCAAGATATTTGGGAAATTAAACCTGGGCAGATGCTTTTATCAATTTGTGTGGTTATTAGGATCAGAGTGAGTAGTGTGTTTATATACTTAGATATGTATATGCTTATCCAGCCTATATGCTATCATTTGACTTTTTGCACAGGTTTTTGTTTGTATTTAGTTTACTTGCTAATAAAATTGCTATTTTTAAGGAGGAATTCAGTGGATGTCAGGATAGTTCCATTATAAAGTAAAGCTGAAATGGCCGCAAGCTTTTGTAGAATAAAGATTGATTTCGTTCTATGGTGTTCGAGCAATGCATGCATCTATGCCCAAGTAATCCTATTAGGAAAGAAGAACTGCAAAGGGTCTGGAAATAAGCCAACATTGACTCTAGAGAAATAACTAAGGCAGAAAAATAAGAAATAAACACTGTACATAAACACTTTCTGTTACACCATCATGCTAGTGGCTAGCCAACCAATTCACTGCTCTGTGCATAGTTGTGTTATAGCATATACTGTCTTCTACAGAGTTTCTTAGGTTCGACACATTGAACTGTAGATATTATTATCTGACTATTATTATTATTATTATATTATGCTATTAAATTGTTTGATTATTAACCTCCTTTATTTCAGTGTTGACTTGGAGCAGAATTCTGCTAATCCGTAATAAAAAGCAGACAAAATATAATTTTACAAATGCACAAAATTCAAACATAAATGCAAGTCCTACATGATACTGTATTACTTATAAAGATAAGAGAAGGAAAAACAACATTTTCCCAAAAAGCGGGCAGCTGGACTTTAACAGCAGAGGTATTCTTGTTACATACACTTTTATTAAAACAGTTGTAAAGGTTACATGTAAACATTGTTCCATCATAAGAGTTGATAATTGCATAGACATCATATAAGCATCACAATTACATAACAGTGCATTCGCCCGACGCGTTTCGCAGACAACCGCTTCCTCAGGGGCTAATCATGCACAATGGAGTCTCTGTATAGGAGATGAATCGGTAGACAACAGGCAGAGATCATTATTATATATTACAATCACCTTTTACACTAAGGGTACAATCTTAAGTTCACTCACCTGTTAGAGGCGAGTTGTGTCTATGGTCCATGTTCACACAGTTATAGTTCACATTAGTACAAATCAAAGCTGCGGCAAAGGGTAGGTTCAAGACACCCAGAGAATGGAGGGAAACAACTAGCCAGGGAAGAAAGTATCTCCCAACTGGTATAACCCTATCAGGTCCCATTGAATATTCTAGTTGCTAAAGAGAAAGAGAAACATTGTATTTAATATGTTGAGCTTGTTAAATTTTGATCTATCCCATATATGGTGTCTGGTCACATTGTTTATTGTAGATGAATAAATATATCATTCACTTATTGTGGTTGTCTAAACATTAAAGTCTAAAGTTAAAAAAGGGTTAACCTCCCTGGCGGTTCACTGAGGTGCAGATTTCTGTACCAAAAGTGATACAGTGTTTTGCCTTTCCACCCCCATCGGTGTCACCGGTGACGCCGATGGGGGCGGAAAGGCTCTGTGTGCCTGCAGCTTTGTAGAAATGCTGCAGGCACACAGAGAGCCAGCTGTTGCGCCTAATTCCGGCATGGGCGCAGTTTGATTCACGATCAGACTGCGCCAGCACTTGCTTCGGGCGTAACGCTAGGGAGGTTAAACCAGCCATAGACGCTATGCTTGGCGGGCGTTTATCGCCATGGTCAATTGTTCGAAATACACCATTTACGATTTGACAACCAATACTGGCTGTCGATTGACCAGAGAAAAACGTTTGTTCTCTGGCTGATCAAAGTTTTGTATGAGTACGAACGGTTGCTGCAAGTGGGCGCGTTCATTTTGCGATTGATCACCAAGCGATCACCCCGGATGCGCATGGTGATCATTCGCAAAATTGGCCATTTTGCCTATGGCCGCTTTAGAGGTACAGCCGACTTTAGAGGTACAGAAAAAAAATATATATTTTTTTTTATATAAGTTTACACTTGTTTTCTTTTCTTTTGATTTGGATTGGATAAAACATTTACCCAATCCAATCAAAATAAAAACAAATGTAAAAAAATGAAAAAGAAAATCTAAGAAAAAAAAATTTTTTTCTGTTAAATCTCCCGGCAGATGACGTCATCAGCACACGAGCGCAGATCACGGAAATAGCCGAAGACCTCGGCTATTTCCGGATCTGCTCGGGTGCAGCCGGAGACAGATTCCACTAGCAGAAACGCTCAGCGTGAGCATTTCTGCTAGCGGGATCCACTTTTGAACTGGATTATAGAAAGACATTTCTATAATCCAGCTCAAAAGGAAAAAAAAAAGATTTAAAAAAAGGAAAAAAAATAATTTTTTTCTTTAAGACCGGGTCCCGCCTCCGTGATGTCACACATCACTCCGTGACCCAGAAGAAGCCGGCGGCGGAGTGGGATCGTGATGGTGAGCTTCCACAATGTGCCCGAACCCAGTTCGGGCGTATTGATAATTGCAGCGCCCCTTTGCCCGAACCATATCGCTACGGAGGTTAATAACCATAACCATAATAACTTAGGGTTCGGACCTGTAGTGTATGGGGATATTCACTTACATAGATTTAACAGGTACACTTTACTGGTTTGTCTAAACACAATACATACCTGTATGCTATACCTTCTTTACCCGATACCGTCATGGTTATTAACCCTTTTTTACCTTTAGACTTTAATGTTTAGACAACCACAATAAGTGAATGATATATTTATTTATCTACAATAAACAATGTGACCAGACACCATATATGGGATAGATCTAAATTTAACAAGCTCAACATATTAAATACAATGTTTCTCTTTCTCTTTAGCAACTAGAATATTCAATGGGACCTGATAGGGTTATACCGGTTGGGAGATACTTTCTTCCCTGGCTAGTTGTTTCCCTCCGTTCTCTGGGTGTCTTGAACCTACCCTTTGCCGCAGCTACGATTTGTACTAATGTGAACTATAACTAACATGGACCTTAGACACAACTCGCCTCTAATAGGTGAGTGAACTTAAGATTGTACCCTTAGTGTAAAAGGTGATTGTAATATATAATAATGATCTCTGCCTGTTGTCCACCGATTCATCTCCTATACAGAGACTCCATTGCGCATGATTAGCCCCTGAGGAAGCGGTTGTCTGCAAAACGCTTCGGGCGTATGCACTGTTATGTAATTGTGATGCTTATATGATGTCTATGCAATTATCAACTCTTATGATGGAACAATGTTTACATGTAACCTTTACAACTGTTTTTAATAAAAGTGTATGTAACAAGAATACCTTTGCCGTTAAAGTCCAGCTGCCCGCTTTTTGGGAAAACATAGTTTTTTCTTCTCTTATCTTTATAATTAATAATTGGGATGTTGGCAATTTAAATTATTTACAGGGTGGATTATTATCTATATATATGATACTGTATTACTTATAGGAACTACTAATAGAAAAGCACTGCCCTTTTAATACAGTAGTAGCTGACCCCAGACAATGGTAATAGCACAAGTACTTGCCTGACTATACTGTGTCCCATCCTACACAAAAGACATACAGTGTGGACCTTCGTGGACCTAAGACGTTCTAAGTATTCTTCAGGAATATATACAGCTTCACACCATCATCACCACCACCAATGGCATGGGGCATTCACTTGGGGAGCTTCATTCCAAATGGTGCCAGCTGCTGAGAGTGGAAGAGGTGGCTGTGGCTCTCACGAAAATATGTGGTCGATCCAAGAGCAGAGTCTTGATTCTGTTGGAGGGGTAGGTGTGGAAGACATTTCATCGCTGCTCTACACAGGGTCCACCTACTGGAGTATCTGCTCTCTCTGGAGACAAATTGCAAACAGCCCAGAATGTTTTGAGAAGCATAGCAGTTACTGGGCAGACTAAGCACAAGCTGTAAACAAGCTGCTTTATTACATTTATTAAAGGAACATACACATTTTATACAATCATGTACAGCAGTATAATAAAATATACATTAGTGCTATTTTCTGGTCAGTAGGAGTAGTTTTCCGCTCCCAGATCAGTGACCCATATCAGTCTAGTGCGGTGTGCGGGCAGCCAGGGAGCACAATAGCATGCACCCTGTTTATAAGTTCCAGCTGTGAGGAGCTGTCTTTGCAGCCACATACTTGTGCCAGGTTTCCAACGGGGGGGGCATGTAGCTTGGACTGTGTGTGCTCTGAGACTGCTAGTCAGCATCCTCTTCCACCTGTATACACAATTACCAGCCCACTGGGGCCTTACTTTTCCTGGCCTCACTTAGGAGTCGTGGTGTAAGTAGGGTTCTAATTAGTGATGGCAAGGCAGACACAAAGGCTTTACAAACATTGAACGCCCTTCACCGGCGAGAAGAAGTTTATCATTCTTTCTCCGGCCAGACCTTTCTGCGGCTGGTCCGGCCGGAGTAAGAATAATTTTTACTAGAGACGGGGTAGAGACACCTGATCTCTAGTACTATGTCCGGCATGGGCCATAAGTGATGTCTGACCAATGTCACTTTCAGTTTTGGAACCAGGAACTGTTTGTTCCATATACCGGAAGTGACATTACGGTGTCATTTCCAATATAGTTCCAATTCAAATTCCCTGCCAACAGGCGGGGAATTTGAAGTTCTCAGCAAACAGGTCGGCCATCACTAGTTGATTGCCAACATTTAAAATTTTTATTGCTAATATCTGCACTTCGAGAATTTGCAAAGATCACAAATATAGTGCTATATCTTTGTAATTGCAAATATTTGAGGTTCTGGGGAAAGTCAAATGCACTGCATTTGCATTATGCACATGTACAAGTGCAGATTTTTTCAATGCAATATGTGCATGTACAGGGTAATGATGACTGGATATCACGAATTGTCAAATTAACAAATTTACTGTGAATATTGGGTGAAAAATTTTTGATTTTGTGAATACGAATATTGTCGTTGCTGCTCATGCTTCCTTTTATGTTAATACAACATTAATCATCTCTTGTCATTGATTGCTGCTTATATTTTGTGTGACCACCACTATTTTCTAGCACTGTCTTGTCTCTCTTGGGCATGGAGTTAACTAGAGCTTCACAGGCTGCCACTGGAATTCTCCAGCACTATATGATGACATCACAGAATAACAAAAGAAATCTGATTTTCTTCAGCTTTCTTCAACTCTGTAAGAGTTTCCATAACTATGTGGCACTATGGTGCACTAGATTGCTTTGCTTTTACTCATCTGTTAAGTCATTCCAAACCATATATAGTAATGGGATTTTAAGAGACTGTGCTGGTCACAGTGTGTTTTCAAGCTTATCATCGTATTAAGTATATATATATAAGTATAAATATACATATCTGTCATATGTCGTAGGATGAATCACTGACCAACTAGGGGATAGTGATGGCCGAACATCGGCCAGGACTGTCCGGGAACAGGCGGCAGATTCAAATTCCCCGCCTCTAGTGACGTCACATCCGGTCCCTGGAACGCATACTGGAACGCATAGTTCCTGATTCCGTGAGCCGGATGTGACGTCACTGACGGGCTCCGACCCGGTTTTTTCACTAGGAGACCGGCTTTATGCCCGGTCTTCTAGTGAAAAGATTCTTCCTCCGGCACGATCACACAGGTTGTGATCCTGCCGGGGGAAGAATAGAGATCCTCTTCTCGCTGGCGAACGGAGCGGGTCGAACACCCGCACTGCTCGCCGGCGAGAAGATGGGCGAACATCCATGTTCGCTGCCGAACTGTCCGCCTTGCGGACAGTTCGGCCATCACTACTAGGGGACAAGCCACAGGGTACTGCATGCCAATCAGTTTGTCATACAAAGCCTCATACAAAGTCTTATGTGTCCTGACATGAGAAACTTCTAGAAGTTTGACGTTATTTACCTCTACAAAACAGAGATGTATGTTGGGATGATGGCATTGATGTTGATTGATTTAGTAAAGAAGCTATATATTAGTTTGTTTACTACAGGGTGTAGTCAGTCACAGTGCAGGCATACTACAGGGGATGTACAGTTACTGTGGACATACTGCAGGAAATTGTTAGATACTGCACACATACTACATGAGATGGTCAATCTGTTAAAGTAGACATACTATTGGAAATGGTCAATCATCTTGTTTTTAGATGCTAGCTGAAGGCATTCGCACCCATAGCAAGTACAGGTAACTATGGGGCAAGTCTCTTCATTTACACATACTTGGCATTATTCTTGTTAAGAATTAACCATTCACTGCCATAACAATGATGAAACATTTTACCTAATCCTAAAAATCTTGACCATTTCTTTATTTTGGCATATAGAGCATCAGTTAGAAGATTCCCCAGCACTGCTCATCTTGTATGCCAATAGTAAGGATAGTCAAGGTGCAAGGGCATATGTGTTTGTGGGGGATCAGGTGTAGTGATCAGCTGTGGCTGTTCGCGAACTTCTTCATATACCCGCCGTTCGCATGTTCATTACTGGATGGAGTATAAAAGCAAAGAAGCTTAGCTATCCCTCAATCAGCAGCAGCTCTCCCTATCTATTTAGTACTGGAGACACATGATAAATGTGAAATGGCCACCAGGCTGCTTATTTTATAAGAGGGGGTGTCTTCCAGGAGCGAAACATTTTTTATTGTACTGTCCCACCTGACTATAGGGTGAGGGGTCTCCATGTTAAGGTATAGGGGGCCAGTCGAAAACCCATAATGTTCACCCTGCGAATTGTGAACCGCCAGGCAAACTTTTCGGCCATCAGACGGAGAATCAGACACCCCGGTGATTTACCTACAGTTTATGTTTGGTAAAGTGAGAATCCATCTCCCTTAATGTAAGTTTATTATTTCTGTTTGTACAAACTGAATATACTGTACTGTATGTGATGTAATCTGTGCAACAAATGTGTATGTATAGTGTATGTGTATGTATCAATGCATGTAAATTAAATGTGTCCACGTGTGTATTAGTATGTATGATCAATCTATTTCACACTTCATGCACCACATCAGACAATCAGCTTTTTAGGTCCCTAGATTCAAACATATCTGATTAATTCTACAAAATTCTATTGGTAACGAAATGTTTTGAAGTCCTAAATTAATGATTGGGGTCCCAGAAGAATTACATCTCTGCCCCCAGTGAATGTGAGAATAGGTTTCATTATTAATCTTTTTAATTATTTAGCATCTTATCAAATACAAATACAGAGAAAGAAAGCTCACATAAACAAAGCAGTGATATCACGTATTTCCAACTGTCACACTGTATAGAATTAGGCCATAATATAATTTATATTTGTTCAATGCTTTAAGTGCTCATTGGTCCAAGGCAGTGTTGACAGTTATGAACATTGTATGGTTATCGGGACTTTTAAAAATGTAATTACAAATCTGTGTCAGGTGCTCAAAGTGAATGTCCATACTTAAAAACCACTCCAATTGGACTAGCTAGAACAATTTTTAATTGAAGAATAGGAGATTGTTGACAGTTGTGGCTTAAAAATGGTTCATTATTGACTATTAATGGCCAGAGGATAATTTCATTTTGCCCCTTCTTGTTACAACTCAATGTATCAATAAAATATCCTAATTGAACTTAGTAAGATTTTTTAGACTGTATTTGTTTCCAAAATAACAAACACTTGTTAACTTGTTGTTGATGGTCATTTTAATGTAGAAATCTATAGTGTTGTCTAATACCATAAAGAGGGGGAGGGACAAAAAATTTCAACGATACATTCCAATTGGCCACACTGTGATGACCAGAGTGGTAAATTAAAATCCAGCTTTCATTCTCATTGTTAAAGTAAGTGAATATATGCCCACAGAGTCAAATAAGCATACAGTCACAGTTCTTTCTATTACTTTTCTACTATGCAAACTCCTTTGCTTGCCAAGCAAAATTTTGGTTCAATCTGTTTATTTGGGCAGTAAGTGTATTATTTTTTGTGCAAAAATAGTTTGAACATTTCTGACATCTTGTTAGATAGAAGAACACAGTTTTGGCTCCCAGACTTTAGGAAAACCCCATCCATTTCATGTATTTGTTAAATGCTACCACCTACTCACCTGTTGAAGACAGGAAACACCATGGCAGACATACAAAATTGTCTGCAGTTGGCAAAGAGTTCATTAACAAAAAAGAGAAGACGAAGTGACGTAGTAACAAATCTGGCAAGAGAGAAGGAAAACTACAAAATAAATGTAAAAACTGCAATGGCTGTCTTGCAAGATGAGGTAAGGAGGAATTAACTTTAATGCTGTATTTTACAAAAAGCTTCAGAAGACCATATGGTCTCTTTTTGTTGTTTTGATGCTTATTCATTATATATTTTTTCATCCTGGCGTAATTTTTTTTTGATAATTCTGTTCTTTTTCAGACACATTATTATTTTGTGTCACATCTTTTTTGAACTTCTAATGCATCCCATACAGTTTTGCATTACCATGGGGCTACTCTACTAAGGGTTACACAGGGTACATATAATGTAGAAAACATAAAGCCCAACCCTGGCCTCTGATCTTGAGGCTACTTAGGACCTTGGTTGAACAGCAGCAGCTTGAAGTGTTACTAATCCACTACAACTGCAAGTCATTCTCACCCCCAGCAAGGGCATTGTGCCAGGATGTAAGGAGGACTGTTTATATCATTGGAAGTAATGCCACATCGACGGGTGGAGCGCCACTGGGGTAAAACTCAGTGACAGCTGATGAAGAGGATAGGCCATGTCTAGAACCGCAACTTGGTTACAGAAGTACCCACCAAGCTGTTTTTTGGTTATGGCTGGTGGCCGGTACAGACGTTTGGTGAACAGGAATCGGGGGGACACTGTCTGGGACCTGTTGTAGATATCTGGTAATTGATAAAGCTTTGGCCAGAATTTATCCACTTTTAAATCTGATATTTGGTGTCTTGTGTTTTCATTTGGGGTTTTATATATGGGGAGCTGGAAAAAAGGGGACATTTTGGTTGGGCCAGGGACATAGGTAGAGATATTAACCATGCTTCATCCACAGCTCATCCCTTCCTAAGTCATGGACCCTGCTTTTCAACGGATTCCCCTAGTTTTGACCACTGGTTCTCTTTTAAAAAAAGGTGAAAACAGATCTTCCCTCTTAATCTTTCAACTACAGTGGCTTGCAAAAGTATTCAGCCCCATTTAACTTTTCCACATTTTGTCACATTACAGCCACAAACCAGAATCAATTTTATTGGAATTCCACATGAAAGACCAATACAAAGCGGTGTACACGTGAGAAGTGTAACAAAAATCATACATGATTCAAAAATTTTTTACAAATAAATAAATGCAAAGTGGAGTATGAGTAATTATTCAGCCCCCTTTGGTCTGAGTGCAGTCAGTTGCCCATAGACATTGCCTGATGAGTGCTAATGACTAAATAGAGTGCACCTGTGTGTAATCTAATGTCAGTACAAATACTGCTGCTCTGTGACAGCCTCAGAGGTTGTCTAAGAGAATATTGGGAGCAACAACACCATGAACACACCAGTCCAAAGAACACACCAGACAGGTCAGGGATAAAGTTATTGAGAAATGTAATGATTTTCGTTCCACTTCTCACGTGTACACCACTTTGTATTGGTCTTTCAGGTGAAATTCCCCAAAAATTTATTCATGTTTGTGGCTATAATGGGACAAAATGTGGAAAAGTTCAAGGGGGTCGAATACTTTTGCAAGCCACTGTATACCATCATGCTAGTATACAGTGTGGCTGGCAAGGAAAGAGAAGGCAGTGAGTGTGCACCCAAAAGACCAATGCAATTTCTTTAAATTTGCTGTATTAATATAGTGGATTGCTAATAAGCAATTTGCTTCTCATAGACTTCAGTGGGGGATTTGCTTCTCATAGACTTCAGTGGGGTTTCCACTTTTTTTCATAGCATAGTTTGCCTTAATTTGGCTGATCACAGGTGCACTTTGGAATTGAACAGGTGATCTGGAAGGCATTCAATAATTTGCTATTAACATTGCCATGTTTACCTGATAGACCGTGTTTTGCTTTCACCTTCAGTTCTCACAGGGATATGTTAAGAAAATATATTGGGAAAAACATACCTTGTCTGAGCGTGCATTGAAGGTTCTCAAATGTCCCCATTGAGCTAACCACGGACTCTTTGGTCAAGCAGTTACATAAAGGGCCCTATGTGTGGAGAATTTACAAGTTTTCATCTTGGAATTTTGAATTTGTTTGCAGAAATCCATCATATCAACAGGAAGAGAAAGATCCTTTTTAAAGTCTTTGGATATCTTCCAATCTGTACAAAATAAAAGTGATATAGTGAGAACTCAGACGTATTCACAGTTCAGACGTATTTTCCTGGAAACATTTTTTTTCTTTCCAATGATAGATTCAGATGGTATGTTGGTTTGCTCTGTTTGAAAGATTTTTGCAAAATGACTGCAGACCTTTTAAATGCCTCCATCTGCATTAGCGTATAGATGATGCCCCCCATAAAGCGGCATCCTTCTATAGATATCTTTCTTCTCAGATTGTGACTATATTCTTCTTCTATTGGTGGACAGTAAGGTGGACAGTTCTGCCACGAACATGACATGGTCACTTTTCCTCCCCTGTGAACAGTACAGATGTTCGACCCGTCCTGTTCACTAGAGATGGTCGAATTGTTTTTAAAAAATTCCACGATTACGAGTTAATTGCAAAGCCCCTGAACATGGTATCATCACAAAACTGGAGATGTAGAGAAGGGTCGGGGATAAAAAAAAGTAAAAGTCTCTAACACAAATAGTTTTTGCACAAACTTTGACTTTGTTTATGCAACAACTATACATGCTTCCACAACCCTTCTCTACACCCCACCAATTTTGGTTACGCATATCATTTTCAGAGGCTTTGCAATCAGCTCACAAAGTTAGCAAGTCAAAAAATTCTACCATCTGTACTGTTCACCAGTGGGAAGAAGGTTACTATCCTTCCGCTGGGTGGATCAGCAGAACGATCCGAAATTTTTTTTCATCAGAGACTGGGTAGAGAAGCAGGTCTCTCTTGATAAAAAACAGGTTAAAAAAGAAGTGATGTTATGTCCGTATATCGAAACCGAGAACTATGCGTTCCAGGTACCGAATGTGACATCAGTGACGTAACTTCAGCTTTTTTTGTTTCCAATTCCCCGCAAACATGCGGGGAATTTGAATCTTCCCGTGAACAGACGGATGATGGGCTTTTTTAAAAGTCCGATCGCCTGTTTGCAGACGGACCTGGCAGAAGTTCTGGCATCACTATTGGTCAGTAATAGTGATGAGCGGCATAGACAATATTCGAATTCACAATATTTTGCGAATAATTCTATTAATATTTGATTCGATATTCGCAAATATTCGCAATTCGAGTATTTGGCAATTATATTCCCATCACAATTACCTTCAAAATAAATAGTCACATGTGGTATTTATTTTTGCATTGCGAATATAAATTCGCAATCCATGGCCATAAGCTTCCAAATGCACAATATCTTGAATATTCCAAATTGCAAATATCCGCCGCCATATTCGCAAATTTTTGATAAGCCAATATCAGTTGAATATATTCACGATTCAAATATTCAAGCTCAAAACTAGTCGGAAATCAGATTCCATATTCACAAGCTGTTACTGTGTCCGTGGGAACTGCAGAGTTATTGCAGTTCTCACTGACACTGAGAGAGGGAAAGATGGCAGTTCGTCTCTCTCTCTCTCTCTCTCTCTCTCTCTCTCTCTCCATTGCCTATGCCAACAAAGCTCTGCTGACATAGGAAATTATACAGTACAGCTGGGAGAGCCGGACACCAGCCAGCATCTCTCAACTGACAGCTCCTCCAGTTATAGGTAACTCTACAGATTTACGTTAGTGGTCTGCTAATTGTCAGACACAGTTAAAGTGTTACCAAATAAAATATCACCAAATATTTGTTATCAAATAATTAATGAGTGAGCCCTCATTCAAATGTGCAGTTTCAGGGAGACTGGCAATCCGCAGTTGCCATGAAAGTCTCAGCTGCTATGAGCGGC
Organism: Ptychadena robeensis; assembly: GCA_036250615.1. Taxonomy (NCBI): domain Eukaryota; kingdom Metazoa; phylum Chordata; class Amphibia; order Anura; family Ptychadenidae; genus Ptychadena; species Ptychadena robeensis. Next base: position 109,727,006 of record CM070033.1, on the reverse strand, counting down.
CATTGCACATACTTTGCAGGCACAGATATTGGCAATTGTCCTCATGTTATATGTATGAGTAAGTGCTTAAAAATCACCAAGGGAATGCCTTATGCTGTGCTCCCTGGGCATCTGCATTTTTTGAGCAGTATACATGCAACTTAAAGTGTGTGATCGACCAAAATGTCGCAAAATCGTATGAAAAATAAATAGGGTATTGATCGGACATGTTCGTTTTTTGGTGGTTCTATGGGAAATTAAAGAACATTATTGGTGACCTTAAGATCTGCCCTTTCTCTCAGGCCTCATCATACTTCCATCATTTACGATTGGTATTTTATTGTGTAGCCGATAAGTCGGCATGAAATGGTATCCCGAACATGGTGCACATTTCGATGTATGATTTTGATCAAACATGCAGTTGCATGTCATGATTGTTTCACAAATTGATCTCAGGGAAGTCTAATGGCCAATTTAAGCCGAACAAAAAAAGTACAAATTATCATCCAGAATCCCTATGTGCCCTTATATGGAAATGTATCAATGTAAAGGCTCCTTACACCTTTAGATCACACCATACAATTTCCTTTAGATCTACCAACAACCATGTAGTATAGTGGCCTCCCTGATAGAATACATAGTAGTTGGAAGATTTAAAAAGGTCCAGATGGTAAGATTGTAAGCTGTATGGGAGCCTTTAGGCCTATTTCAGACACACATGCACCCGAAATATATCTCATCACCCTCAAAATAACTCAACTTTTTACAAGCATTTGCCAAGCATTGTAGTTATTCTGTGCTTGAAAACCACTCCCTTGTAGGTTTTGTATATGTTTTAGTTAAAACACCCACACCTGAGAAATAGGATGACTCATAAGGTTGCAATTGCATGACACCACAACTATCCATTTGAATTAGCTAAGCATGTTAAATATAGCTAACATTGGCAGCACAAACTGGTAAATTACAAAAATATAAGCCAAATGTTAAGCCGGGGGTTCAAACATCGACATTGGTGAGAATTTGGTGACCATTAAATAATTTTACCCACAAAAGTAAAAAAGTGGTGAACATCTTTATTTTAGATTTGTTTGTTCTCAGATTAGCTTATTTTACCTTTTGAAAGGTAAGTGTATTATAATGTTCCTTCCTAGTAGAAACATTATAATAATAAATATAAGGTCCTTCCTAGTAGAAACATTATAATTAGAAACATTATAATAATGTAGCCATGGTGATGAAAATTGTCACCCTAGAGCAGACATGTCAAACACAAGGCCCGCGGGCCAAATCCGGCCCGCCAGGCCTTG
>CM070033.1:109706945-109718097 GCA_036250615.1 Ptychadena robeensis | reverse complement strand
GCTGTGTTACTCTTATGCCAGATGTAACGGGACATGCACCTTCCAAAAAGTTCAACTTTTCTCGTCGGTCCACAAGGTATTTTCACAAAAGTCTTGGCAATCATTGAGACGTTTTTTTTTAGCAAAATTGAGACGAGCCTTAATGTTCTTTTTGCTTAACAGTGTTTACAGTGGTTTGTGCCTTGGATATCTGCCATGCAGGCCGTTTTTGCCCAGTCTCTTTCTTATGGTGGAGTCGTGAACACTGACCTTAATTGAGGCAAGTGAGGCCTGCAGTTCTTTAGATGTTGTCCTAGGGTCTTTTGTGGCCTCTCGGATGAGTTGTCTCTGTGCTCTTGGGGTAATTTTGGTCGGCCGGCTACTCCTGGGAAGGTTCACCACTGTTTTTGCCATTTGTGGATAATGGCTCACTGTGGTTCGCTGGAGTCCCAAAGCTTTAGAAATGGCTTTATAACCTTTACCAGACTGATAGATCTCAATTACCTTTGTTCTCATTTGTTCCTGAGTTTCTTTGGATCTTGGCATGATGTCTAGCTTTTAAGGTGCTTTTGGTCTACTTCTCTGTGACAGTAAGCTCTTATTTAAGTGATTAAGTGACTACAGAAATTGAACTCAGGTGTGATAAACCACAGTTAAGTTATTTTTTCACAAGGGGGGAAATCACTTTTTCACACAGGGCCATGTAGATTTGGAGGTTTTTTTCTCCCTTAATAACGTAAACCTTCATTTAAAATTGCATTTTGTGTTCAATTATGTTATCTTTGACTAATAGTTAACGGTTTTTGATGAGCTGAAACATTTAAGTGTGACAAACATGCAAAAGAATAAGAAATCAAGAAGGGGCAAATAGTTTTGCACACCACTGTATATGTCCATATATGGTCCTATTACAAATTCCCAGTTCTATGAAAGTCTTCACCTAGGTGAGGTTGGGGGAGGTTGCATCTATTCATTTTGACTTTTCCCTCTTAAGATGTGTTTTGACCACTGATCCATATAGATAAATGCACAGGTAGTCTTCTGTCAGATGTGACCCACTGTCTTTGATGGGTTTGTATAAATATGTGTTAATAGTACCATTAAATTAAACAAAGGCTATCCTTTAATTTGCTAATTGTTTGTATATTTTCTGTACTTTCCCTAGAGTAATGAAAATGTTCACAAGAATAAAAAAGTTAGTATTAATATTTAGTCTGACAATCTTTAATTAAAGAATCTAGTTATTCGCTGCCCTTTAGATTAGCAAATTTGACACATTTTCATGTATAAAATAGATAAGTTATAGAAGAAGCTAGAAATGCTGAGATGACATTGTAAGAAAAAGAAAGTATTCCAGTCATGGGTGACAAAAGGAAAAATAGCAATCTCTTATACTGTACTAAAGTATAGAAGTATAGAAATGTAAGTTCTAAAAAGTACAATTCATTCAAAACATTTTTCTTAATTAACTTTTCTTTTTTTTTTGGGGGGGGGGGGTTAAGTGTTTGCACAAGTCTCATATGTGATGCAGTAAAAGCTGACCATTATAAGATTGCAAGCACCCTTGGAAGAGGTATATAGAGGTATATAGTATGTGCTTAATGTCTTTTTTTGCTGGACAGCAGAACATGGTATGTTAATCAATAATACAATATACAATGTTATGGGGACAATCAAAGATAAAACAAGATTAAGTATCATATTTGTACATTTTACCCACAGATCAGTGTATAATTCAGTTTATAATCATTTTTTTTGTTTTGTGGCTATTCGGAAAATAGAATAAGTATGGAGGACTCCTGGATCGCTCACCCAAAGCTTAAGGCCTAAAATGTCTGCCCTGAAATACAGACAAATGGCACAGTGATGATGGCAGGATCCAGGAAGAAGTGCAAGGACTGACATTGTTGGAGGACACCACAGGCTCACCTGGAACAGGTAGGCAATTAATATCAATTAAAGATAGATTATGCAGTGAATATGTAACACGTAGATTCTTTTTGTGTACATATATAGTTGTCTATAGATTTCAGAGGCAGGAAAAAAATTTAAAAGCTATTTTTTTACACGTCTATAGTAGAGATTTAAAAAATTCAGGCCTGAGAGCTAAAGTGTTAAAAACGGTTTTAGAGCTCCTCTAGTCCCTTCGTTCCTCCAACCTGTTAAAGAAGTTAATTTAATTAAGGATTAGAACATTTGTAACTTGTAACTGGTTTGTAACTTGCAAAGTAATAAAGGTGAAACTTGCTTTGAATAGATTTCTCAATTATGTGAAATGAATATTTGTGTCTCAAGCAAAAATGGTTAACATGGGAGAGTATGTAGTGTTCCACTAAGTAATGTGCATTTTCCTTAGGGGTCGTGAAAGTTTTTCAAGCAAGTATTATTAAATGCTGACTGCTATTTAATCTCATACATTTAAATAGCGATTTAGACACAAATGTTTTTGAAAGCCTATGGATTCTTGACCGTACACTGACTTACTGCAAAAATTGTGTTTGCTTTTAAAATATTTATTGGCGAAAGTAAGCAGTTTTATATGTGTTTTTTTTCTTTTTTGTACATTAACATCTCTCCATGTGTTGAAAATTTCCTTTTGCTCCAACTTAAGATGATTCAATTCTTCCTGTTTTTGTTTTGTAAGGCGCTTTGAAGTTGAAATCAGCATGTTGTTGAAACTTTTCTATTCCTTAAATATGTTCATACTTTGCCATTCCATACTATGTGGTTTCGTGCCAACAAACCTTAATTTCTATTAAGGCAGGAGGCTTTATCTTGTATTTTTTCCAGCCTCTGACACAGTGTAATATTTCTATGTTTGAAATATTTGAAAACGGAATGAACACAAGAGACAAGTTTGTTCTTTCTTTACACCCCTCTGATATTGAATACACAGTTTCCTGACTATTAGATTTAAATATATAGCAAGCAAATATATCAACACATACATTTCCCAACCGTTGAAGAAATTTACAGATAAAATTTAGTGTCTCTAATATGGTGTTATACGGTTATTTACCATCCAGACACCCTGCAGATTCTCCCTCGTAAATGTGTGAATTCTTTTAAATTACTATAACTACTTTTAAATTCTCCTTTTGGAGAAATATTTTATAATTATATACCTTTTTATTTACCTTCTAAGTGTTAACAAGAAATATAACTTCATAACTGTTTGAGAAAAGAATATAGGAAAAGCCTCATCAGTAGTGATGGATGAACATTGGCCCCAGGGTTCGTGGACCATCCTTTTACCATAGGGTCTGGTATGCTCTAGAAGAGGTTGCCATGAACGAAGTTGGGTCCCCCCTCCTGAGAATTACAGACCCCTTGCTGGCACAGGGTCTAGGTTTCCTGAAAAAGGGAAGCCACAAACAGCATGGGGCCCCCCACCCCAAAGCATTCCAGACCCCCTGCTGGCATAGTGTCTGGTATGACTTAAGGAGGGTGGCCACGACAGCGTTCTGTCTTATCTGCTCTAGATGGGGGACCATATGCTGTTTGTGACCCCCCTCTTTCAGAGCATACCATACCATATGTTAAAAAGGGGGTCTGGTATGCTCACTTTTTTTTTTTGGATAGCGGGCCTGGGATGAAAAAATACCTAATTGGTTGTTCTGCACTATCTGACTTTGCCTCCATGTTAACCAATGGAGGCAGACTGAACTTAGGAAGTGTTCTGATGTTCACAGCAAATGGACCACTGGGTGAACAGTTCAACTATTACTAATCTATATTTAAGAATCTATTTTTTTGAAAATGTGTACACAATGTAAACTTGAAAAAGGAGTTCTTAAATAAACAGCTATCATGACGCCTTAAGGCCAACTCCACTGCGTTTTGCCAAAACGCGGTAAAGGTTTAGTGGTTTCATCTTTGGCACGCATCCCATTCATCCATCTAGTGCCCTGTGTTCTACAAATCGCACCACCATTGCTAATGTGAAGAAGTTTAAAATAAGATGGTAGAAGGAAGCACTAAATGCAAGCTCCTTGCAAGCTGTTTAGAAAATGATAAATGGTTCTACGCACCCATTGAAACATTACTATGAAATAATAGGTCATAACTAGTGTTAAACAGGATATGGTAAATTATATATTATCGTAATTTTGCGAATATATAAAGGCATATTCGAAATTCGATTTGGCTGTATTCTATGGCCTTACATCACGCATAAATATTCGCATGATTCGTGAACGCTTTACATCTTCTCAGATCCCTTATTTGAACTTAGCTGACCTTGCCATTGTGTGTGATGCGCATCGCCATTCGCAATGCCCACAAACAAGTGCAATGTATGCAGGTAAACCAAGTTGAAGAATATTCAACATAGCAAATATCCGGCACAACAATAGGGAAATATTGTGAAATGTTGAATAGCTAATATTCAACTAATATATTCGAATATTCAAGCCCAACACTAGTCATTACTTGTGTATAGCCAATTTTTTGGTGGAAATTGCACCATATATTGAAAGAAACTCACAACACCTTTGAGATTTTTTGGGGAATTTTATACAGTGCATCCTGAAACTATTCACAGCGCATCACTTTTTCTACATTTTGTTATGTTACAGCCTTACTCCAAAATGGATTCAATGAATTTGTTCTATAAGAATTCTACACACAAAACCCAAATAATGACAACATGAATATGTCACTGACATAATATCTGACATGTCACTCTACTATTAGTGTTAAGCAGCATATGGTATATTCGAATTATGTTGAAGCATAATATGACGAATATCCGCCATTGCGAATATTCGAATGATGCATATTCGTCGAATATATTCGAATTTCAAATATTCTCGCTCAACACTATCCACTATACCACCAACTTACCCACTTTTATATAATGCAATCGCCCAAGTCAGCTTGACCTATCACCAAATTGCCACTCGGCTCTGGGCATATATGTTCCATATAAATAACACTAGATAACCCATGGAAAAAGCATGCACGACCATTTATTTAACAAAAGCTGGACCTTGGTATAATTATGTAAACATATCTTCTTAAGCTGGCCATACACCTTCAGATTTCTCTGTCAGATTTCCTTCAGATCAGATCAGATCTACCAACAACCATGTAGTATAGTGTCCTCCCTGATAGAATACATAGTGATTGGAAGGTGTAGAAAGGTCCTCATATTACATGGTTTTGGTAAAACAAAATCTGATCTGAAGGAAATCTGACAGAGAAATCTGAAGGTGTATGGCCAGCTTTAGTAAAATTAGACAGATGATTTTTGTATGTAAGAATATACTGCTTTAATGAAAACTATCCACTATAAGTTATAATAAAGCATCCGAAAAATATATGTAGGTTTAGTAAATCTAGGGCAATATTCGTCACATACAATACAGGACACATTTTGTTAGATAATAACAAAATGGTTTTATATTTAACTCTACTTATTTTCTAACTTAGTTGCCATAAAATTAAACTTATTGGTTTTGACAGGATAACTATATTTGTGGCCAGTGTCCTTGAAATGGCCTGTTTGGGTTTGGTGGTTAGCCGTAAGCATTTTCCGCTGAATCCCTCCTGTGTTCTGGCATGCTGTCATTTGGAACAACCTTTCTCTTCAGTTTATATTCTGGCCCAGCTTAATTTTGCTGGTATGCTTGTTTGCTATGATGGGGTCCTAGAAATGTCATAGTTACAGTGTATGGAAGGAGTCAGAAATATTTCTGTCACATTTAGCTACATATTAACAAAAGTCTATTGGGTTTGTCAAATGCACAATGCCCCATTTAAGCAAATATAAACTATGCGTAGCAGAGAAGTGGCCGTTACTTGGATATAATAGAATTGATATCTACAGTTTAAACAGAACAATCCATTGTCAGCCGCATTAAATATTACATAGAAAATGAGAGGGGCATTTTTTTAATTCTGATTTAAGATTTTGGGCAAGTGTAAGCTTATGGCCCTTGAGTTGAGTCCTTGCACATAAAAAGCAAGCTGGCTGCCAGTGATGCGGGGTATATTTCATGGCATAGTTGAGTTCTACATTATACATTCCAACTTATATACCGTTGGTTTTATATGGAAAATGTTGTTGGTTATTATGTGGTAATAACATAGGATAAGAGGGTTAGTGGCTTCTGTAAAATAGAGTTATATTTATACAACTAAGGTTCAAAAGGCCTAAGTTATCAAAAGATAAAGCTGATAACAAATCACTGCTACTTTAATCTACTAAGCATTTGCCCCAAGTTAGTTCGGGGTGAGTTTGTTTACAAACATAACTCACCCAAAACTAACCTTGGGGCATCTTACCTGTCTGGAGGCAGCCTGCAGTATCTCTGCATGTCAGCATCTGTTGATCCTTCAAGGTCCCGCCTTTTCACAGAAGAGGTGGGCTCACCATTGACCTGAATGTTAATTCAGGAAATGTCAGTCTTGGTCCTCACATCCCTTGCTCCATCGATGATGCTGGGGATGCTTCAATTACCCGTACCTCTCTTTTTAAAAGTATGACAAATGGGCGTAACCCCCCAAAGGGTTAATAATCCCTATTTCAGATTGGTTTACCACTTTTACCATGGTATATTTATAAAAATGAGTTTTTGATACCATATTTTACTCATAGTTATCTAAACTCCATTCAGTAAATGGTCACGGGAAAGCTGCATTCACTACTAATAGAGGTGCTTACAGTGACCACCATTTATTAACATAGTTAACATCTTGTTCTCAAAATAAATACATTTCATATGTTTGAAAATGGTTAGCAGGTGTTAGACAGAGAACTGAGTATGGATAGGAAACACAAACTCCACACTAGGTATTTAGCCAGGAAGCCATAATATAGAGAGAGCAAATAGGACTGGCTATAAAAAGCCACTCTCTGAGAAGGCAAAAAAGCCAAAGGAAACCTGATGTTCCCTTACATCCTCATCCTTCAGACATCCTTGTACTTTCCAGACTCTGGGGAATTTTACCCACCGCATGGAGAATATCATTCACTACCACCTCAATAGGAATAATTTTTCTATGAAGGGATAAACTGATAACATGCATTCCAAGAGTAATATAAGCCCACTGTAGTAGCTACAAAATGGCAGTGAGGATACATTATTAATTCACAGAATGCCTGTTTAAGACAAATTAGTCTGTATTAGTGCTGTATGCAAGCCACTATATTAGTGTTTTTTTCTGCAAATAAATATATCAGCCATCAAAGCTCAGATTTAATTAGAATGTAAGAAATCACATGAATGTGTTCACTATATGTAAGATAACACTTTAAAGTCCATCATTCACAAAGTTATACATTTGTTTCATCAGTCCCAATAGCATCTTTCCAGAAGTCTTGAGTGACAGCTAAGTGCTTTACAGTGATGTGTAGACAAGCATTGGTGTTTTATTTTTTATACCCACAGTTCCACCTCATCATTCACTTGTGTGTTTCATGACTGCAAAGTCTTTCTTGTTAGGTCATGACAACTGACTTGAATTCAAACTGCAGAGGTCACCAATCCCTTGGACTTTTTTCTGGTCTCTAGTTTCTAAACGATTTTACATCTTACCAAAAAAGATATTTTGGCAGTACAGGCTTTATGAACAAAAGATTCAACGCTTTAAACTTTATTGTGTGATGAGTATGCCACTGAGTGAGATTCAAAATCTCTGAAGTGTAATTGTTCCCATGTCTAAATTTTAAGGCTTGGCAAACTTTTTGACAGGAAATCAATGCTGAAATTATTTGTCAAAATGCAACTAGACTGTATTTATTGTGCAATAATAAGACTATAATAAAGAACTGCAAGAAACAAATGAAAGGGCAAACAAGTGAAAAAAACACAGTACAGATATGTCAGTGAACACTACAAATGCATATCGGACTATATTTTAAAATACTGGTGCATCTCAATAAATAACAATATCATCAACAAGTTAAATGAGTTCAGTAATTCCATTCAAAAAGTGAAACTTATATATTAAATCGATCAATTTCACACATAGTAATGTAGTTCAAGCATTTCTGTTTATTTATTTTCATGTTCTCAAAGCGGTTCAGGGGTGCCCAAGACATTGATCAAGATCTAACAGGATCCAAAAGTCACCAGACCTTGAGTTTCAAAAATTCTTGTTCTTTATTAAGACAAAGCCTTTTTTTAACCTCCCAAGTATTAAAAAAATCTTGCTGAAAGAGTAAAACCCTAAGCTGGACTTCAGGTCATGTAAAGATGGGCATCCGCTTCCTTGCTCAAGTAACGGATGCCCATCTTCAGCTTCTCCTCTCATCTTCTCTTGTCATCTTCCTGGTATTCGGCTTCCTGATTATGTTAACTCGGTCAACACCAGGGGTTGTGGCAGCCTGGAGATTAAAGTATTTGCATTGGATTTAATTGGATCGTCTTTTGCTTGTGCTCCACTCATATATTATTAGAACTGAGTGAAAATAAAGTTAATCTGTAATATGTGGGCTAATTAACTGAAACTAGATCGTAGATGATTCTGAGCTTTCCTTCATTTAGAATCTGTCCTCAAGCTGCTGTTAATTATATGGCTGTGTGCCACAGATTTTTCCCTGTTTTTACCTATTTCAGTATATTTCTATTATTTTACCCAAAGCTATTTTTAAATATTATGTATGGTCCAAAGAGATATTGATAGAGAAGGGATATTTCTACATTACATAGTAGTTTTGTATACTGGAATATTGATATTAATTGCATTAAAAGTGAGAGCTTCCTTTTATTTTTATTAGAACAATTTTATGTAATCTATATACTTTCCATGACAAAAAAAGTTGCTGAATTTTTCATACAATAAGACACACCCCATAGTTTTGGAGAGAGAAATAGAAACAAATTAAGAGTCAGAGACGCAGTCATTCATATATAAAGTGAATATACAGCATGTTCCAGCAAGGTAGGCAGGACTGCACCAAGCAGTACCTACTCTATATTACTTCAGCTATCCCAAAAGGCCATCACCAGGAGGCAAGGCTTTGTTCTACTCACTTCACCTAAACCAAAAGGCCAGTGCCAGGAGGCAGATGTTTGTTCTACTCCCCCCAACCAAGCCAAAAGGTCAATGCTAAGAGGCAGATCTTAGTTTCAGCAGATTATGCAGGAGTGAAACATTAGCTTGGGTCTATACAGTAGCAGCACCCATTCTCTGAACCCTCTCAACTTACTAACAACTTACCTATGAGCACCTCATATTATGTTACATATTGGTTAGTGTGTTCTGAGAATGGGCACTACATGTGCTAATGCAGTTAGACCCCCCTCTTGGCAGTGCCCTTTTGGCTTGGCTGAAGGGAATGGAACAAATTTCAGCCTACTGGTTAGTGTTGAAAACAAAGAAACACCTTTAAAAGGAAGCAAGGGCGAAAGGATTTGGGCTTTTAGGGCATGTCATGATCTTCAATATTCACTAATTATTTGGTTAAAAAACAGTCCTTATTACAAATGAATCATAAAATACATACATTAAAAACAAATATACTGTATCATACAGTGTTGGAGTGTACGTATTGAAGTCACATTATCAACAACAGAGTCTTTTCCCCATGATTTGGAACCCCCATATTCTGCCCCTTCACCATAGCCACACCAACTTGGTGGAAGAGTGCAGGTCCTGGAAGGTTCGGATGGGTTTACAGATCAGAAAGTTCTGTATATCTCAACACATTTCTCCCCTTTCAACTGGGGCTTCTTCAGGAAGCTTCTGTTATAGAGAATAGAAGTCCTGGTAACATGATCTCCTGAAGAAGCCCCAGTTGAAAGGGGAGAAACACTTTGAGATATACAGGACTTTCTGATCTGTGAACCCATCCAGGACCTGCACTCTTCCACCAAGTTGGTGTGGCTATGGTGAAGGGGCAGAATATGGGGGTTCCAAATCATGGGGATAAGACTCTTTTGTTGATAATGTGACTTCAATACGTACACTCCAACACTGTATAATACAGTATATTTGTTTTTAATGTATGTATTTTATGATTCATTTGTAATTTTAACCAAATAATTTGTGAATATTGAAGATCATGACGTGCCCTAAAAGCCCCAATCCTTTCGCCCTTGCTTACTTTTGAAGGTGTTTCTTTGATTTCAGATGTACTCTAGGGGTGTTGGCACATATAGAGATATTGCATATAATATACGATATACGATATACGATGTCACTCCCTATACTATAGGGAGTGACATCGTATATGTACGTAGGTGCTTCAGTACTGGTTAGTGTTGATCGCAAATATCTGAATCTCAAATTTTATTTGCAAATATCAGCAAATAGAGGATTCGCAATTATATTGAATATAGAGCTATATCTTTGTAATCTTGAATATTCAAGATTCTGGGGAAAGTCCCATGCATTGTGTTCAAAATATGCACATGTACAAGTGCTGATTTTTGCAATTATTACTTCTATGAGTGTTGTCTCATGTGGTGATTACACTGTACTTGCTATTTCACATTCTGTCACTAGATGTCGCCGCAACAGCACACGCAATAAAGCTAATTATTACTGGAGACCATGAATTGTCGAAGGACAAAAAGTTAGTATTATAGTGCAAAAAAGGGGGATAATTCAGAGCAAAAAAAATTAAGCAGTACTCAAGACATTCAGAACTACAGTTATATTGTAACTCAGAGTAAACCACATTGCATCTACATCATAACCGAAAAGGAACATCATGTTTGTATTGTAGTTTTGACCATAATTTGTTAGTCCACTTGCAGTGGGTGTTTTTTTAGATGTTTCGGGTAATGCACAACTGTAACCTCAAATACAACTTAATCTTGGCCATGGAACTTGACTATGCTGGTGCAGGCCATGGTACTTGTCTTGTCATGGGACTTCCTTCTCAGTGGTCTGTACTTTGGAAATTGTTTAAGCTGTTCTCATTTACATAAGGTTGGTAGACAGGCAGTGGGAAGCATTGACTACCTGTCCTGCTTTGTGCTCAATTCAGCAACACTTCAAAAGAAGGTTATGTACACTAGTGATGAGCGGCATAGGCAACATTCGTATTCGTGGCATGCCGCAGATTTTATGGAAAACATTCGGAAAATATTCGCATTCGGCAATATTCAGGGGTTTTTTTTATTGCGAATATCGGCAGTTTTTATTGAGAATTTCGTGCGCACAATACAGGGAGTGCAGAATTATTAGGCAAATTAGTATTTTGACCACATCATCCTCT
>CM070033.1:109684310-109699355 GCA_036250615.1 Ptychadena robeensis | reverse complement strand
TGGTGCGGATTTAGTGGGTGAAAAAAAAATTTCTTGGGAGTTTTGCCATGGATTCCCCTCATTTCCCAACACTATTGTGGCCAGAAAGGGGTCCCTTTGTTTTTTAAAATTCGTCTCCCGTTGAAGTCAATGGCGTGTTTGCCTGTTCGCCGGGATCGCGAACGCGCAATTCCGGGTTGGCGCCATCACTAGTCTTGGGTTACTGTTGTTAGTTTTGAGGGTTCCCAAACAATGCACTCCCTCAACCTTACACAGCACAGATATTCCCATGGCTTCTGGAAAGAGTATAGCACTGAAATTAGGGAGATCTGCTGGTTAGATGACTCTAAGATTTTTTGCGGTGTGTTCTATTCTCAAGGTCAGGGACTTTTTCCTACATTTGTTTCTCTGCCAGTTGCATTCTAGCCAATTTTTGTCCATGGAGTAGCTATGATCAGTAGTGATGAGTGGCTTTGCAATTACCTTCAAAATGAATGGTCTCATGCTTCTTGCGAATATATATTTGCAATCCATGGCCATAATCATCCCAATGCAGAATATCATGAATATTTGAAATTGTGAATATCCCCCGCCATATTCGCGAAATTTGTGAATTCTCAAATAGCCAATATTCGCTAAATATATTCGCAATTCAAATATTCAAGCTCAACACTAATGATCAGACACCACCTGATCTAATTCAGCTATTCAGAAGATTTTAGCCAGATCTTATTTAAGATGTAGAGCCAACTTCAGAGGCCAGTTTCCTGTAATTGAGAGAGAAGGAAGACAGAAGAACAGGTTCACTACTGGCCTTATCCACTCCTCCACTGTGAAAAAAACTCTCTGCCACTACGCCCCACATCCGCCAGCTCCTCCATCTTGTGTTTTTGAGCTTGTTGCGATCTTTACATTTCCCTGGTGTGTGCTGCACATAGCTGGAATTCATCACAAATCTATACATGGGGGAATCTTGAATGAATGAACCCCATTATCTGGTGGATGAAATTGTCTATTGCCTATTCATTTTAGGTGAATTCCATCAGTAAAGCTATGAGACATACAAACTGTATACTACAAACTGCTACTTATGACATGTTATATTTAGGCTACTTCCAGCTAAATAGTACTTTGTATTGATTTCTTTGTATTAAGTCAACACCAGCTTAATTTCTTTTTAGCTAAGGCTGATGATGACATCATTTATTTACTGTGGTGTAACAGTCCATTGCCCATTTGATGGATTTCTATTATGTTTAGTCAATCCACAAAGAGCATACATCTGCCAACAATGTGCACACTAAGTGAATCTGCTTCTTAAATGTTAATATGAAGTCAAGAATGAAGATAAGAAATTTCTAGGGCTTTCAAATCAGAGTCTTAGCAAACCAAACAAAAAAGATGTCAGAAAATAAACTCTTTTATTTTTTTAAAAGCTCTAAATTCATCTTCTGCTCACAGTAGATGCATTTTAAAATATATATTTTTTTTTTGCTTACAGAAAATGTTTATTTTTAATCCGGATTATGGCTAAGTGAACTCTCTCTGTATGGAGTAACTGACGTTGTTTTCTCAGAATCTTAGGTTGTTAAGTCCTATTCTGAAGCTGAGAGAAAAGGAACACTATCTACTTTTTTTCTGAACAAAACATGATAGAAGGCACTGACTATCTGAAAAATTAATCATATACATTTCACTGACATAACATACCTGGTTAGGTTTAATTCCTATGAAAAGGGACATAATTAATATATACCTGAACATAAGCAGAATTTTCCAGCTCCCAAAATGTACTGAAAATTTTTAATTTGGCTTATACTTGAGTCAACAGATAAAAATTGCGACAATTTGTGGTCTGACTTTGTGAATTAATTGCGGGTGAGATGTAGAAAAGGGTTGTAGTAACATTTGGAAAAAGAAAAATTGTAAAATTGAAATTTAGAAATGTTTTAAGTTGACTTAACTTTGAATGTAATATACCTACATGCCTAAAACTAATTTCTTTTTCTTTTTAATGTTGCCACCACCATGCTCTTTTTTTCCAGCAATTTTGGTGATGATCTAACAAGAGGGCAATTCCTGCGTGGGTGGCCACATCCCAAACAAACAGTCAAAGTTAAGGGCGGTGAGGGTGTGTATCCCTCAGCATCCAAAATTTCCCTCGGGGTATGCTCCCAAGGGCGGGGGGACTTTTTAGGCCACAAGTTCAAGGTGTAGGGGGATAGTAAACTTATTTTAGACAGTTTATGTAAACAATTCATACAAATTTAATAAAAAAAGAAAAATAATTCTACACATGGTAGGGTACATGATATCATGGAAAAAACAGGTGATACATATAGATACAAGTCGCATACAAGGTATTAGGTATATTGATTAAACATATCAGTGCGTAAAAGATTAGTATGTATATAAAACATAAACGTATGCTGTATGATATTGATTCAATAAGAATCTACCCCAACGCGCGCTTCGTCGTTCACTTCCTCAGGGGGTGTATTCAGTTGAGTACGATGGCGGGTGGTATTTTGGGGTTTGGGTCAGTGTTGGCTATGTCCCATTTGGGATTGCCCTTCAGGGGGAACGTCATAGGCAGGGCACCGCCCCAATCTGTAAACAGGTTGGTAAGGGGATCAAACGTTGAGGAGTAGTCCAAAAGAGTAGTATCAGTGTGATGGCGACTAGGTTATGTTCAGTTCCCACGTGTGTCAGAATTCTTACCAACCTGTACAACAGCATATGTTTATGTTTTATATACATACTAATCTTTTACGCACTGATATGTATAATCAATATACCTAATACCTTGTATGCGATGTGTATCTATATGTATCACTTATTTTCTCCATGATATCATGTACCCTACCATAATTTTTCTTTTTTAATTACATTTGTATGAATTGTTTACAAAAACTGTCTAAAATAAGTTTACTATCCCCCTACACCTTGAACTTGTGGCCTAAAAAGTCCCCCCGCCCTTGGGAGCATACCCCGAGGGAAATTTTGGATGCTGAGGGATACACACCCTCACCGCCGTTAACTTTGACTGAATTTTGGTGATCATATGAGGGGCTTTACAATTTAGGTTTCATTTAGGGCTCATTTGCACAGGCGGTTGTTAACTGTTAGTGATGGCCGAACTGTCAGCAAGGCGGACAGTTCGGCCTCGAAAATGCAATGTTCACTTTTCTTCTCCTGTTTGGTTGTTCGACCCGCCACGTTCACTGGTGAGAAGATTATTATTCTTCTGTGAGCCGGATCATGAGCAGCAAGATGCAGCCAGTCAAAGAATATGTTTACTAGGGACCAGTAGTAAAATGAATCTGCTCTCTTCCAATTATTAGGTATCCCAATAACCTAATGAAGGTTGCACATAGTTCCCTTGGTTTCAGTGAGGTAAATGTCCACACAAAAGTCTAATGCAATAAGCGCAAGTCTGAACTTATACAGGCACCATGAATGAAGCTCCAGGAAGGGTCTGGACGAGCAGGGGGATTTGCTGGCAACTTGTTACATGATAAGAATGTGCTTCTTTAGACCTCTTTCAGAGACTGCATCAAAACATGTTTATTGCTGTGAACAAAGCCACTGATCTGTAACCCCACCAATAGCATAAACACATACTTTGCTACTCTTGGGTAAACATTAGTGATGGCCAAAAAGTTCGCCCGGCTTTAAAATGGAGACAAAGTGCGACCCCTTACCCTACAGTCAGGTGGGACAGTACAGCCAATAACACGTTTCCCTCCTGGAGGACACCCCCCCCCCCCCTTATAAAAGAAGCAGCCCAGCGGCCATTTTACATTTATCCTGAGTCTCCAGTACTAGATAGATAGGGAGAGCTGCTGCTGATTGAGGAATGGCTGAGCTACTTCACTATTATACTCCATCCAGTGATCTGTAACTATAGCTAATGTGTTCTGTTACATGTAGTTCATCATTACTGCGCCCCAGTCCTTCTCTGGGGGTGGGGTATGCTGTACTATGCATTGCAGAGAGATCTGACTAAATGTGATGCGCTGCAGAAGGTGCTGTCCGGTAACTTTTGGCAAAATCTGTATCTAGATGTGATTTCCGGCCATTAGACCTGAAGAAACAGCATTTAAAAAATCCATATTTTGGGGAGAAGTTTAGCCATTAATCCCCCTCTGGGATGACACTGTGCAGGTGGTCGCACCCTTTTGACTTTTATTGATATTTTGGCTGTAAATATGACCTGAAGGTCTGAGAAGTTCTCCCTCCATTAAAGTCAATGGAGGTCCGTTGTTCGCATGTTCGCAGCGGGTATTTGCAGAAGTTTGATTCACCTGTTCGCAAACAGCCCCAGCTGATGTTCGTCCGTCACTAGTAAACATGCAACATATAACTATTGGCAGTTTTTTCCTGACATTTTGACCTAGTCATAGTCTTTTGGGTAACCCAACAAAAAGTGCCCAGGCTAGAGAATTAAGCTTATTGGATAGGGAAAGCAGTGATTTTAGCGGTAAAATTTGTCACAATACCTCAACTTATGAATCGGTTGGTACCAGTGACTTATTCACTGACAAAGTGGTTTCCATCAGAAGAATCCTTTCCCTACAAAATGTGTCAGAGTTGATAACAGAAGCCCTGGTCTCCAAGCTGTAGTACAACACCAGCTGCTGCTCTGGCACAAAAAGCTGGTATTTCTGGCAAGCAAAGCAACAGAATCACAGGGCTCTGAAAGCAACTGTGCAGTTATGATTATTTCTTTTTATTAGTTAATTATCACAAATAACTTTTTGGGAAATTATCATCAAATGAATATTAATATTGCTACAATGATCCAACGCATGCTATACATAGTACACCAAGTCCATCATCTTTGCACCTTTACTATGGTAATTATATGATAAAGAAAATATTTTTTTGTACTTTTTCTTTACAAGTGTTTTTTTCCTGCACATTAACTAATTGTTTTTGGTTGTTGGTGGTTGATTAATCGATTGCAACATGGTTACGCAACTAATTGCCGAACAATTGTTCAGCGAATGGATGTGTACCAATCAATCTCTGGCCGATACTTAGTATAGGAACGATTGGTCCCCATCCACAGTAATTTTGATCGAACAGGGATTTACTAACATGTCGGATCCCAGGTCGATTGCTCCAGGTGGGCAGTGTTCTTTTCCCGAATGATTATTCGGGAATCCAATGCTAAATTTTCTCATGTATCTCAGTTTTTAGTTAAAGTATGTGCAATATTCAGGAAAATTTAATATCAAGAGTGCAGTGGTCATACAAAATTTATGGAGTTGGTTTCTAAACTGGGGGGCGCCAAGGTAGTGCGGGGGGGGGTGCAGCTAGGGAGCTGAGGGAGGAACATGCAAGAAGCCAAACATGGAGGGACTAGCTGCAAACAGTAATTAGAGTGCATGTAATATGTCCTTTTTCTGTGTTTCTGTGTGTGTTTGTGCTTATGTGCATGATTCATGTCTCTGCATGATTAAAGTGTGTCTATAGTTCTTGTGAATGATGTATGTCTGCAAGATTGGTGTAAAAAAGGGAGTTCCAAATAAAGTTTGAGGGCCTTTTCACACTAGCCCCTCTATGTTGCATATTTTTTACGATGCACATGTGCACCTCACATTACTCAAGCTGCTCTGCATTGCGATACTGCAACAAACACACGGCTAGTGTGAAATGGCCATCTGAACCTGTGTAGTTTGAAGGAGGGGGGAGGGGCACAATAATATTCCTATATAATATCTAGAAAAGGGTGGTCCTGCAGGGAAAGTTTGGAAACCACTGGTGTATGGCATACAGTAGTCAGAAATATCCAACACATACCACACCAAAGAGTGCAGTGTATGTGGAAACAGTATACTAGATATGCCCAATTCATCATTCCTTTATTGTTAAGTCATGTTGTTTATCATGACAGGTGAATGGCTGATTTGACTCCGGTACCTAATAAAAAATCCTTTTATTTCAACATTAAAACTTATTCTTACAAATAAACACACTGACACCAATTATTCAGAAAGATGTGGATGTTTATATAAATATTTGGCCACAGCTAAAACACATGTAACACAAATATAATATTTTAATGCTTTATAAATAACTATATATAACACTGTACTTATTAGTGCATCTTTTGGAACTTCAAAAAACTACTAAAGTCCCTGATAGTGCTTTTTTTCTGGGGGAACGCACCGGAACGGAGTTCCGCCACCTATTTTAAGTCTGGCCCCAAAATAAGGGCACTGGGTGGCCCGCCCAAAATAAGGGCACTGGGTGGCCCGCCATGTGTGTTGTTTAGTGGGGGGAGTGTTGGCCATTCAGCATGGGTTACGGGTGCGCCACGGGCGGGCGATTTTGTGCCTCCCCTCTTCCCCTCCCTCGCAATGTGCAACGAGGGAGGGGCGGGACCTTCCCATTGTTTATGGGCAGTGGCCCTATGACGGGGCATCTCCTCCCCCGTCCATGCTGGAGAGAACTTTCTCTTCAGTGTGGACTGGGGAGTGGAGTTCTAGCCATCCTGAGGGAGGGGAGGCGGCGCGCCCATGCAAGGGTGCCCAGGCCTGACTGAACTGGTGGGCGACGTGCCCCCGTTCCCCCAATGGGTAGCTATTTATGGAGCAGACACCCGGTTTTAGGGGGCAGTCCTAGGGGTGGGTAGGGGCATGGCCAGGGGAGGGGGGTGAGTTCCACCACCTTTTCTCTGAGAAAAAAAGCCCTGTCGATAACCATCAGCCTTCCCAACCAGCTGGATTGTTTTTTTACCATAAAAATTCAACTATACATATATATGTATGAATATATAAAATATTATATAATATACCCATCAGCCTTCCCGACCAGCTCGATGGGTTTCTACGATAAAAGCCCACCCATACATATATATATATAAAAATGCCCATCAGCCTTCCCCAGACTGGCTCGATGGGTGTTCACTATACTGACTCCTTTTTAAACTTGTTAAACAAAAAAACCAGAGGGTCATTGACCCTTGTAAGAGCTCAGTATTCAAAAACTTGTGTAGTTATCCAGACAATTCTAACCTAGGCACTATCAGGACCGCCATGCTTTGACAATGGTACCAAATTTTGCATACAATAACAAAAGCCCGAAACCCTGTAGCCCGAATGGGAACAATACCATAGGGAGGGTGGGTAAGGATGCTCTTCTTGCAAAAGGGGCAGATCCCCACGTCACTTGCGCACAGCCCTCCCCGTCAGGTGCCCTCCCACCTAGGTGGTGACAGGCTTTATTACTGTGGATGCAATTTTCTCATCATGCTGATAACTGTAGTGATGTTATTTGTAGAAAGGGTTCTCTGAGTAGTGAAAATGATTTCAAGGGTCCCTTTGTGGCAAATAGTTTAAGAGATATACTGTTTTAGACACTACATCTTTTCATACACACTACTTTCTTGCACTAATAGGCCCATTTTTGAAAGGTTTCCTGAACCCAGCCAGGCACATTAAAGGGCTATTTCCCATTACCAGATTGGATGTTAAAGTAAATTAATGATTGCCAGTTTTAGGAACTTTTAGTAGTTGATTCAATGTATGGCAGTGATTGACTCCTACTACAGTACAATGAACACTATTTTCTTCTTATATGCATGAATAATATCGTACTGTTTTTTAGATTTAACTTGTTCAAGCGGTAAATGGCAACATAAGAATTTACTGGCAAAAGTACTTACACAGCAAACAAAATCTAAATAACACTGGTCCAACACAACCAAATATTCTGTTAATCCATGTCAAAACTTGGCATGAGAAGAAGCTAGGGAATCTCCAGCTGGCAGTGTAATGTACTTCACAAGCAAATATATAGCAATAAGCCGCGGACTAAGTCACTGAGGTTTTATTCCTATGCCCAACTGAAATAGGGCAGTCCAGAACATTTTGGCATACCATCAGAGACATACAGAACTACAGACATTTAGTAAATAGGACAACACTGTCATGCCTGAAATCTAAATGACTCTTGAGCAATTTAGGGGACAGGCAGACAGAAAGAGGATACTATTCGGCACTAGGTTTCCATAACAGGTACAAAACTTTTCTCTCTTAAGAAAATTAATTGCTTTATCTACAAGAAAATATAACTATGCCCTCATATAATTAGGGCATATTTTATTTTTGTAGAAAAAAAATGATATACGTTATATATCTTCACACATTTCTAAAAAGGCCTTTATCCCCATCTTTTCAACCATGGCAGCAGCAGTAGGCAGATCGAGGATCTTTTGGGAACATGGAAGTCAGATAGATAGAATGTGTTTCTGCTGCGCTGGTTTTTAATTAAAATTCAAAGGTGCACAATGAATAGGTACTGTATTCTATCAGCACCGGAGTTCAATAGTGAAAAGGTCTCTCTGCATATTTGTGCATGTAATGGTATGGTAGCAATGGGTAGCCATGTAGCATTGAACAGGGAAAAAGCATTAAATAAAATTTAAGTATTCATTTTAAGGTTTACCGCTTGCCCTTATTATATACTCTAGTATAGCATTCTGTCTTCTTGCCCACTCTTCCTTCCAAAACTGTCCTAAATCTGTCAGATTGAAAAGGCATCTCTTGTGCACAGTCCTCTTCAAGCCATCCCACATATTGTCTGTTGGGCCTGGGTCCTGGCTGTAACTTTCCAAAACTTTCATTTTAATTTGATAAAGCCTTCTGTTGATTTGCATTTGTGATTGTGGGGTAATTGTTGTGTTAAAACATGATATTCCTATTTATCTTCAGCTTTCTAGCAGGGTGTGGGTTTGAGGACAAAAATAACTAGCAGGGGCTGGTCATAATTCACTTACCTATAGCTTCAGATATCCTACTACATTTTTTTAAGTTTTTATTTTTTTGCAAACTGCTTAATTTTATTTTTCAGGATGGGGGTTAAAGAAAAGACGATGATAAATGAGCTCTTTCAGTGTCATTTCATTCGTTAAATATGGCGTCCAGCTCTTTGCAACATCGCCATATTTTCTCTACATGATAACTTCACTGTGTTCCATGATATCGTCCTTTCACCTTTCAATAATTAGATCACTTTATTTCTTTGTAGTCTCATCATGGATTTAACTGTTAACTGTCTAGTCATCGATGCACCTTATGATGGATTCTTTTTAGACTCTGTTAGGGTAGCCATACACGGGTCAATTTGTCATCGATCGATTTCCGATCCAATAATTACCGGGGATCGTGGAATCGGCAATTGATCGATGGAACACCACCTTGGGAATCCAATTTGTGGTCGATTTGGACATGAGCCGATCTCCAAAATGGGCAATTCCACAAAATCCATCAATCGGAATGGCTGCTGCATAGGGAGCTATGGGTCCACCAACGTACTTTGATTGCCAAAAAAAAAAACCAACATGTCAGTTCGATCCGAATTTTAGTCGATTACGATTTTTTGTGAACGCGCGTGATCCAACGGTTAAAAATCTAGTGAAATGTCGACCCGTGTATGGGAGCCTTTAGGTGTACAAAAAACATGGGCTTTGACAGAAGCCAGAAGTCAGAAGTCTAAATATTTAAGTGTAGGCCAGTGAATTCTAGAGGTCATGTCAAGTTAAACCGAGGTATAACAAATAAACATTTGGTGAGTCACGCAAAAATGCATGTAGTATTTAATGCAAGAAAATGGCATACCAATATAACCATAAGACATCTTCCAATAATGGGCTGATATGAATATCATTACCATAAATATCCAACCAGCTATGCCCCTCTCTGGTCTGTTCGTGGTGGTAATCGGAAATAGTTCATCCCATTCCCATCCTCTCTACTTGATGTCTGCTATCCACTTCTGTGGTGAGGACTTCTTTTACTGAAACAACCAGGCAATGACTTATTTAGAACAGAACGAGGTGAGAATATAATGTATCATTTCTTTTTTACTCTTTTACTGTCCAATGAGCAGGCTGCATGCCAGAAAGTGTATTTCCATAAGCCTAAACTCAGATTGGGTGTACAGCCCCCCTTTACAAACTTTAACTATTCAGAATAATTGAAAATAAGATAAAGTTTATCACATGTAGAACTTCAATTATTTTACTGAAAACGCATTTTATGCCATTAAAATCTCTGGGGATAGATGGTTTTACATTTAGCGCAAACTAATTTGATTTTTTTTATATAAAAGTTGTCTGTTCACAATAGAACAGCTGATCAACTATAGTTTTTTTTTGTACAGCTTTCTCTGTATTATCTTTGTATCCATTAATATGCAATAATGTGATCTGATTCTATATTGAAGCATTTCAAACCATACAATTATTTTATTTTTTATGCCTAGAGTTAAGTGCCTTTTTTCTCCCCCAACTGTTGGCTTTATGATGACATTTCATTATTTGCAGTCTTTCTGTGACAGTACTCACGTGATGTTTTTTTGCTATTTTCCGAGTCTTTGTTCTGTCGTTCTTTCTCTGTGAGTGGTATTACTTTATGCTGTAGGAACATGAGCTATTGATTTATCTAGACTTGCTGGCACACATTTTTTTCCCCAGCAGATAAAAGACAAGCTTACTTCCACTTTGCTCTTTAACAGAGGGAAGGCAGTAACAATATGCCACAGCTTACGTGCAAGTAGGGCACAAATAATGTCTCGTAGCAAATCTTTATGTGAAAGTTAATGAATCTGAACATGCTTGAAGTTAATAGGATGTTAGGAGTGTTAGTGAGTAATGGACATCACCATCAGGAGGACAGTTTTATGTTACAGGCTAGACATCTTTACCAGGAGAGACAGTGGTCGCTGACGATTTTCTGGCACCTATAAATATTTAATTCAGAGGAAATCATGGGTCAGAGAAGGCCTACAAACATCTGTATTTTCATTGTAACTGTTTATTGTGGCGCATTTCTCAAAGTATATTTATATTTTCTTTTTATTAAGCAAACCTAAAGTAAAAAAAAGAAAAATAAATAACATTTGTACTTCTGAGCCATCATAATGGCGGAGAAGCACTCCAAATTCCTACAAAATATTCTTGCTGTGTCAGCGAGCTCTAGCTGCATCTTTGTTTCTCAAAAGGCTGACAGTGGGTTACTGGGTTTAATTAATAAAATCAATGTATATGGCCACTAGATGGGGCTAAATGATGATCCTCAAATTAAAACTAAAACTGTATCTCCTTATGTTTTCAGAGGGAACACGGTGACAGAACTGGCTTGTCCTTTTGTTTCTGAAAGATTGTCCATATAATAGGATGTTTGATTGAAAACGGCATGGAGTAAATTAGGCGAGTTTTGATGCACTTTAACCTCGCTGGCGTTACTGCATTTTTGCGCCATTTTTTGCAGTGCAAAACAGTGTTATAGGGAGATTGCAGCCAAGTACACTGTACATTGTTGTAATTCCTCGTCCTCCCCTCTACACATGTGGCCAGGGAAAATCGACTCCTCCAATAACATGGAGGTCTACGACTCTGCCCTCCCTCCATGATGCAGATGCTGCTGAATATGTGGCGCCGGAATGGATCTGCGAGCCTGCAGCAATGCAGAATCACTGCGAACTCATAGAGGAGTGTTTGCCTGTCCCAGTGCAGTCACAGTTTGTTTTGAGAACAAACTGTGGGCATACTGGGTTCAAGCTTAACACCCTGGAGGTTAAGTTAATATGAGTTTTTAAACATTGGCTAAATGGTTTCATTATTTGTTAAGTTCAATTTTGGAAAGAAGGAATGTCATTTTTTTATCTCCTTTCATGAATGAATTTTTTTCAACTGACAAACAATATACCATATTTTTTGGACCATAAGATGCACCTGACCTTAAGACGCAAGAAAAAAAATATTTGAAGTGTTCGAGCATTAACCCCCATGGCTTTTCTGTCGGCACCATCTCGTCCATCGCTGTCCTGCTCTGGACAACATGGTGCCATCCGGCAAACATCAGAGCCCCGACAGCGCATACTTACAGTTTCATGCTGTCCCGGTGGCTCCAATCTTCTGAGCTAGATTCTTCACTGATGTCCCTGAAGCCTATGTCCCCCCCCCCTCCCCGAGTTATGTGATGACGTCACATGGGGGCGGCGGGACATTCAAATGTACGTTGCAGTTAAACATCCAATACAATAAAAAAAAACACATTTCCAATTGCAATAAAAATAATTATTATAAACAAAACATAAATATGAATACATACTGTTTTGAAATCTATCATACAAAATACGTTTTTTATCATTCAAATGATACCTTAAAAAATATTCTTTACCACACCTTCAGGCCATAAGACACACTCTCACCCCCCCCCCCCCCCCCCCCCCCCCCCCCCCCCCCCCCCCCACACACACACACACACTTCACACTTTTTAAAAATAGTTCCCATTCCATGGATGATACAATGTTAACACATATCCTTTATTTTGTTTTTCAGTTCTTCCTTGCTCCACAAGGTACAAAATTTCATTATGGCTTAATTGCTCTGTAAACCCTGGTTTGGATTCCATACGACCATTCACCTTTGACATTAGTCATCCAGCTCTTCCACTCATTCCTATATAGACAGGGGGTAGTGGTTTACCAATGCCTGGGTATAACAGAATTTTTACTTTTATTCCTGGTGACTAGATTAATCAAATTAATCGTGGGGGAGTGATCATCAAGAAAAGAAAAGTACAAAAGTACAAACAACATTTTATGGTTTAATTCAAGGGTTATCTATTTAATATATTAAATAAAGCAGAAATACCAAATATCCCCAAAGAAATCATTAATTCTGGGGTCCCCCCCCTCTCTACGGACCTAAAAAGTTAGCACTGGGTTCTCTTCCTGTTCTGGAGTGATGCCCGGTCCATCATCTACGGCGCTCCTCAGGAAGTCACAGAACGATCCCTGCAAGCTTGCACGGTCCCTTGACGAATGTTGTCCCTTTTCACCATAACCTTCATGTTTGTTTCTCTATGTTTGGCTCCCAAGCTCCACTCCATAAAGCCATGGTTTCTATGCACTGCACTGATGATGGCCAACGAACCTGAAACCCTTCTATCAAGTTTAGAATAAATTATTTAAAGTTAATTTGGCTGATAAAAGGTATGATTTGCATAATTACACCCACTGTCCTAAAAAACTTTTGGGATTTGTGATGGAATGGGTTGTGTAAGTACCTTCTGTAACTGCGCTATGCACTGCACTGAGTTGAGAGCTTTTTGGAACCAAAAACCCCCTGGGGGTTCTTGTTTCTATTTCCAGCTTACTCACCCCCTTCACATTTTCGGCTTCATTAATGATGCCAACACAGATGGACAGCACCTGGAACAGGTAAGCAACCTAGAGTGTACAATATTTGTAAATAAATTTTGCCCGAGCTGCACTTGGGATAACCGCCAAGGAGGTTATTCCCTTCCCACCATAACTTTTATGGTTGTTCTTCTGTGTTATAGCTTATATACACATAGTTTCTGTGGATTTTGAAAATGTGTATATAAATATTTATTTTATCTTCAAAAGGTGCTGGCATTTCCTTATTCAAAGTAATTTTGTGACAACGTTTTACATGCATCTTAAATTAGTCTACAACTATGTCAGCGCACAGATGCAATAAAATGCAGTAATCAGTGTGTAAACGTCACTTTCACTTTCACGAGTACTGTCCATATCGTTTGTTAGGCTTTCCCCATCCATCAAAAATAACTATATTTTTATAGTGATTTTCTGGATGAATGAATTATAATATTTTAACAGGAGAACAAATTAAGCAGCAAGAAGGAGCGTTCTTAATTTGCCTTTCCTTAAAGAATTACATTTTATACAGTGAGGTATTAGCCGCAGGCTTGTTAAAGAATCTGAAGCTCCATTCTGCTTAAATAATGAAAGGAATAGGAAATGATGTGAGGATTTAAAGAATTAATGTCTTTGTTTTCATTCTGTAAATGACAATGCCCAAGAGAAACATTTTACCTATACCATTTATTTGAATTTGTTGGTTTTGTATAGTGCTCAGATTTCACATAAGCAAAGCAACAACATTTTTGCAAGGGTGACTTTTCAGAGGAAGAATTGCAAGCACTGTGTGCACAGTTAGCCAGAAAAACAATATATACTATGAAATACGGTTGCAAGAAAAAGTATGTGAACCCTTTGGGATTATGTGGAGTTTTGGTCATAAAATGTGCTCTGATCGTAATCTAAGTCCCACCAATAGAAAAACACAGTCTGCTTAAAATAATACTACACAAACATTATATGTTTTCATGTTTTTATTGAACATAACATGTACACATTCCCAGTGCAGGTTGGAAAAAGTATGTGAACCCCTAGCCTACCGACTTCTCTGAGAGCTAATTGGAGGCAGGAGTAAATTACCCTTGCGTCCAATCAGTGTGATGATATTGGATGTGTTGCTAATGTGTGGAAAAAAAGGCACAGCACACCAACATCTAAACCTCATCCCTACTGTAAAACATGGTGGATGTGTGGAGAAAAAAGGCACGGCACACCAGCATCAAAACCTCACCATCACTGTGAAACATGGCGGAAGAAGCATCATGGTTTGGGGCTGCTTTGCTGCCTCAGGGCCTGGATGGATTGTTGCCATTGATGGAAAAATTAGAATTCCAGAGTTTATCAATTTTGCAGTAAAACGTAAGACCAACTGATCGCCAACTGAAGCTCCACAGAGGATAAGTGATGCAACAGGACAATGGCCCAAAGCATACAAATCATTCAACAAAAGAATAGCTTCAACAGAACAAAATATGTCTTCTGGAGTGGCCCAGTCTGAGTCCTGACCTCAACCCGATTGAAATGCGGTGGCATGACCTTAAGAGAGCGATTCACAAGAGTATTGCTGCACTGGAACAGTTTTGTGAAGAGGAGTGGTCCAAAATTACTCCAGATCATTGTGCAGGTCTGATCTTCAACTACAGGAAATGTTTGAAGAAAAATTGTTACTTCCATAAATCTTTCTACAAAAACCGAGAGGGGGATAGAGAGGTATATATCAACTGATCAAATAAAATGTGTTTGAAAACCTAAAATTAACTACTGGACCTGTGTGTATGACCATATAATGTAACCCACGGTTGGTGTGAATATGTGTATCCTGTGCTGAGTAAAGTGTAAGCTGAAACCCCTGCTTAATACCA
>CM070033.1:109655582-109666651 GCA_036250615.1 Ptychadena robeensis | reverse complement strand
GGCACTTCTAGTGCCATTCATGAAAACATAGATTTCTGGTGGTAGGTCCACTTTAATAAGATGTAAAATTTAATTTTCTCTTGGAAATATGAGACCCTGGCCCTGCGTTAGTACAGCCCAGACATCAATCCCCCAATCTCCACCACACTCTTCACCTATAGACAGCCCTCACTTAGCCTCAGGAGGTTTGTTGCCCTGTCCCAGCACTCAGTTGCCTCTAGCTCTGATCTGCAACAAACAAGGCTGGGCAGTTGCTAACAGCAACCACCGCACTTCAAACACAGTATCGGCTAGGATGAGATTGGAGAGTAATCAGGTCCAAAGAAAGATCAAGGCTGGCAGCAGACATAGGATTGTCAGCTACAACAACAGGGACCAAATGAGGTATCCAGAATGGGCAGGCAGAACAATAGTCCAAGTTCAGGGAGGCAGCAGACAGAGAACAGGTGCTATGTCTGTTCCATGTCTGTTGAATGCATAGTGAGGATAAAGAAAAGGGAGGAGTGGAGGCATGCCTGCAAACCCAAGCCACGCTAGTGTCCAATGGCCCTAGCAGGTAAATTGTGGTTTCATTATTTTTTTTTGCTTGGATTGATTAAATACCAGTTGAGGAGATATAATAATACCAAATAGCTTATTGCATCACTATTTACAACACAGATCTATTTTCTTCGGCATTGTCTACCTTTGTACAAGTTGACAGAATACAAAAGTTCTCCCTCTGTCCAGAAGAATCAAGAGTTGGCCATTTGGAGGAATTATGATACTATACAAATGTCCTATGAGTTGTCCTAGGAAAAGTTCTACAAGGGAATGTATTAAGAATTAATTTTGGCTAATTAATTATTTCCGTTCTGGCTGGCTGCTGTTTATCAGTGAAGATCAACCAAATCAAATTGATGATGTGCCACTTCATGAGTTGTTACAGAAAAACCTTTCCTAGGAGAACCATCTATCCTTAGTTCTTATTAGTGATGGCCGAACTTCAGCCATTTCCGTAAGCGAACTGGCGGATCGGACTTTAAAAAAAGTCTGCGTCCACCCGTTCGTGGGCAGATTCAGTGACATCACATCTGGCACCTGGAACACATAGTTCCTGGTTGTGCTAACCGGATGTGACGTCACTGACGAGCCGGCTTTTCACTGAAAGACCAGGTTCTCTACCCGGTCTTCAGTGAAAAGATTCTTCCTATTCTTCCACCGGAGGAAGAATAGAGGGCTCCTTCTTGCCGGCGAACAGGGCGGGTCGAACACCCGTACTGCTCACTGGCGAGAAAGAGGGCGAACATGCTTGTTCGCGGCCGAACTGTCCGCCTTGCGGGCAGTTCGGCCATCACTAGTTCTTATTAGTGCAGTTTCTGCCAGCTAATTGGAAGGCTAAAGGAGGGACAAGCAAGAAGCAGGACTAAGAGAAACGTAAAAGCTTCAGATAATAAGTTGACTGTATTGAACTATTTGTGTGTGTGTGCGAGTATAAAAGGTAGAATGTGTGTATGTAATGTGTGCGTGTAAGAAAGAATGGGTGTGTAAGCTAGAAAAGGCATTAGAGCATGCTGGACAGTCTAGTTTTTCAGCAACTAGTAGAAGAAAATGCTTGCAGTTGCAGTTTCTCAGCTCAGAAAGTTGGGACTTTGCCATTTATGTCAGCAGAATGCCATGCCATGTAAACAGAAAACTATATGCATGCTGGAGTCTGTAGTCCTTCAGCAGCTTAGGATTTACATGAAGCCTGTAACTGCCATGATCCCCCTGAACAACAACTGAATCCATGGCCAATAACCCTGAGTTTAAACTATCTTTAATTACAAGCTATCCTAGATGGAGGACAGTGTGTATGAATATTTGTGTTGCTATAATCATGAAGAAACAATGGAATAACATGGTTCATAGGGTGACAACACTCCCTGTCCCTGTTTCCTGGTCATTTTCTCCCTTTGTTACCCTTTGTTGTTTTATTTAGCATATAACATATATAGGGATCTAGAAATATAAACCTCAGCTGCCATTGAAACTCATTTGTCGATTTCCAGGTAAGCGATGGCTCGCAGATGGCAGTGTGATCTGATATGCGGGAGGATCCTGGTCGGTCTGACCAGGTGGGCACACCTGATTTGCAGCTGAGTAAGAACGCGCACAGCAGTCAATCAGCTGCAAAATCGGGCGAGAATCGGCTCATGTATGCCTACCTTTAGAATCATTATAATCATACAGTTTTCAGTTACATATCGTACTTTGTATCACCTTTAATTTCTGGGTACATATCATATTATAACAATCTCAACATGTTGTATTGTTTTACTAGAACTATAAATCAATGTCATAAAAAATTTTAAAACTTAACTTTAAGGTAATTAAGTTTAGACTGAGATTTCAATACTCATATATTGGTGTTGCATTAGAAAGTCTCAGATTCAATGGCGGTATCGGCATGCATTTACAAAAACTAACATTGTCCCTATATGTGTGAAATATGCCATCTTAAAAATATTCTAGATCTAGCCATCAGTTACTAACCTTCTACTCCAATCCAAGTCCTTAAATTGGTTGATGATATCAAAGATGTGATAGGTGTGAACCCAGCCTTAACAAAAGTTGAATTTCCATAGCAATGTTACTCTTTTCTTCTACTAAAAAAAAACATTTGAATATAGATGTTTTTAAGCTTAGCCCTTATTAACATACTAAGTATAAAATATTATATTTTATCATATATAATGTTATATATAATATTTAACATATATATAATATAAAAGACAAAAGCAAAATGTGACAAATAAAGTACCTCTTACATAACAAGTCCAGATATGACTGATATATGGCTGTATCATGTTATGTTTATATTTATATTTATTGTTATG
Organism: Ptychadena robeensis; assembly: GCA_036250615.1. Classification (NCBI taxonomy): domain Eukaryota; kingdom Metazoa; phylum Chordata; class Amphibia; order Anura; family Ptychadenidae; genus Ptychadena; species Ptychadena robeensis. Next base: position 109,663,793 of record CM070033.1, on the reverse strand, counting down.
ACTGATTCATATGGCTATATTTTGTTCCGTTTATATTTATTCTATCTCTCTGGGATTTTTTCAAATAGATGGTTATTGTCCTGAGGAAGCCCTGTACTGTATGGGCGAAACATGTAGACAATATTAACCACGGACTGCAATCCTAAAACCAGCTAATAAAGCAGAAAGTCTTTACCCATATGGGAATATTTTTTCTCATTATTTTCTTCTGTTTTCTGATAGGTTTATATTTCTAGATCCCATATGTTATATGCTAAATAAAAATCTGCCAATTATTTTCACTACTGCCAGAAATCAATCTTAATCAGGTTGGGCTGCCAACTCAAAGTCCCCATTGAGGGTACTTCCCAATCTCTCAAGAAAAGGTTATTAAACCCTGATGCAAAAATTAGAACTCTACACTTACACTTGTATTGCTTTCATGTGTTTCTTTACACTTGCTGCATTTGTTCTTGTGTATAAATCAGCCTTCATATTTTAACCCCCCTGGTTAAAATATATTTCTAATACAAAATTATGGCCAATCCAGTGGGAATTTAATTCAAGTAAAACAATTTTAATTGAAAATTGCTACTTAAAAAATGAAAAACCTGTTTTATTTTGGGTGTCCCTGTCAATGTTAGTTGACCCAGCCCCTTTAATACAGAGGGTCTGATTTATAAAATTTCATGGATGCTTTCAGTATGGATGCAACAGCCATACTATTCACTGTGCCATATCTGGCATGATGGTCTCACTTTCCAGTGGCCTGTGCAGGTATTGCCACCTTCAGGATAGCTATACTAATGCATCAGACAGCAGTGACACTTATCACTTATCTTTATAGATATGGAAAGAGTAATAAGTCAATGCAAATCAAGCACAGCAATAAAGCTTCTAGCTGCTGTGTTATCACTTATTCATAAATAGCAGTGATAAAGAAAACAGACATTTTATAAATCAGCCTAATAGTAAATCTGTCTCACAGCTCTCACTAAACTTTAACAAGATTTTAAAGGGAAGAAGGGCAGTATGTAAGGGCACTATGTAATTTTAAATTGGATCTCTTTATATTCAGTTAGCAATAAATGAATTAAGATAGCAGAGAGTTCAATTTACTTATACATCATAGTGGCTAGCAAAGCAGAAATAATATACGGTATACCGTTTACTTCCAATGGTGGCCATAAAAGATCTTCCTAGCTTCCAGTAGTGTCCATGTACCAATGCAGAAAGTGTAAGCCCAAGTCCATATTAGAGGAACGGCTTTTGGGTGCTTAAATTTGAAGTCAAATTACAGTAAAGCAAAAACTGGAGTTGCCGTTAACAATAATAATCAAAGTTAACATTACACAACTAATATCTAACAATAGTAATTAAGAAACAATGTTATGCTTATTGTAGTAACAGTTGAACTCTTCTCCTTTAAGTTATATTTTAGACAGGTGTACACTTGATTTCATGGTTGAGTCACAAATCAAAATGATGCATCTGAGGATAGAAGTGTCATTCATTCTAATTTTAAACCACAATCATCATTTTCTGCTATTGCTGGAAAGTGAGTACATGCTGACAATTTTCATTCCCTAGTAAGAAAAAAGAATCACAATGACTAACAATTCCAAAAACTTTTTAAGCAAAATGTATCCTATTACATAATGACCACTAAAATGATAGTTGAAAGTATAAATAGTTTTTGGTTAGCTGGAGGTTAATGATAGGACACATGATGATACAGACAGTTAGTGGCAATTATCATTTTAAAGAATAAATGGATAAAGTGAGATTAAATCCACAGATAAGATAATTTTTTTTAAAAAACCTGACTTGGGAAATGAAGAAGTAACATTCATGATTTCCGTATTTTTCACACTATAAGATGCACTGGACCATAAAACGCACCCAATTTTTAGAGCAAGAAAACTAGAAAAAAAATTTAAATATTCAAATTACTTGAAAAAAAAATCGAACGGAACAGTGATCGCAGTTACAGGCAGACACACATGGCAGATATGTGGTAGGTACAGTGCAGATGAGGGATCTGGCTGTGGCCGCATCTCTTATCTCGGGAGAGCTGGTAGAAAGCCAAGGTGCGACCACCCACAGCTAAGCAGCCTGGGGGGGGGGAGGTCACACATTCGGACCATAAGGCGCAGGTTTTTGGTACCTGATTTTGGGGGTGAAAAAGTGTGTCTTGTAATCTAAAAAATACTGTTGGTGTATAGTCTGCTTGTCTCTGTTTTTTATTTGCTTTAGAGTGTGGTAAATGGGATGGAATACATGGATTTTGATAGTTGTAAAATTAGTATGTGCTGAATAGCAGATCTTGCTGGTGAGATTGGTGCTATAGACTGCACACATCGTGTTTGATTCCTTGAAAGATGGATAGCCGTTCGTGTTTGCAGCGAAATACCATCCAATATTGGCTTTTGCTAGAAAGCGGATAATGAAGAGGAACTTCATCTTTCAGCATTACAACGACCCAAAGCATACATTTAAATCAACCAAGGAATGGCTTACCAGAAAAAGATTAAAGTTTGGAATGGCCCAGCCAGAGCCCAGACCTAAATCCGATTGAAAATATGTGTGGTGATTTTAAGAGGGCTGTATAGTTTATTTGTATACTCAATTGCCATTTGCTGAAGAAGCAAAGGTAGTCACGAAAGGCAGCAAGATTCCATGACAAGCTGATATACTTGTATCTACCAAGTGTTAATTATAAATGAAACCTTCTATAAATGTTTTATTTGGTTGCTTTATGCTACCGCTAAAGTTCTTAATGGCTTATAGTAGAAATTGAGATCCCTGATATTTTCGATGAGCATAGCACGTAAACCTTGGTTGATGGCATACCCTCTTCTCTTTATATTCTGAATAGAAAGAAAATGTCTTTCAGTAGACTCCGTCATTTGTGACTTTTAAATAGTGTGTTATTGTGACAGTATCACTGGAGAACATCATTGTATGGTGCAGAAAGTTTCCATATTTAAACTGCAGATTAGTCATTTCACATCTGCTCTATAATGTGTCTATCTACAACATTCCAGGGAAAAGAAGCAACATGTGCCTCCACCTGCCATCTATCCAGCTGTATCTAATTGCAGGAACATAATGCTCCCAGTATCCGGTCATATAAAGATTCAGTCATCAACTTCTAATTATTGTCACTACAACAATATTCCACAAGTATCTATAACAGAATCTATACCTAAAGAGAAACCAATGCCTTAATCTTAGAGATTCAATGAATATTTCTTTATTTGTAACTACCTTTAATTTTAAGTACGCAGAAGAAGAGTCTTATGTGTAAGTATAAATCCTTTTCATTCTTCAAAAGATGGATGGTAGTATGAGAAATAATTATTAGTCCAATGATATGACAGAATCTGCATTGCCTGCCTCATGATTGATCACAGCATGTATACATCAGGCCTATTATACAGAACTTATTTACATATTGTACACTGACAGCCAGTAAATGTGATCAGGTCCTGTCATTCTCTAACAATTAATGTTAAGATTGTCAGACATAGGGAAGTGATGACAGAATGATGCCCATCCAGCTGTCTGTAAATAACCTTCATGAAAAGTACTGTTTACTGCATACAAAATCAGAGAGGAACTTACATTGTTTAATGCTTTCTAGATATACATATATCATATTGTAGGCATTCTAATCAATGTGTGCTATCATATTCACATTTTATGTATAGTTTGCTAAAACAGCTTTTGTAAACTTTCAACATAACCTTTTTTTATTCAAAACATAAAGAGAGTAGTGATGATCGTGAATATTCAGATTCTAAATATTAATATATTATATTATAATATTGACAATTCGGAAATTCGCGAAGATGGTGAATATATTGCCGAATATTCGCAATTCTGGATATTTTGTATTTTTTTTCCATTTAACATGCCTCTCAATGCAAGTGGACGAATGGGAAGGCTGCAACAAGAGCTTAGCAACACTCCCTGTGACCATCAACAGTTTTTAAATCCAATATTGGGGTGATGCGAATATTCGGAATATTGGGAACATCGGCACTTTTGAAAATTTGCGCCCAAGATGACGTCCAAAATTCAAAATTTTTTTTCAACACGCCCCTCAATGCAAACTTAAACAGATATGCGAATATTTTCCGAATGTTTTCCATACAAAACGCGGCATGCCGAAAACGAATGTTGCCTATGCCGCTCATCACTAAAAGAGAGTTAAAATCAAACTCTTTCAAACTCACTAATTGTGACAAACTATAACTTTGGTATTATTTGTGCAAGGCAAAAAATATTACACAGACCTACCATTAAACACATTTTCCTTTGGTTTCTATTAAAAAAGGTTTTACAAATGTAGTGTAGTCACCCTACCTAACTCGAACTGTGTCTCCTTTAATTCCCATCAGGCCCCGGTGTTTTTAGGGTATATAGTCACTTCCCTGAAAGAGGAGGGGCAGTCCAGAGACGCGATTCCCGATGAGACCGCAGCAGCTGGGCACAACAGCTAACTCTAGGGATACAGCCCTCCACCGTTCATACCGGCATGCAGGCAGCTGGGGGAGCGAATAGCCTGCGCTACTCTTGCTAGACCAGTTGAAGTCGGAGTGTCCCCCGCTGGGGTCACCCAGAGTACGCCACTCAAGTGGGGTGGGGCGTTCCCTGGTACCGAGGCCCTGACTGGTGGCACGCACGTTGTTCCTGCTCTGCTCCGCTAGGGCTCTACGGCAGTCTCAGCCTGCCCTGGCCAGGAGGACCTGTTTTCCCTGTGTGTTGAGAGACCTACTCTATAAGTAGATCCACTCCATCCTGGTTGGATTCCCATCCAGAGGACTTGGTCGCTGTTGGGTCCCGAGTTGTTACCTAGTGTTTGTGAGTTACCCAGCAGTTTAAATAAACAAGTTTAGCATCCGCCTCTTGTTGTAGTTGATCCGTAACCTGTACACAAACACCTGAGGGTTCCACATTAAACTGTACAATAAAGTATAAACATCATACACCTGCCCTACCACAGAGAAAGGAAAATAATGTACTTTGGGCTGATAAATGCAAATCAATCACAGAACAATAAAGGAGCTTGAGAAGATGGTAGAAGAAATAGGTGGACAAGTATATACATTCAAGCCCATAATTATTCATACCACTGGCAAATTTTGACTTCTATTCAACCAGCAAGTTATTTTTTGTCGAGAAATTACACAGGTGTCTCCCAAAAGATAATAAGACGATGTGCAAGAGGAAATTTTGTGGAAAAAAACACATTTTACATTTGACAAAAAAAGTGTCATGTCCAAAATTATTCATACCCTTCTCAATAATCAATAGAAAAGCCTATTATTGGCTATTACAGCAATCAAACACTTCCTGTAATTGCAGAACAACTTTTTTGCCCATTCATCTTTAGCAATGAGCTCCAAATCTTGCAGGTAGGAAGGTCTTATTGCCATCACACTGATCTTTTGCTTACTCCACAGATTCTTAGTTGGAAGTCAGGACTGGGCCACTCCAAAATGTTAATGTTGTCTGCTAACCATTTCTTCACTACTTTTTCTGTGTGTTTTGGGTCATTGTCATGCTGAAATGTCCACAAGTTTATCTGCAGACTGCCTGATGTTGTCGTTGAGAATCCTCATGTATTTCTCTTTTTTCATGGTGCCGTTTACTGTGATAAGGTTCTCTGGTTCATTGGCTTAAACCCTCCCCCCCCCCAAAGCATTAGGTTCCCTCCACCATGTTTGACAGTGGGGATGGTGTTCTTTGGGTTGAAGGCTTCTCTTCTTTTACGCCAAATAAAGGAAACTTCATTGTGACCAAACAATTAAATTTTTGTTTCATCTGTCCATAACACAGAAGTCCTATTCTTTGTCCAGATGAGCATTTGCAAAGGCCAAGCAAGCTTTTGTGTGCCTTATATGGAGAAGTGGCATCCTCCTTGGTCTGCATTCATGGAACCCAGGAGTGTGCAGTGTCCATTTGATTGTCTGCCTTGAGACATTGCCACCAGCAGAGCCCAGATTGACCAGGATGTCCTTGGTGGGGATCCATCCACCTCTCTCACTATCCTCCAGCCCAGCACAGGTGTTACTTTTGGCTTACGACCATTTCCTCTGCGATTTTCCCAGTTCGAAACATCTTGTATTTTTTAATACTTTGCACTGTAGCCACTGGAACTTGAAAACAAACAATGGCCAATCACCAAAACTGAATGGAACCTAGGAGGTTAGGAAACCCTGTACTCACATTGGAGAAGGTCTATAACATGATGTGTATATAGAATATTACAGAAATATAAATACAGGAAATCAGAGAGAGTTAGATGACTACCTGCCGGACCTTTTGTTGCACAAAAGATCAGTAGGGTCATTAGGTTACCATAATTGAAAGAAGTATCTCATTAGCCAGACAGCGATTTCTCATTAACAAGCAATAAGTTGTATGTATATTATACAGCAGGTCTAGGGCACAAAATAATTCTGCAGATTTTTGTCTGGAAAATGGTTTCAGTTCCCCAAAATCTCACTGTTGTGGCATTAGTTAGCCATTAAATTATATCATAGTGATAGATGTTTTCCTGCCTATTATAAAAATGAAATCTGTAACAATGTCATTGTGCTGGCAAGCTATATTTCATTTCCTGCATCAGTGCCAAGGCTGTTTCGGTTTGTGCTAATGTGATCATAACAAGTTGGCCATAAATAAATATAGCATTAAATTATTAGTGGGCTGATTCAGACAGTCAACTAAAGTGGTACTCCTGCCAAATAAACATATCTGACTTTCTGCCTATCCAAATATTTAAATCTCCTATTCCACGTGACCTCGACATCACACTTAGTAACCAGAAAGCCAAAATATAATTTAGAACATGCAGCCTCTGCCTTCACTCATCTTAATGAACAAAGAATAAGACTGGATCACTTGGCAGTCTTTCACCTTCACCTTATAGAAGGAGTCCTTAAACGTTTTTAATCAGGGGGCCAGTTATTTTATTTCGGGGCAGGAAACTGCCTCCTTAACATGGAGGTCAATGGCGTTACCCCCGCCTAAAGAGCGGTGACGCTGAAAAGGCAGTTTCAGAAGTGATCAGCGAGTCCGCTGAGATTTATAATTGCTGCAGGCTTTACTGAGGATGGTGAGGATTTATACTATTATCGTGCAAGGCGAAGTAAATGTAGGCATGGGGCTATCATAATATATTTTATTATGCACTTCAAGGCCATAACTACAGCTTCTCCAAATCATCCCTCAACCACCTTGGCGACAGCCCTATACCCATCAAACTCACCCATCCACTCACAACTAAATCCACCATCCCCACCCGAGCTGATCCACAGCCAACAGACATAACAAATCTAATTTAAATAACAAAGCACCAAGTAGTCACCATGCTTTCTTTTAGCAGGGCCCATGTAACTCTCACAGTACTGTACTGCTCTAACCCCATAATCTCATACGTTATGAGTAGTCCAACCCTGAAATACCAATATTTTGGGGGGATTAGTAATTTATGACATAAGTTGTATACACTTCGCAATAGAAACTGAAATAATTCTGGTACTCTAATAAGTTTAACTTCAAAGTAGTATGGTATATACATGATAGGTGAAGTTGTTTGTACAGCTATTTGAAGTGTTCCAGCTTTGATCTCACTACGAAAAACATATCCCCCTGCAATACCATCTTCTGCCACAAGATGCCCCCAGTGTACACTTGTTGTCAATGTACATATCACATTACCTGCTTTACAGTTTATTTCTGGGGTGGGCTAAGGGGGTCCATTGGTGTCCAGGTTGAAAGCCCTAAAGGGATATATATGGCCTCTGGGCCACTGCCTTAGATGGACGACCCTAAAACATGAATTTGTCTATCTCTAGAATGATGCTTGTGGACATTTCAATAATGCTGCTTTTGCATTTCAGTGCTGCTGATTCACTATCAGTGGCGTCGTTAGCATGTAAAACGGGGGCCCGTGCCCCGAACCTATCAGAGAGTGCCCCCAATCTTTATATGGCCAGTGCCCAGCGCGGGTGCCCCGAACTGCAGCGCTCGTGGGCACCTCACTGAGGAGTAATGAGCAGAGTAATCACTATAGATAGCTATATGGTAGACTTGTGTATGAAGAAGCGATGTGATCGCACAATGTACAAACACCACCACCTCCGTGGAGCCCCGCCCCCTGCTGCCTGCATTCAGTCTAAGACACGAGGCGTGTCTTGGAGTTGTCCTCCTGTGTTG
>CM070033.1:109644561-109655482 GCA_036250615.1 Ptychadena robeensis | reverse complement strand
ACACACTGAGGTGCCCAGAGGTGCCCCCGATCTTTCTCAACCCTAGCAACGCCCCTGTTCACTATACTAATTTCAAGATTTACATATATTTGGTATGCAGACAGAAACTAAGACAATGAAGTACAACAGCTGTTGTGCTTGGTTGGCTCCGTTTCAGTCTGCATATAATTTGCATGCATTTGTACACTCATTTTGAGATTTTAGCATCTCATTGACCATCTGTAATCCCTTAGAGTGACAGCAGTAAACCATGCATGTGCAATGTTTTCTGGCATGTGTATGTGTATGCTAGGGATGCACCAGACAAGAAAAAAGGTCAATTGGTAAACAATATTAGTCGCTAGCAAGGTAAAACTTAAGTTCAAATTCAATATTCCAGCACAAAATTTTAGCCCCAGACTGTTCTTAGAAACATTCCCCCAATGTGAGCCATTGGATTTAGTTAAATGCTTAGACATTTTACATACATGGCTATTCAATAAGGAGCAAGAAAACAAAGAACCAATATTATTTTATTGTTTGCTAGAAAACTATTTTATTGTTTTAACAGAGGTGTACATCACCTAAAAATATATGACCTATGCACAGTTCAATGAAGTTATAGATGAAAATGTTACATGTGCAGCATACATAATGGAAAGGCATATAAAATATACTCTACAAATCCCTGATATTGGTTGTTTTAGCAATAGTGGCTTCAGGGCACTGCCTCAAACTGAGTCTCTTAGGAAGCCAATGAAACATGTCAAGCATATGGAATGCATGCTAAGCTTTGGGGTTTTCACCCATGCTGACCATTTCCTAGCGCACATTGACTCTTTATAATCAATTCCAAAATGCCTAAAGCAATATCGTTTAATGCCGCACACAGCAACCTATAAGGTCAATCTCTTTACTATTCTTAAACTGCAGCAGGAAATGGATAATCGTGTTAGTTGTTATGGACAAAAAAGAAGAATTCTTCTGATTGATGCATAGATTAGAAAAGCCCAATATAACTTTTATTTATTTCTTTGTTTTTATTAGAAGCAGAAGCTATACATTTAACTTGCGATTACAATTGTAGAAAAGAAAATGAAGACCACTGATGGAATAATGTATTAACCTGCAAGCAGGGGCAGCACTTGGTTTGGTGTCACCTGGGGTCAGAAACCTATAGTGGAATATAAGGCTAGCTACAAGTAATATTGGTGTCAAATTGTGTGGCAAAGTTGAAAAAAATATACTGTATACTGTTGCAAGAAAAGTATGTGAACCCTTTGGCATTACGTGGAGTTTTGCATGAATTGGTCATAAAATGTGCTCTGATCTTCATCAAAGTCACAAAACACAGTCTGCTTGAAAAATACTATATAAACATTATATGAATTCATGTTTTTATTGAAAATAACATGTAAACATTATCAGTGCAGGGTGAGAAATGTATGTGAACCCCTAGCCTAATTACTTCTCTAAGAGCTAATTGGAGCCAGGAGTGAACCAACCTTGAGTCCAATCAGTGCGATGGATGAGGATGTGTTGCTGTAAGCTGCCCTGCCCTTTAAAAACACACACAAGTTTTAGATTTACTGGTTTCAAGAAGCACTGTCTGATGTGAACCATGCCTTGCAGAAAATAGCTCTCAGAAGACCTACAATCAAGAATTGTTGGCGTGCATGAAGCTGGAATGGGTTACAAAAGTATCTCCAAAAGCTTTGATGTTCATGTGTCCATGGTAAGACTTTCTACTCTCCCTAGGCATGGTCGTCCTGTAAAGATGACTGCAAGAGCACAGTGCAAAATATTCTGTGAACAGATAATACTACAATTTTGTTGTTTGGAAAAAATATACAACATTATGTGTGGAGAAAAAAGGCACAGAAGACTAACATCAAAACCTCATCCCCACTGTAAAACATGACAGAGGGAGCATCATGATTTGGAGCTGCTTTGCTGCCTCAGGGCCTAGATTGGCCCTGATGGAAACATTTATTCCAAGGTGTATCAAGACATTTTGCAGGAAAACATAAAACCATCTGTCCGCTAACTGAAGCTCCACAGAGGATGGATGATGCAACAGGACAATGACCCAACGTATACAAGGCATTCAACAAAAGAATGGCTTCAACAGAACAAAATATGCCTTCTGGAGTGGCCCAATCAGAGTCTGGACCTCAACCCGATTGAAATGCTCTGGCATGACCTTAAAAGAGCGATTGACACCAACCAGACATCACAAGAATATTGTAACACTGAAACAGTTTTGTGAAGAAGAGTGGTCCAAAATTACTTCAGATCACTGTGCAGGTCTGATATGCAACTACAGGAAACGTTTGGTTGAGGTTATTGCTGCCAAAGGAGGGTTAACCAGTTATTAAGTCCAAAGGTTCACATACCTTTTCCATCCTGCACTGTGAATGTTTACATTATATGTTCAAAAAAAGCATGACATATATAATGTTTGGTTAAGGTTAAGCAGGCTGTGTTTTTCTATTGTTCTGACTTAGATGAAGATCAGAGCACATTTTATGCAAAACTCCACATAGTCCCAAAGGGTCCACATTATTTTTCCACCCTGCACTCTGATTGTTTACATGTTATGTTCAATAAATACATGAAAACATATAATGTGTGTGTAGTATAACTTATGGCAGACTGTGTTTTTCTATTGGTGTGACTTAGATCAGAGCACATTTTATGGCCAATTCATGCAAAGTGACATCAAATTCCCTGCAAACAGGCGGACATCGGACTTTTCAAAAAAAAAAAATTTTAGTTGCCTTTCTTAGTACAAGTTCTGTATGTTAGGAAGCCTGTGCCAGGGTCCTGACTTCAACTGGAAGTTATTGATAATCTGAGGCAGGCCATTATAAAGATGTCTTGAAATTATAGATGAACTTTTGAGTTTTCTACAGCAAAGTAGGCTAGAAGACATCCTCTCCGCTGCACAAGCTTCATTAACATTTACACAAGAACATGCACTAGTTATTTAACATAATGGCTCTTCTGTCAATGTATTATATTACAATTTACTAGCCCCTAGATGTGGTAGCTGCAATTATGTTTTTTATCTGGTTGTTTTTCCTTTACTTTTCACATGGTTCTCTTAAATGATATACTTCCATTATATGTACCATCATTTATCTCTCCACCACTGTATATTTAGTGCAGAGTCATGATTGGCACACAATCGTATTTCTCCTGTATGCAGTGGATTGATTGGGAATAGAAATCAGAAATAGAGATGGAGAACATTTTGATTATTTTTGCCATATTTCTACGCTATAAAAGAAAAGAAAATGCATGCATGCAATGCAAATAATGTTAATCACTTATTTGTCAATAGAACTTGTAAACTAACATGTTTAAAGAAATGTGCCAATTAGGAGAATATTTACAAAGAACATCATTGTAGACTTTGTAGACTCCTATCATTAACATCATCTTTATGACATGTTGGACATCCTATTCCAATATCAGTTACATTATTTTGTAGTTGGCTCCCTTCTTTACTGCTGTAGTGTGTTTATTGAGTTGTGCCCATTCAGCTTTAATTTGTAATGTTAAATACCATTGTTGGTTCTGATATCCAATTTAGCTTAATGGTTCAATAGGATTGAGATCAACACTATGCGCAGCCCACTTTCCATGAGGAGGGCGGTCACAAAGAGCATTAAAACATGACAGATGTTTCTCTGATCCTCATTCTATCAAAAACAAAAAATTATTGTGTTTTAGTATATGCTAAGCCAAATTAAAAATAAAGTGTACACTTAAAAAGGAAACTTGTCATTAATAAATATGAAGACTAACTTTGCTAGCCTTCTATCTGCACTTCACAGTTACACTATAACACTTCACCTCCATTCCCATGTAATGCATGTTATTTACATCTTCCTGCATGTTCATTGACCTCATTGGTACTTGCATGTCAACAGATTAAAAAAACAACATGCAACTTAACAGACATGAACTACCCCATGTAGGCTTTAATGTGATATATGTGCACTGCCCAATGTTTGTTAAAATGAAAAGGTGTGATGGCGCATAACAAGAGGGACATTCAGATGGCCAGGCAACTGGTGTATTCAGATACCAGCAATAAAAAACATTTTCGTGGTTTTCATTTAATGGGACATTTTGCAGTTATAATCTTTTTTTTCTCTTCGATAAACTCAGCATTTGTCTTCTAAAACAAGGTTAAAACATGGTTCTATGTTTCCATTCATTTAAAATGCATAGAAACCAGATGAAATCAGCAGTGCTACTAACAAGACTTTCTAGTGAGCTAGGCTAGTTGAAGAAAATATACAGTTTTCATCTATCCATTTTGCATGACTGAACTTCCTATAAGCACATCAACGGATGTAACATTCATCAATATCAGCTTTCTTCTTAGGCCTTTTGGCAAAGTATAATGAAATGACAAGGCAGGAGATCATCATTTACACCACAAAATGTATATACATGATCCCAGGGATTAAAACTGCATTGTGTAAATTAAATAAAGCTTTCCATTCCTTAAAATACCAGAGGCTGGTTAGTTTTCAAGACATTGAGTTATAGAACAATATTGAAAACAAATGTGATTTCTGAGTTACTTAGAAATACTGTAACACCACTACATTGTCATGTTGCAGAAAAGGTAACATAATCATTTATTGTAGGGATGGATGGGCTCAAATGAATTGTCTACACATTTTTGACTTGATGTCTAGAGGGTTGACTGGAATTAGAACTGTGAGTTAGTGTTAAACACAAATGCGTAGTGAGACTAGATGTAAAATTTTATCATACCTTTTTTATTTACAAAATGTATTAAAATGTCTACAATTGTGGAAGTTTTTTCTTCTCATCATATATAAAAATAACCCTGTGAAAAAAATGACATTAAATTTAAACATTGAATCTGAGGCATTCATTTAAAAAAACATAAAAAGAATATTTTGGGCCAAATATAATGGCATCGTGGGCCATACTTGTCCTCTGACACCCTTGAACTAGAGCATTTACAGTAACAAAAACATAGATATAAAGCAATGCCTTTTGGCAGGTAATACAACTGGTAGTCATATACACCACATGCTTAACCTTAAGATCCAGCAAATGGTATCTATATACAGTATGCCCTATTATAGTGAAAAACTTCAAAACAAATTGCGAGCAAGGGACAACACTGAGGAGCGCAAGTTGGATATCTTTTTATTGGTTCTGAGTTACTCCTAAAATACAGTCTAATACTATGTAATGTGTCTTTTGATATGCTTTTCTATATCCCATTTAGAATGCTGCCATGACCCTACAGCCTCCCTTAGTTAGGAGATTATCTAAGGTGGTTCCAGACGTTGACTTCTGTCCCTGTAGGGACATCGTTCTGGCCTCTGTTCAGCAAACAACAAAATTCATAACCATACCCCCATATACCCTTATAGAGATATGTTATGTGGAAAAAAAAATCTCTTTTTTGTAAATATGACTGTTTTCTTAATGTGGAAATGGTTTATATTGCACATGACATATTTAAAATATGTCTACTCCTTTCTCATAGATCCATAAACATTCTGAGGTGTACAGCCTGATAAACATCTGAACATGTAGCATCTGAACAATAAACCTCTATGATATATCATTGGGTATATAATATATGAGTTGAATTAATGCCTGTATTGTTTATATGACCACTTATTTTAAATCTGCATGCAGACATTCGCTGTGATTTAAACAAGTAACAGTTTGACACACAAGACATGATTATTTGAATTTAACATCCATTATTCCAAGTCCCACTGAGGGAAAATCTCAGATAGTATTCTCATTAGGGATGGGAATATTGGTGGGAAGGCCACATATCCAATCTACAACCCTAATCTAAAAGATATAAAACAATGTAAATTTCCAAATCGTTACATTTCTCTGGACATCTACATTTAATTTGATGACTGTAAAGACCAAATCATTTTGCTTTATACTACAATTGGATCAAATCAGTGGTTGTCATCATTGACTTGATTTTGGAGAAGCTAATTCTGAGGGTTTTCATCCTACATTTGGTATTACTTTAACGTCCAAGATTGAGGACATTAGGTGTCTAAATGCCATATTAGATAAAGTAGATCAAGCATGTCTGTTCTATTAAAGTATATGAAATGTCTATGCTTCAAAATTAACAATATTGTATGTGTGTTTTGGGGCAAAATTTGTAATAATTCAGGAAGGTATTGAAAGGTAAAACCATGGGAAGGTCAACAGAAATAATATGTTTGGGAACAGGGTGGGTTAGTGGGGAGAAGGAGACAAATTGCAACACAGAGAGTTAATAAATACAAAAGGGCCGGTATACAAATGTGTGGTATAAAGTAGAGAGGTGAACAGGTGGAATAACATGATGATGAACACACACCAGAAATCAAACTAGGATAAAAAGAGAAAATGGCCTACCACACCAAACAAAAACAGTGCAACATAAACACATTTGCAAAACACAAGAACGGGTTTTTAGGCACTGGACTCCGATATAAGAATTAAAACCAGTCTTTATTATATTTGACCAACAACTTAATAAGATATTAAAATACCATTAAAAAGCTAAATGTACAAATAATGACTCCACATATCCAGCATATACATATAAATCACCACATTAGGCGTATAAATATTCAGAATAGTCCATTTTTCATCCTTTAAGATGTTTCACCAAAGCTGGGCTGCTTCAGGTAAGGTACAACAAACAATAGACAGATTCTATGAACAAAATCACATCATTAGATCAAAATCTAAATATACACAACATAAAACATTTTTAAGGATTTTACCAATCGCCTAATGACTACTGTGTGCTATGGCATAGTGCCATTTTGGGGTAGGTAGATACTACAAATTTATATATAGTGCTATATCAATTATGAATGAGTCCTTGGTATATATCTGGGAGTGGTAAGGGGTTCCTAATAATGAATCTGGGAGGACTGTTCAAAGAATCTGTCCATTGTTTGTTTGTGATTCCCAAATGTGTTTATCAACATAGTGTTTTGTGGGTGTGGCACTAGAAATCCTATATACTTTCAACCAGGTGCCAAAATCTCTCTCCTTGTGTTACAAAGACAGTGCATGATCAAAGGCAGCATGGGTAAAATAAATTGGTTGTGAGGGTACAGGAAATTAAGTATTTACATATTCTAACCAGCAAATTAACTTTAATGGAAATTTTTAGGTGCTAGCATTGTGCAGAAATCCATTTTTTTAAATTAACAGAAGAACAGGCAGTGGTGGGCAACTGAGTTGATATGGAGGGCCACAAGTGTGGCCCTTGGCATGACTAAAGGGCCGCACATAACATTTTCAATCTATACTGACGTGTATAAGCATTTTATAATTAAGACATGACAGCAGGCATAGCTAGAAGACATGATTTTTCATTTTTTAAATAACAAAACTTGTTTTTAATTATACTTCAAGCATTAGGTAACACTGGAATAGCTTAATGCACATTTTGTATCATATGCATCGTCAAAGGCTCTGTGCCTCATAGATATCATCAAAGCCTTGTCCCTCTTCTCCTCTTCCCTACCGAAGAAGATCCTGGGTAAGGACAGGTGAGTTCCTTTGCCCTATGCAGTAACAGTTAGGTTTCGGGGGCCACAAGTGAAAGACCAGGGGAGCCACCAACGAACACCCGCAGGTTGGGCACCTGGGCTCTAAGGTCATCTAAGTGATTCTTTCCAAGAAGTTCCAAGAATTACATTCACTTCCAATTACCTCCTTCCAATGTAAAATAACTTAATTTCAACCCTAAGAATGTATGTGGCGTACCTTGAACCACCATGCCTGTTGTCATAGCCAGATATGTTCACAATTGTCTAGCTTTTGAGAGAGAAAGATTGTGTGCATTCTAAATCTAATTACAGGGGGGTCATTGATATGTTTTATGATAAAAAATATAGGTATTTGCAGACAGTCCCCTGAGTGGGACAGCAAACCATATATAGTGGTGTGCAAAACTATTTGCCCCCTTCCTGATTTCTTATTCTTTTCCATGTTTGTCACACAAAATGTTTCTGATCATCAAACACATTTAACGATTAGTCAAAGATAACACAAGTAAACACAAAATGCAGTTTTTAAATGATGGTTTTTATTATTTAGGGAGAAAAAAAATTACAAACCTACATGGCCCTGTGTGAAAAAGTAATTGCCCCCTGAACCTAATAACTGGTTGCGCCACCCTTAGCAGCAATAACTGCAATCAAGCATTTGCGATAACTTGCAACGAGTCTTTTACAGCGCTCTGGAGGAATTTTGGCCCACTCATCTTTGCAGAATTGTTGTAATTCAGCTTTATTTGAGGGTTTTCTAGCATGAACCACCTTTTTAAGGTAATGCCACAACAACTCAATTGGATTTAGGTCAGGACTTTGACTAGGCCACTCCAAAGTCTTCATTTTGTTTTTCTTCAGCCATTCAGAGGTGGATTTGCTGGTGTGTTTTGGGTCAATGTCCTGATGCAGCACCCAAGATCGCTTCAGCTTGAGTTGATGAACAGATGGCCGGACATTCTCCTTCAGGATTTTTTGGTAGACAGTAAGCCTATCACAGCAAGCCTTCCAGGTCCTGAGGCAGCAAAACAACCCCAGACCATCACACTACCACCACCATATTTTACTGTTGGTATGATGTTCTTTTGCTGAAATGCTGTGTTACTGTTACGCCAGATGTAACGGGACACGCACCTTCCAAAAAGTTCAACTTTTGTCTCGTCCTTCCACAAGGTATTTTCCCAAAAGTCTTGGCAATCATTGAGATGTTTTTTTAGCAAAATTGAGATGAGCCTTAATGTTCTTTTTGCTTAACAATGGTTTGCGCCTTGGATATCTGCCATGCAGGCTGTTTTTGCCCCGTCTCTTTCTTATGGTGGAGTCATGAACACTGACCTTAATTGAGGCAAGTGAGGCCTGCAGTTCTTTAGATGTTGTCCTGGGGTCTTTTGTGGCCTCTCGGATGAGTTGTCTCTGCGCTCTTGGGGTAATTTTGGTCGGCCGGCCACTCCTGGGAAGGTTCACCACTGTTTCATGTTTTTGCCATTTGTGGATAATGCTTTAGAAATGGCTTTATAACCTTTACCAGACTGATTAGTCCAGACTGATAGATTTCAATTACTTTTGTTCTCATTTGTTCCTGAATTTCATTGGATCTTGGCATGATGTCTAGCTTTTGAGGTGCTTTTGGTCTACTTCTCTGTGACAGGAAGCTCTGATTTAAGTGATTTCTTGATTGAAACAGGTGTGGCAGTAATCAGGCCTGGGGGTGACTACAGAAATTGAACTCAGGTGTGATAAACCACAGTTAAGTTATTTTTTCACAAGGGGGGCAATCACTTTTTCACACAGGGCCATGTACATTTGGAGGTTTTTTTCTCCCTTAATAATGTAAACCTTCATTTAAAACTGCATTTTGTGTTCAATTATGTTATCTTTGACTAATAGTTAACGGTTTTTGATGAGCTGAAACATTTAAGTGTGACAAACATGCAAAAGAATAAGAAATTAGGAAGGGGCAAATAGTTTTGCACACCACTGTACATTCTACTCTTTTTATTATCCTAGTACCCAAGTCCCCTTTATGGGCCCCCTGGACTCAGTCCTCCGCATCCAGCTCCCCTAACTGTCTGAGGGTGCACCTGAATACTCCAACCATCACCCGCTTTAGGGGCTCTACCGCACAACTCTTATCCTCATACCACTATCAGGAGTGTGTTTGCTGTACTGGCAAGTAAGCCCCAATAAGCCTAAAACCCTTAATACCAAGGGACCTTAAAAGCCTCAAATGTTGTTCCTCCCAATTAAGGGACACCATAGTGGTGGTCTCCTTTGAGCTTCTTTCTTCCCCTTTTCCCCATGTTTTCTATTACATAAATACTTACGTTGACTTTTCACATTAGAGATGTAATTATTATTAGTAAAATTATATGTTTTTGGACACTTTTAACTTCATGAGCTGAAAACCAAGAGATGTGCTGCTTGTTTATTCAGCCAACTGAACTCTAAAATCTTAAAAACATAACATGTCTTGTGTTATTGCTAGAAGCAAAACTGCATGATACGAGAATGCAGACATCATTTTAGATATACAATGTGCATGATACATTAGGTGTTCCATTAGCGGAGTAATATAAACCATGCTGCTTTGTACATAAATGCTATTTCTCTGCTGATTGCTGACGCACAAGCTGTGTCACTAGCCTGGTAACAGAGTAGTTATTAAGAAAATGTCTTTCTATTTCACGCTCTTGCCTTTATTCTCTACACCTGCCATTACATTATGTAAACAGCATACTTCATTGTCTCATTCATGAAGAGGGGAATAGAGAATAGAAAACATCTACTATGATACTATGCCAACTGCTGCCACATACTACATGGGTCTTCAATTCACAAATTACACCAGTCTTTCTTAACCTTTTCATCCTGGAAGAGATGACCTCCAAAAATCCATTCATCCATTCCATTATACTCAGTGTAGGTTGCTTTTTCAATATACCATATGCAGGCAGTGCAGAATTATTAGGCAAGTGGTATTTTTTGTTGGAATAAATGCAACAGGCGTTTAGTTCTTAAACTGTGTTATGCCAATATGTCCAGCAGATGGCACTGTATAGATTAGTTGTTGCAGTGTATACTGTTTGTGCTTCAGCATTCTCTGTTGTTTTTTCTTCTCTTCCTTCCATCCACCATTTTATTGTTACTGCACATGTTATCCCTTTGGTGAATCACAAGTAAAGTTCTTCACTGATCTGCTGACTGGAAGCTTCCTGTATGTGATCTACACAAGACCACTATATCCAACAGGTTATGGGCCCAGACACAATTCAGCTCAGCTGACAGACTGGCACAAGGAGTCTTCTGAAGATACAGAGATCTACTGATACAAGTAAGACAACATCTGTGTG
>CM070033.1:109604236-109628182 GCA_036250615.1 Ptychadena robeensis | reverse complement strand
GATATATGTTATTAAAGTGTTAATTTGCACAGTTAAGGCAAGAAAAGGTTGTAGGTTGGACATGATACTTTACTTTGTCGTGTTGCAGAATATTGGGAATAAGCTGTACATAGACCAGCACTATTAAAGTTGTGGACATTCAGTGACATTTTCAGATTTTTGTAGCTGCAGTTAAGACACATAAATACAGCCTGGTCATTGGTGTGAAGTGAACCCATTCATTTTTCAAAAGGTGGCTGATCTGTGAATCTATAGGACAATGCTGCCCCCCAGTGGATAAGAGTGATAAAGGCAATCGCAAATTAAATGAAATAAAGTACCACATTTGTTTCTTCAATACATTTTCCTGCACAGATGAATACCAAAATGATTTATTTTGATACAAGGTGCACTGGCTATCTGTATTTTGAGATCTAATTCAAGATTTATGAAATAATGGTTGATTATATTTTAAAAAGCAATACATTCATTTTTATTCTCAGTTACTCTTATTTTCTAGGTTTATTATATTTGTCTGCTGTGCAGCCCAAACTGAGGGAAAGCCCAGATCCCAGAATATGCATTGCAGTAGCCAATGTGGTAGCCAAGCAACTATTATTTTTTAAAAGGAGGAGATCAACTTTAGCCTATAATGTATTTGTAACATTTTTAGGACACCCCTGCAAATGGTTGAACCACTTTTATACAAACCATATTTTGTCGGACTATAAGAAGCCTTTTTTCACCCCTAAAATTAGGAGGGGGTCTGAATGTCGTGCCTTGCGATCCTGCCATGCTCTTCCAGCAAGGAGATTAGCCGGGGATCTGTCAGATGAGAGATGCATGGCCGCATCTCCCATCTGATCTGTATTATTGCTTATGCAAGTAGAGCCGAGAGCCCTGCTGATATAAACAATGAAGAGAGAGATAGATGAATTGCCTTTTTTTCACTCTCTCTGTGTCTGTGGAAGCTGCAATCACTCTGCAGCTTCCACAGACACAGGCACAGCCAGAGAGGGAGAGGAGATATGCAGCCGTTTCCCCTGTGCTCCCCCCTCCTCCCAATCAGTGAGGAGGATGACGTGATGTGCTGTGATAGTACTGCTGCTAGTGACATGTACTGGCTGAATGTGATATTGCATTCGTTTAATCCATTGCATTAACTTGATTTGAACACTAATATATTGAATATTTTTTTCTGGTTTTCTTGCTCTAAAAACTGGGTGCGTCTTATAGTCCAAAAATACAGTAAAGGTTTGGGGTATACATTTTTACTTTACATGTAAAAGATTGTGTAAAGTATTAAAGGGACAGATGGATCAATAGCTAGGGTTATAATGACACAGAAGAATTCCTCAAAAAATATATATTTTTTTTTTACTACAAAAAAACTTTTGTAGTAGTTTGTCATAATAATCACCATCTTGCTTTTCCTACTACACAATTTTCTCGAAGTATCTCATTCAATCAGGTCACACCACATCTGCATTATAGATTTAAAGCATCTGGACTTGCCGCGTTTCCTGAACTCTGAATATTGGTAAATATGTACTTGTAGAGATACTTAAGAGAATACATATGTTCCACTTTTTTACATAAATAGGCCCCTTCAAGGCTAGATTCTTCTTTTTGCTCTTGAAGAATGGTCTTTGTCTTATACTCTCCCGATTGTTTGTAAATGTACATAGCAAGATTGCTGCTGTACGCCGCCGCCGCCTCCTTACTTACCGTTGCAGATCTAGCGTGTGTAATTTCCTGGGATTTAAGGTATTAAGGTATGTGACCTGGCTGACCAATAGTGGACCTCCTGCAGCTATACAAGGAACCCTGCACTTTCAGCTTTGCCTCAGTATTAAGGTCTCTGTGCTATGCTAAGCACTGCCTGCCATTGCTGTTCCTGTGATATAGAGATCTGCCTGTGTTCTGAGACTGATACCTGTTAACCCTTACCTGCCTACTGCACTCTCCTGCTACCTGCGCTGCCCCGCCCTGTCACACTGTCTGGCTGACGACACCTGTGTCCCTGGAGCCTTCCCTGCTGTCCCCTAGACCAGCTGCCTGTGTTCCTACCATCCCTCAAGAGGTAGCGACCTGGTGATCCCCTCGGGAAAGTCTATCTCCACCATCAGGAGTATTGTGAAGAACGAGTGGGTTCAAGGTAAAGAGGAAATAAACTATAAACGCTAAGCAAAAAAGATGGCAGAGGGCCCCAAATAGTCATCAGTTACCTTTGGTCTTCCTGTTCTTGATCTGAACTCAGATCAAAAACAGGAACTTGATCTGTTTTTGAGTGTGTTGATGTTATTTAGATAGCACGAGCTATGTATGTACATTCTGCATTGCAGTAACAAGAATGATGTGACACAGACTTATCTCTCCTCCCATATGTAAATAGCTGCTCATGGGTTGTAAGCGCCAGATTGTAAAATGTGTCTCTCCATAAGTTGGTGAGAGAATAGGTACTGCTAGTGTAAAGGCACATGCTTAAGTTTCAGCCCTGCTGAATACATATGCACTATATGAAGGATTAAGTACTATTAACGACAAAGACTCTATGAGGTATTCCATTTCATCAGTGCAGGTGAAGAAACAGCAAATAACCAATTAACTGCATGTGCTAGAACATGGAACTATCTTGTGCTTTGATTCTGAGACGTACTTTGTGATATAGAGCATATTATAAATGTTGACAAGCTTTTGTATGCTGAGGAATAATCTAAAGTTCAAAGGATGAGCCATGTCCATTCTCTTAATCTTAATGGTGAAATGCAAATTTAAGGCAATATATCTGTTTATACTGTTCTTGCATTGCACTATTTACGATATTTTTATTCATTTTATTTTATATTATAATAGTCTTTCTAAAAAAAAAAAAGCAAAGTAAACAAAATTTTAAAACTGTTGTACTGTTCAGTCGTGCCTAGAACTACTTGGCCTTTCCTGTTTCAGTTGAGAGGTTTCTATGGGACATAATATAGCATTGACGAATTATAGCATGTTATTGTATGTAAGCAGAGATGATTAATAAGATGTTACATTTTGCCACCAATTCCATGTTCCAAGTGGAAGTGACGCTCCACACATCCTCCCAACAAGCATGGGTAAAGGTAGCCATACAAGCATGCGATTTATGTGCAATCACTGAACGATCATTTGCAACATGGTGACGAAAAATCGTTAAACGATCGTTTGGCAAATCGATGCACATCACTTTAGATGCTCGAGCACGATACTTTGGATCCCCATCTAAAGTAATCGAGATCGAGCCAGGATTTACCAACATGTTGGATCCCTGTTCAATCTACATTTTTTTGGGGTTGTCATTGATCGCTCCAGGTGGCCAGCATTCGATTCCCAAAGTTAGATTACCTCAAACGTACACGGCTATTGATCATTGGGGAATCAAATTAAAATTTGATCTGTGTATGGGTACCTTAACACCCCCCAACCTCTAGACCTCCTAACTCCTCACTCCTTACTTTCTCACCATCCTCCAGCATTAGTTTTTCTGTGAACTTTATCAGTAGGTTCAGTTGCAGAGTCCATGGGTAAAATACTAATCCTGGATGAGGCTGGGAAAGAGGGGTATTTTCCTGGCTAAAATTGGGTACTTGACAGGTATACTGCATATTCAAAGTTCTAAAAGTGGGTGTACCCAACATCTTCTTCAAGCAAATGTACTAAAAAGGCCAGATGAATTGAGCATTAAGGATTTTGCTAAGCAGTCACAAAGGCCTCCAGAGAGATTGGCCACCTCTTCTACCACCAATTTTCTATCTTCACTGTTTCCCATTCCCTTTGCACTGGTATTCCATTTCCAGGAGGTACTATAGTAGGGAACAAAAATAGTCCATGTGGTTTGTTACTTAGAACAAGGTAACGGAAAGTTTCAACAAACAAAAAATGAGTCATAGTGATATACATTAAAGATACTAATAATAAGGATGTTCTGTTTCCACCTAATGTCTCATTCTGTGGTCTTTCAGACCTTGTTTTCTCTATTCTGCATTATACAACAGGGTTCTTGTTAGCAATGACACAGACATGGGAAGTGTGCATTGAAGTTTACTTCAACACTAAAGACTTCCCAACATAAGAGAGAAAAAAATGACAAGACCGACACCAATCACTAACAATATAGCCTTAAAGTGACAGCTCAGTACAAAACAGTGACACTTGTCTTTTGTAGACTATTTTGCGGGATTCTGGCATCCTACTTTAATCCTCAAGGAACCGTTAATAATTAATTCTGCTGAGTAATCATTTAAAGCTCTTTAGTTTTAGGATTACACGCTCTAATTTAATCAAATGGATGTGTGCATAATAAGCATAGTTATCTCCCACTACATAACAGATACCGACAACATCAGACTGCATCAGTAATTAGGCACAGTTACATCAATGTGGGTAGGCTTAATATTACAGGAAGGGACTGATAATGATAATAGCCTAATGGACTCCAGGAACAATCTACATCAGCGATGGTGTGGAGCAATCCACATCAGTGCCCAAATGGAAACACATAATCCACTTTTTTATCTTAAAGTAGCAATATGGCAATTAAACTTGAATACTGAGGTTTTAGTTTAAACAATGGGAGACACAATTTATTTTCCATTAACGGAGGCGGTTACAACAACATGTCCGTTACTGGTCAAAAATCATAACACAGCAGTGTGAATTGCCACTAAAATGTAAAACATTTAATCATTTTGTCCTGATACTAGAATGAGAAGAAAACAAGGAAGAAACCTCACAGCGCCATTGATGTATCTTAATTACAAGTTTCAAGACCACGGCTGTACTTTTTATGATGCTGTCGTGGTCCAGTCAACTAGTCACAGATCACAAACACAGTAAAGGAACACAAGGGTCCATCAATAAACAACTTTTATTAACTTGCATCAAAAGATAACTTTTGTTAAATTCCTCGCATTTCCTGGTAAATTATCAGTATAGCCTCAAGATGCCACTGCTTTCTGTTTGTTTACATTTTACCAGCCACCAGCTCCGGAATACGATGTTGCACAGCTGAAAAAATCACCTCCTCTCTCCTCCCACCCCCACCAATCAGAGACAGACACTGCATACACAGTCTTTCTATGAAGCCAACCGAGACGGCTGTGCATGTCGTAAAGTGCACGCACGCCATAGGTTTACCATTGCGGATCTACATGCAGGTGTACTATGATACATTAATGATTGTGTCAGTCTTAAAACAGACCTAAACTCACCATTTATAATTCATGTGCCTAGTAGCCAAATTCCACATTACAAGGAATGAAAAAACAAACAACCTGTACCTCATTACCTGTAATGAGTAAATTCCAAAAGCCCCTCATTTATAAAGATAATGTACGTACGTGCTGTGTAATAAGTTGTGCTATATAAATTAAAGTTATTAATAATAATATAGCGAGGAAAAAAATCTGATAGCTTTAATCCAAATGACAGTCTGGAAAGACCTGATCATGCTCTGTATACAAAACAACAGAATATGTTTTGCCCATTGAAAAACCCCATTATATGGCGCCATCTAGTGGTCAATTACAAAACATCTTACCGACTGAGAAGTAAACACAACTTTAATTTGATATATTTTTTTATTTTCAGTACACTTTTGCTTTAAGTATATTCTTCCTTTGTGCGCCCCCATGTGCTGCTGTTTTTCTTTTCTGATGTTTCATTTAAATAAATATAAACTGCAACTTGCATATATATTTATTATAAAAAAAGACACAGTATATTTAAAAAAATGATAGTATACAAGGGTGACATTGATATTGTAAGATTTGAGGTTATGGACAAAAATACTGATAATGTAGATATTAGTGATGGCCGAACTGCCCGCAAGGCGGACAGTTCGGCCGCGAACAAGCATGTTCGCCCTCCTTCTCGCCGGCGGACAGTACGGGTGTTCGACCCGCTGCCGACGAGAAGGAGCCCTCTATTCTTCCTGCGGTGGGATCATTAGCAGAGAGATCCCGCCGCAGGAAGAATCTTTCACTGAAGACCGGGTAGAGCACCCGGTCTATCAGTGAAAATCCGGCTCGTAAAC
Source organism: Ptychadena robeensis (assembly GCA_036250615.1). Taxonomy (NCBI): domain Eukaryota; kingdom Metazoa; phylum Chordata; class Amphibia; order Anura; family Ptychadenidae; genus Ptychadena; species Ptychadena robeensis. The sequence continues at coordinate 109,622,145 of CM070033.1, read as the reverse complement.
CCGGATGTGACATCAGTGACGTCACATCCGGGTAGCACAACCAGGAACTATGCGTTCCAGGTGCCGGATGTGACGTCACTGACGTCACATCCGGGTGTACGAGCCGGATTTTCACTGATAGACCGGGTTCTCTACCCGGTCTTCAGTGAAAGATTTGGGGAATTTGAATATGTCCGCGAACGGGCGGACGGCGGACTTTTTTAAAAGTCCGCTCTGCCCGTTCGCGGACGGACACGGCACTTGTTCGGCCATCACTAGTAGATATATGTTACAAAATGTAATATCTGATGATAAGGCACTTTGTTATGGATTGAGATTGGTTAAACTGTTGTAAAGTGTTTAGATATGTGTCATGGTTAGCATATCCTGTGTAATTTCATTAACATACTGCCAGGAAGGCCACTGAATGAACATCTCCAGCCCAAGCCACTATCATAATTAACTGGGCTGGGTTTATGAATATAGGCTAATTAACTGGGTGGAAACCTAATCCAAGGTTCTCTATTCCGCAGGAAGCTTACACCTTTTAGAATGTAGGGACACACCCTCTGTTGAAGCCAGGAACTTGGAAATAAAATATAGGACAGGTCAGACTTTAGGACGGACCTTAGGAGGCAGCTGGGGAATGGTTGACTAGAAATGGAGACAGCCAGAGGAAGTCAGCCAGAAGGGCCAGGAAGACAGGTATGCTCAGAGTTAGTGTGTGATATGATATTGTGCACAATATGCTTTTTATATACAATTGTTGTGTGTTTAGTTTTTGTTTGTCTTTACTGGCGGCCACCTAGAACCTACAGAAGGAAATTTATTATTAGATTAATATTCATATAATGACTGGATATGATTATTATTTTTCATAATATTCCACAATTTTCTACAGTTCTAGTAAATTCAATAAATGATTATTGATTATTTTCAGCTTTCACAGCTATATAGCCCTAAAAAACCTAAGAATGTGTTTGTGGCCACCAAAATTACATAGGCTTAAAACACATAAGTCTTTTGTAAAGATAAAAGAATAATTAAAAAAATGCATTCTCAGAAACTTTGACCTGCAACAACTTGGCTTGTTTATTTCAATGGCATCTGCAAGTTGGCATGATGAACATGCTGCTGCACTGATGCCGTTGCGGGACACCAATCTCAGAATCCAGCACAGTACGCTGTTCATGAGGAGTGGTGACGTGTTTGTGTGAGCCAGCCTGCTGAGCCAAGTGGTGGGCTTATTTAGAGGGCCGGATGGCAGTAAGAGGGTGTGCAAGTATAATGGGGTGGCGGGGAAGGCTGGCTGTGCTATGAACTGCTTCTTATCCCCTCCTCAATTTTACAGCAGAGGGGTAGCGAGGTGCTTCTCCTGCAGCAAAGTCTGCTGTCCACAGTGCTGATATAGCACTCCCCATGAGCTGAGCTTATGGACGGCAGGTGTGTTAATGCTAATGCGTGTGTTGCAGGTAAATTATTTATATCAGTTCTTACAAACACTGCATCCATATCTTTCTGGTCTGACCCATTGTGGCCCACGAGTCAAAGAGTTTGCCTACTCTTTCAGGTCATGGTATAAGTTGTATTGGAGATGGGTCTATACTATTAGACATCTACATAGATTAATTTTTATATTTCAATGATCTATGCTGCAACTGTATTCTGTACGTATGTGGGATTAAATCTAGTACATATTTAGCATAAACCCACACAACACATAATAAGAAATGTTAGATCAACAACATAATAACAAGACTATTACAAATACTCATAAACTTAAAGCAGTGCACCTCTTCAGTAATAGATTGTACAGGAGACAGAATAAATCAATAAATTGATGTCTGATGGTCTCCATGCAAGTCTCTCTAATTGCTTAGCAAATGCCTCACATCTAAAATCGTAATGTCCAAAAGACAGCAAAAATGTTTTAGTACTGCATATCTCCAGTCATATAATACAGGACTCATACAGCAATAAAAAAAATATAAAGATAATCAATACATTGATGTATGATGCTGTCCAGTATTTTTGAAAGCATGGCAAATGCATCACAGTGAAAATCTTAATGGTCAAATGTAGAGATGGTCGAAATGAATAAAATTCGATTCTACTTAAATTTCAAGTTTCCCAATCGAATTTCGATTCGACTGCGAAATTTCGATTCGGATAAAGCCTAAAATTCGCATAAGGTCAAAAATTCACATAAGGTGGAAATTTTGGATTTGCTGTATGAGCTATAATAGAAGAATCAGTGTACATAGTAGCAGAGCTTTACAATCAGAGCTGAGATTTAAACCAAATTTATACACAAACTTGACATGTTAGAGCAAAACTTATTGTTTTCAAATGTTCCCCCAACCCTTCTCTACAACTCCAGCAATTTTTGTGAGAATACCATTTTCAAAAGGCTTTGCAATAAGCTGACAAAGTTAGCTAGCACCATGCGAATTTTCGTCTATGCGAATTGTCGTCTATACGAATTTCCGCCAATGCAAATTTTTTAAATAAAATGGCGATACTCGCGAAATAGCGGCAAGGCAAATCAAAAGCAAAGTTTTTTTTAAGTTGAAATTTCGATTTCAGTCGAAATATCAGGCTGGTTTTTGACTTTTCCGGCGAAAAGTCGAAATTACCCCATCAAAATTCGACTATGCGAATTTTCGGCGAAAAAGTCAAAATTTCTACTTAAAAATTCGCACTGCAAATTTTTCGACCATCCCTAGTCAAATGTCTTCAGAAATGAAACACATACATGTTAAAAAAAAAACTAATAAATGGATGTACTAAGTTCTCCAGGCATAACTTTCAGTTTGCATGGAATATCTACCACCTCAAGCTTTAAACATACAGCAAGCGGCCATAAAAATGTCAACTTGGTACTTTAGGTGTCCATAATATGCCCTCTTCTTTTTCCCCTGGCTTTGCCTTGGCCAGAAAAACAGATGGGACTTTCTCTGTATTACAATAGAAGCTGCATCTACCAATCTGTGAAATAAAAGTCAGACTCTTTATTTCGTTTACTCTTTAAAATAATCCACGGTCAATATTATAAGTGCAGATCAAAAGGATAACATCATGCGTACATACAATGTTTATAAATCACTGGTTAACAATATATATATATATATATTAAAATATATATTGTTTACCTAGCATAACAGCATGAACATGTATGACACAATACAATTCTGTACTTATTTGGCTATTATTTACTATGTGTTAATAATAAACATGATACAAACACAAAACAAAATGCAGGTATCTGCTCTGTATTCTACCCCCATTGCCTTTGACATCTACGAAAGATTGTGATACCTTTTGGGCTCCCCTGCTCTAAAGAAGATTTAAATCCTAATGTGATTTGCTCCTAGTTTAGCCCTTGTGGTCCATCAATTAACCCTAACCATCAGTACCAAACCCTTTCTTCTTATTTATGTTTAATCAACAACATTTGTTTTATTTTTGTGTGTCATTTTGTTTTGTTTTGTTTTTTATTGCACTAAAGAAATGTGTAAAATAGAAGAACAAATCTATTTGTCCAAATTTTGTTTGTTACTGTTATTGGAAATTGAATTTGATCTCAATGTCTGACTCTTTGCTATCGACGTAGACCTATTTCATTTATAAATTGGTTGAAAAGTAAGTGGCCCATTGCTGAGCTTTGAGGTTCACCACTAACAACTTTATGCCATTCAAAGTATGAATCATTAATCACTGCTCTCTGAATAATTCTTAAAGACCATTTTCTTTCCATTTATAGACTAAACGTATAGACCTTAACCTACAGTTGCTTGCAAAAGTTTGTCACATTACAGCCACAAACATGACTCAATTTTATTGGAATTACACGCCAAGACCAATACAAAGTGGTGTACACTTGAGGAGTGGAAGGAAAATCATACATGATTCCAAACACCCCACTTTGCAGTTATTTATTTGTAAAAAATGTTTGGAATCATGTATGATTTTTGTTCCACTTCTCACGTGTACACCACTTTGTATTGGTCTTTCACGTGGAATTCCAATAAAATTGATTCATGTTTGTGGCTGTAATGTGACAAAATGTGGAAAAGTGCAAGCCACTGTATAGATTATCCCTCTGAGGGAAACCAAGTATACTATATTCCCAACCACTTCTTTTCAATGGCTCACAAAACATAGACTTTTTGGTCAGCATATGTCTTTCCTGACACTCTGCTTATACAGTTAACCACTTAAATTTCTCAAACTTTCAGGGTAATTTCACACTTCACAATACTCTATTGTGGGTTTTTTTGCCTGTAACGGATGCACTAGGGGTAATGATACCTCGTCAGTTAACTGCATCCATTAGTTGTGAAAAACCTTCACTTTGCACTGCATTTGCATCTTCCATACAAGTGTATGGGAGACACATGGGCTGTTTCTGCAAAAATTCGCGCAGCAGGGCAGTTCCGGTAAGATGCGGCAATCTGATACAACTTTGCACAAAATGCCCAATCAGTCAATAGAAATGTACTTGATTTACCTGCACAGGGATCATTCTATTTGTTCTTTAGCTTTTGTCTATAGTGACCATTTATCTTGTTAGATAATTGGGGGTGGGGGGAGGTTCATACGCTCACATTTTTATTTTCACTGTTCACTGTTCACTGTTGCACTGTTATTAGCTTTTTTACACACTGGATGGGAGCTATAAATATGTAGTGCAGTACCCCTCTGGTGAGAGATAGTGCTAAGTATGTAACGGATTAACTTGGTTTTCTCTGGCAGGTGCAGGCTTGTCCATTTTTCCTCCAGAATTTTGGCGGGAAATGTATCAAGTCTGATCTGCCTGGAGATGACCTTTAGACAAGTCAACAACATGACACCTGCTTGTTTACTCTGCAACATTTTGGAGGGAGCTTACTCATCCCTCGAGAATGTTAGGTGTTGTTAGAAGTGTATAAAAAGGCTCAGCTCACTCAGGTCTTGGTTGAGTGACCCAGGGATTCCCCTCCTTGGGCCCTGTTGGTCTGTTGTTCCTGTGTTCCTGTCTGCATCTCCTGCGAGCCAGAGATACCTTCTGGGGCCTCTGTGTCTCCTAAGGTAGAGACTTTCTAAAGTCTTCCTGAGCAAAAGAGCTTACCCTCTTCTTCAAGCTTGATGCACTACAAGGTCCAGGAAGCCTTCTGCCTCTTGGAAGCTTGGAAGAGGAGCTATGCTGTGCTGGAAAGTTGACTCTGTGGAAGCCTGTCTGCCTGGGGTTCTGGAAGCACCTGTCACTGGTTCTAAAGAAGGGATCTGCCTGTTGCTGAGAGGTATTGTGCTGCCAAGAAGTGGCCATACCACAGTTCGCCTGGGGTGAAGGGGAGAACTGCTGGGAGAAGGTCAGAAGTCAAGGCACAAGCGTCCAGCTCGTCAGGTTAAAGGGTCAAGAAAGAGGTTTCTATAGAGGTGTCCTGCTGCCAGTCCGGATCTGCTTTGGTCAGTGAATACCTGCTCCTTCATCCTCTCTCCCTTAGAACTGTTGCCAAAGTTCAAATAAAGTTCTTTGAACATCTACACTTTGTCTCCTGAAGAACTCTCATTTGCCTCTGCCCAGACCCAAACATTATTCATCAGCAGGACCTGAGGGTCTCATTGCTACAGTTACTTTTCATCTTTGCTCAAATATATTTTCGCTCTGTTTGCATGCAGTGAATTTGATTGATTTATATTTTAGTTCTGTGTAGAGTAATCATTGGGATTAAAAAATCGTATCTCTTTAAATGAAGGGGTATATTAAAAATTACTTTGCATTTTAATTTGCTCCAAATTAAGCAACAATCACTGTTTTGGTCAAGGGCTATTTATAAATTGAGAATGACGTGAATGCAACTATTTGAATGTTCTTGAGTTCAACATGAACACTACTGTAGGATATAAAGATAGCAAAATGTGTCCAAATTCAGTTCTTGAACAATCTATGTTCTTATGGTATTAAATTAAAGACGTCTGTTCACTAAAATTCTAAGATTTTTCATACAACATTACCCATCCTATATAATTTGTTTTAGCATAGATTCAGTTTGATATTTGACTATCATGTTGTATTTGGTTGTGTTGTGTTTCAATTGAGAAAACGCTATAAATATTAATAAATAAGTATTTTTTCATTTCCAATATATAAGATGGCCAATGCTACACAGATTTTATTTGAACATTTGAGCTTCACAGTTTGAAGTTAATAGGTCCAGCAGAGCATCATTTGAACTGTCCCATAAAATGATCGTATTTTATTCTTGTATGCCTTTTAATATTTTAGCAGCACCATTACATTATCCAATTTCAGGATCGTTAAACTTTTCCATTACTACAACTGTCACCACCCATTCAGCCTTTTTTGTATGTGTTTGCCCACTTCTAACTCCACCCTTGATGCATCAACAACATAATGATGACCATCTATCACGTATTACATCACTTTTCTCATTGACACCCACAGCCACCACAAAGCGAGAAATATTAGCCATACATGCATCACATTTATTTAGCCTGATTTTAGATTTAATTGACTTCCATTGCCAATCAAATATATAAAGATTGTACTAGCATACCGTGTAAAAGGTGCAAAACCTATTCCTTACACTAAGTGAAGATAACGGTGACAAGTCAATCAAAACGCCCCCAAAAAAGTATCAGATACATTAACCACCTGCCCGACCACAGCTATTTAAATTTTACTCTCCAATTCCATCACTTTTGTTTAAACAAATCCGGAAAAAAGGAATCCATTCTCAAACTATCAAATTTAAAGATCAATATTACTTCTCAATAAGTATTGACCTGTGACTACTATCTCATCATGATCATCAATTTGTTGTGATATTTGATGATTGTTATCTTCATGCAACAAAGGTTCATGGCTCTGTCTGACTTGTCTGCCCTATCCATCACATGCTAAACTTTGGTGAAATGTCCTACTCTACTTTTTCACACAAGTTTACCATTTTGCTTTTCCACCATGTCTGTAGTCCTTCCAGCATTACCATTGTATTTTATGTAGAAGTTCAAAAACAGAGTTGGCAATATTTATAATTGAGCTCCTAATACGCATTGTAACATTCTTCATATTCTACCTGATTTTCCTAACGCCTCCACCTTTTATATTGCGAACCACCGTGAGCAGCATACTTTATTTGAAGCACACCTAAACTTATCTGATGTTGTTTAAGTATCTCGCTGCCAATTTCACCATAATTAAAGGATATATGAAAAGAAGACAAAAAATCCTTACCTGTGATATTCCTAAATTTTGCTTGTCGCTCATCCCCATTTCCTCAGAAAATGTTGCGGCAGTCAGCTGTAAAAGTTCAGGGAACAACCAGACGACAAGAGGCGGCTGTAATGCTCAAAATTATTTTAACCCACGAGGCCCAGCGGGGGCCTTGCAATGACAACAGGTGAACAGCAAAACTGCAAAACTTTAGTTCACAGAAATTAGTCCAACACAGTGTTGCTCCCACAGCATGGGGAGTGACTTGGGCAACAGGCTTTTCACCCTACATAAGGCCAGGATCCATACGGCTAGGTGCAGCGACTGTCAGTGGTGCTGGATGCATGATTGGTGAGGCAGTGCACCAATAGTAACTCCATGGTAATCCGAAGTAGGGGCCAGGTGTCCACCCCGCCGGAATGGCAGTAATGAACATGAGCGTGAGTGGTGGTGGTATGCATATACTGTTGCATAGTACAGGGGAGCGTGCTAGTTGACTCTCCGGCTGCACGCATGTCAGATTGAACTGCTGTCTCCTTCCTCTCTTTCCTCCAAAATCACAGCCCCTGGGGCGGGTCTCAACCTTTTATCCTCTCCCTGCCCCAAGGTATCTTGATCCGACATCTTTAAGCGCCCTCTGGCATGCAGCTGCACCATTTGTGACAACCCCAAGGTAACCTACTACTAATTCTTAATGTTTCTTCACTTTAGGTTCACATTAAGGTTCCTGTTTGGCATGTTAGTAAATTTTCTTCATGAATGCTGTACAGGAAATTACCATCAACAATGATGTTGGGGAAGTAAGGAATTGGGACACCTAAGCTGGACGGCCAATACCAGCTTGTGGTCTGACCCCTCTGTCAAATTAAAGAACTCATTGTAGCACACAAGTAAAAAAGTTCTGTTCTAGCTGCCAACCTTACTACAGTATACCTGTTACAGCTGTATTTATCTTGGAGATGCACATTAACTCTTCTATATTAAAAAAAGTACATGTATTTTGATTGGTATTTGCAGATTTAATTTAACATTCAGGCTGCAAATTTACATTTCGTAAATAAAACATTTTATTGATTCCAATATGAAGCAGTAAATATGAAAATGTAACTTTCTTTCTGCATTGCCTCTACACTAGGACTGCTGTAACTGGTAAGCTTAGACTCAGTATTTATCATTTTAATTAGTATTTAATGCTGGTCCTGCACAGTTTTGTTATCAAGGTCCTATTGTTGTATCTCTGTGATGTGACTGAATTCTTACTATCTAAAAAATATAATAACATGGTGAGTAGCAGTTCATGAATATCCAGGCTGTACAAAGAAAGAAAGCTGTATAGTAGAAAAAGAAGAAAGTACAAAAACGAATATGAACGAAGAAGTTTTGCTTTAAAAGCTTTATTTCCTTCTATTTTTAGCCACTATGACACTCACTCGCTGCTCACTTGATACAAACTACACAAAATGTTAATAAATATTGTATAGGGGCTATTTGATGGAAACAGGCATCATTGAGATGCTAAACAATAGATAAACAATAAAAAAGGCATTGTACTATGTAGGAAAACAAATTATCCAGGCAGTGATAAGAGATCATTTAAGTCTCAATTACAACATTCTATTATTTTAAACAAAATCCCTTGACAGGAATCAGAAATTTTGAGATGACAAAATGACCATCAGCTATTTCAGTTAAATTAGTCTGTCTTTTTCATTTCTTGAAACTACAGAAAATATCAATGTCATAGTAATGAGGAGAGCAGAGGGTTTTAAGATTTTAGCTAAATTCAAATAAAAAATAACGAAATTTACAGTATCCGCATCCAAAATTATACCATAAAAACTATTTTTAAGGTGGGTTTACACGTCAAGATTTTTGTTTCGTCCAACCTCCGATTCGATTTTTTGTTCGATTTTTTTTATCAGATTTGTTTCGTCCATTTATCGAACGTAATTAGATTTTTGTTCGATTTTTGTACAAACCGACGCAATACATCATCGGAAACAAGAATGAAAAATCTATCAATTTTTGGTTTTAAGGAAACTAGTAGATGTATTCTTGTGGGCGTTTGACCTATGCTCCCCAAATTCTTATAAACAAGCAGGGCTTTCTCAGTGCTACAGGTACCGGTGATATCACGCAGCATTGTTTAGGTGATAGAGGTTGCACATCTCTGGGATCTGCTTTTGTACACGGTTGGATTACACAGCAGCAGTGTTAGGTTATGGATTGGTGCCATTCTCTGGTTGTTATTCTCTGTACTAAGGGATTGCAGTTCAGCAGTGTTTTCAATACACCAGTGAATATCCATTTTAAGTATGATTTAAACGTGTGCTGCAGTGAGTATACAGGTGTGTGTGTATCAGCAACATTGTACACACTGACACGTTCTGCAGTAAGTATACAGGTGGGGTACAGTGTGCTGTGTGTACACACACAAACCTGAACATTTAAATTGAAATTATGTATTTTCTATTGACACACACTTGGTACGTTGTCCACAATGCAATGTGTTCGTTCGGAAAGTTTCTACTCGGAAAGAAATATAAACATCATGGACGAATCAAAATGAAATTGTAAAAAATCCCAACTTTCATTGCGCGAAATACGTTCTGCTACTGGTTTTAAAAATGAGTCATAAAATATCGATGTGAAATAAGGAGCGTCCGTTTTATTACAAAAATAAATAACGACAGATGAAGGTACCAACATGTCCGATCACCTTATGGATGATTATTTGTCAATATCGGGAAAAAAAAAATCCATGGGCCAAATGGACGTTTCAGATTTTGTACAATAAACCAAAAAATCGTTAGTTCGTTTCCATCTGTCGGCAAAAAATCTTGACGTGTAAACCCACCTTAAGACAGGACTTTAAGGCCATGTGTCCACTGTTGGAGGCTTGCTCATCTATAAAGAGGTTTGATTGCTCAGGGGATATTAGATCAAGTTCAAATCCATATAGTTCCAACCATTTATTATTATTATTTTAAAAAAGGACATCTGTGGTAGAATTATTTATACTCATCCCATAATATGAATTTTACTGCATCATTTTAGTGTTGTCATTAGGGTGCCATTAAATCCTAGTAGCACCTCCATACATCTTCCCTGCACCCCTTCATTACTGCCTGTCCCTTACCATGGCATTAAACTTGAATTCTTTTGAAAAGTGGACCAATGGATGGACACTTTTGGATGGACAATAACCCAGAAACCTGTCAGATTTGTAGACGCTGCTGTATCTCCACATAAAAGTAGATTATGTTTGCATAAAGGTTTAGAGTTGGTGTTCATCTCTCAAACAAACAGCAGATGGTGCCATGCACATGTAATGTCTCTGTGGTAAAGTTTCATGTAATAGAATCGATGCAGTGGGCCTATTGTGCTCATTATAGCTGATTTTTTATTTTTGCTTTCCTATTTCTGTGCTACATCCAACCCTTCATTATGTTACACATTGTTTATCATTGGCCTTACTGACAGAAAACGTAGGCATATTTAGGAAAGTGGTCAAAGAAGCAGACACAATTTAATTCTACTGCAGCATTGAAGCAGATGATAGAAGTGAAATATGTTAAATGCGATGCTGTGTGGTGTGAAATGTTCTGCAACGTGAGATGGATATTGGTTATTGAAGCTCAACGTGTGTTGTGTGGTATGTCCTCCAATATGAAATGTCCCTTGTGCAATACTCTGCAGTCTAAGTTGTTCTTATGGTAGAGTTTGCCATTTTGTGTGGTGTGATTATCTAGGCCGGGGGGTGCAAACTTTTTGACTTTTGTGACATATCTGCATCTTAAATTTGATAACGGGGACGGACCAAGAGCCTATAATGGCCAACCCGCCATATTTGTGCCAATTCTATTTGCCGGCATCACCTATAATGGTGCTGATGTGTAATATGCTACGTGTGATGGAAACGTTATCTTTTTACATTTCCTGCACTTACTTACACTTAATGAGCAGAGATAACTCCTCGAGTCTGTCAGTTGTCACTATAAGGATGCCCCCACAGAGTTGTAATCGTGCCACTGCATTGTCTCCAAGGCAACGTTTGGACTCCTCTAGGTATCATGTGCACTCATTGCAGAGATCAAGTGGAGAGGAGCCTCTTTTCAACAATGTGACAAAGGGCGGGAAAAGAATAGTGATGAGCGGCATAGGCAACATTCGTATTCGCGGCATGCCGCAAATTTTATGGAAAACATTCGGAAAATATTCGCATTCGGCAATATTTAGTTTTTTTTTTTATTGCGAATATCGGCTGTTTTTATTGCGAATTTCGCGCGTGCAATATATGTTTAACATGATGCGAACATTTATGTGAATTTTCAAAAGTGACGATTTTCGCAATATTCGCATCACCCCAATATTTGCTTTAAAAACTGTTGATGGTGTTGCTAAGCTCTTGTTGCAGCCTTCCCATTCGTCCACTTGCATTGAGAGGCGTGTGTAATGGATAAAAAATACAGAATATCCGGAATTGTGAATATTCTGCAATATATTCACCATCTTCGCGAATTTCCGAATTGCCGATATACGCGATTTATATTCGGAATCCGAATATTCGCAATCATCACTAGAAAAGAAGGCTAAACAGGCCAGATCTGGCCCTGTGCCTTAGTTTGCTTACCCCTGATCTAGGATGTTCTGAATTTTGTTGTGGGAGAAGTGTTGGTTGAATCTGGTTTGTACCAACCTGCTTTTCAGCCATTGATATGTATATTCATGTTAACTTGCTATTATGTGAACTTTTAAATATGGTCAACATGTGTTTCTCAAGGAATTTAAAAATACATAGACATAAACTGGACTTTAAAGAAAGAAGTTTCCAAATGTACTCCAATGCTGATATATTTGTACAGTGAGTAAAGTGGCTCATTGAAGTTTTATCATTTGGAAGCTTACTTGGCTACCCCACCCCTCCTAAAGCTCTTTACCATGAAAGCCTGTATCTCTGAAAATTTCTGCCCTTTTATTTAACTTTTAAGCAAGTGAAAGGTCCCACTTCTTCTTCAATGGGTTTCTCCTTTGTTGATCTAAAATCTAAGGGCTACACAGCTAGTTAAGGTCAAGGTAACACCATCTCTGGGACTAAGTCAGCTCTGCAGAGGGCAAGTAGTACTTGTGTAGTGCAGAGATATAATGATAGGCATGTAGTGGTAATAAAATAGAAATAACTGTCTGTTTTTTATTTTATTTTTTTAAGTCTGCACAGAATGTGGAATTTAAGAGGTTTAGCAAACTAACTTGTTAACCAAACTAACTTGTTATTGCATGATCATTTTGTTAATATGAGCCCCACCACTTCACTAGCACTGAAATACCAGCGCCTTTTTGGCAATTCTAACTATTTGTGTAAAGGTGGTCAAACATGTTATATTGTTAATGTACACTATCCTTAGGAGTTAATACATTCGAAAGAGGGTTTTAGAAGCTTAGAAGCAATCCAAAAGTGTGTGTCCACACCACTCTTAATATGCTAGCATTTTTTACTTTTTTGAAGCATGAACAATCTTTTAGTTATCCCTCTGACATCATCATGTTTTAAAAGTGCTTCAGTGCCTATGCCAGTAGGATATGACCAGAGGTGCACATAACTTTTTTAGTGAGCTACTCAGATGAGTACCAGGAGATGGTGTTTGGCACCCCATATGGTTTTAATAAGTGTAGTCTTTCTCACAGTCTCCTCCCTGTCCCTGGCTTTAGCTTCCTGCATGGTAGATTCTGCTACACATGGACCTCCCTGTTCCTGATTGAGCCCCTGCGATTAGCTCCATCCATAGGTCAACAGCTGGCTTAGTGTCAAATGTAACACTTAAAGTACAACACAGATCTCATACCTCAATAGTGCAAACCTAAAATTTTCTGGCTAAGTAACTAACCCCTGAGACTACCTGCAGTCCAAATGTCAACCTTTCATAGTCATATTCTTACAGTGAAACAGTACTTTTCTCTTGTCAGATTTTTACTCTTACATATGGCTTCTCTGACTTTGAACCCCCAGATCTCCAACATGCTTAGAAGTCCATAGTTTCATAGTTATTAATGTTTCTCTGCGGTTATCCCAGTGACATAAATTGTATACATTTAACAAACACAAGCTGAAAGAACTTTGGTAATCTAAAAAAATTAACTCTTACAGTAGTGTATACATGATAAAGTTGTTAGTACAGCTATTTAATGTGTCCAAAAAAATCTCCCTATAATACCATGTTCAGCCACAAGATGTCCCTAGTGAATTCTTGCCATCAATGTACAGATCACATCACCAGCTTGTTTCTAAGAAATCTGGTTGGGGGGGGGGGCAGAAGCACACGAAGATCTCTCCCCTCAATGTTCCCTGACAGACAGACTCCTGGGGTATGACCTCCTCGGCCTCCCGGACCCAGAATTACTCTAAGTTGTTAGTACGCAAATTGTAGTAACAATAATGCGGGTATGCATAGCTAGATTTTAGTCCTCTTGCATACCTGCATGCCACTTTTGTGCTGAAGGTCAGACTAAATGTAGGTAAATATAGAGTTAAATATAAAGTTATACTGTAGACATAATCATAAAATTACGTACATTCAATTCAGTTACATTTGTCCTGAAATCTATCCTCTGTCCTAGCACTGTTTAAAAAACCCACTAAATTCTTGCATACTGATATATGCAAAGCAAGCACACAAGTTAAGTTATGATTATTATTATTATTATAATTATTAAGTTTTATTTATACAGCGCCAAAACATATTATACAGTGCTGTACATTAAATTAGACACAGGACACAGACACAGGAGGAGCTGAGGACCGTGCCTAATCAGGCTTACAATCTAATAGAGTGGTAACTAAAAGAAAGCCTTCACATAGAACACCAACTAATACCTTCTGAATAGTGATGTCGCGAACACGGAATTTGCTGTTTGCGAGCGGCGAGCGCGAACCTCCGCAAATGTCCGCGAACCCTGCGAACCTCATAGACTTCAATGGGCAGGCGAACATTAAAAAACAAAGTAAAGTAATAGCTAAGGGGTGGGAGGTGTCTGTATAATAATCAATTGAGAATATGCCCTAATTTTGGAAAAGAAAAGGACCCTAATGGTGGGGTGAAGAATCACCCCCTGGTCCCTGAATAACAGGGCCGCTAGAAATGGCAATTGCAGGCATCAAAGTTTAAGCATAAGTTAAAAGGTCTTTATTCAAAAAGTGGTAAGGACCATTGGTTTAACAATTAAAAAGTATATCAGCAGACAAATGGTACCACAGTCGGTCCCGCGGACAGTTCTCCGGCGAACAGTTCGCGACATCACTACTTCTGAGCTATTCACACCTATCCAATGTGGTGTTCCGCATTTTTAATCCTTAAATTATGCTTATTTTACCCTGCGTTGTTGTGCACATTTCATCCATTCTGCTTTTATTAACTCATATAATCTGGCCAATGAAATCAAAGTTGTTATGCGCTAAAGCGCCTGGTCATTTTCAGTGTAAATCCAGCCTACATGCATAAAAAATTTAATCCTTTCACTGCAATGTAGAGATGTGAACTAATCTTTTCGATATAATGTGTCTTTTCATTTGTTTACATTTATTGCCCAAAGGGATATTAGACTTTTATTATTGTATTATATGGTACCAGTTTTCACAACACTCTTTGTTCCTTGATTAAAGGATAGCAATGGTAAATGTATTGTGCACAAAAACATATCAAATTGATCCCTGATGTGTTACTGTGGTGCATAGTAACTGGTGCAAGTGTATTCCTTACTGGTCAACCTTCAGATGTCTCCTGAACTGTGCAATCACAGAAGGGTCGAATATAGCAACAGGACCAGATGGTGTGCAGGAGCAAAATATGGTGGGCAGTGGACACAAAGACCAACAAAAAGAAAACAGCAGAGAAGGTGCCAACGAAGTCTTTGTATAGTGGCACACGTAACCAAGGTGGGTAGCTGAACCTTCATGCAAAGAAACATATATATACATATATATTCAAAACATAAAATATTCAAAAATGCTTGAAGATTTAGGGAAGACATTTTGCTACTTATTCGACTGGGTTTTGCTAATTGGAGTAACATGCAAGTGTATTTCCTAACAACAAAAACTTTGTATATATCATTCTGAACCCCTAGTCGGTTAAACATCTTCAAGAGAAAACTTGGGAAATACAGTTGCTTTGACTTTTTGTAATGCATTCTCTATTTTAGTTCATTACCACTTGTATGTAGGCATCACAGTAGCATTTAGTGAATCATGGTGAACTTCACTGTATTTAACGTGTACAACTGTAATGGCCATTTCTGCAAACTAAAGTTGTAAATCCAACCAAAGTTAAAAAGATTTCTGTGCTCAAAGAGGTACCCTAAATGTCTAGTGTTAATTCTTAGTTGTTCTGACAGATAGAGAAGTAACATTCTTTAGCAAAGTTTCTTGCACTACAGGAGTATTGGGGTACTTAAAAGTCAGTCAACCAAAACATGATTTGAAAGGATTTAAAGGATGGAAATGTCTTGAATTTTATATCATAAAAAATCCCATGATGATTCTTATGTTTCAGGTTACCTTTGGGTGTTCCAATACCTTACAATATATTGTCCACAATATAAAGTAAATGGCAAATTTCACTGAGGATGAAAGGAACCCTTTCCGATGGCCACATTAGATCTGAAGACCAAGGAATCTAGAGGAAATTATCCCCCCATCACAGCCACCCAGTAATATTAGAAATTGTTAGCTAAATTATCTTTCCAGCAACTACCAACAATGGAGATCCTTTAGGATGTTTTATTCTTTTCCTTTCATTCTCACTTTACATTTCTGTAATTATTCAAGATGTAGATTTATCATGGTGGTATGTAAATTGTATTCAGTTAGTATTGTTGTAGGCACTTCATTGTTTCTTTTACTGTGACACCTTACCACTTTACTAGAAGTGCTAAAACTCTCACCGCACAAGTAAAATAGAGCAAGACTGCGCTACCCAAGCCAATGTATTAGAGCAATTATTATTCTGTTCCATTCTATCCTTGACTAATATTTAGTGTTAAATTGCTTTTGTATGCTACGTGCTAAAAGGATTATATTGAATAATGTAATTTTATGTGAATATGCTGATTAATTCAAATCAAATTAAAATATTAAAATGCTGAAAATTCACCGCAGTGTGATAACATATTTTACATGCTGTCCATACTACTTACATTTGTAGAAGTCACTGATTTCCTGAGGTAAAATGAATAAAGTGCATGTGGAGTGAGTGACCTTTTATATTTTTTCCTTGTACTAACAGCTTATTCTTTCAGCAATCATGTCACCAGCAAGATCTGCACTTCAGTACACACAGCTTATCCTCAGCTTTCCATGTCAAAAAGTATGTTTGCCTCCCCTCAAGTGAGATCTGTATACCAGGACAAGGCCAGACAAGCCATTTTTTTACATACAATGTATCTACCTCTCAACTACACAAATATTCTAGTACATTCCCAAGTATTCGACCCACAATCTATCACGGATCGCGGATCAATTGAACGGAAATCAATGTGCACCACATGGGCACATTGTTTCCTGTTCAATGGGGACCCGTTTTACCCAGCTCGCAGCCCGTGTTGTGTTGTGAGAGATTCACTCACTCACAACACAGGGCTGCGAGCTGAAGAAAGGCAGCCAGTCAGCACACAGCCTCACCTAGGAACGTGCCCCTTCACACTGAACACCAGAAGACGCAGCGTGTCCAATAATTTGAATGGAGGTTTTTGTCTCCATTCAAAGTAATGGAGATTGAACGAGGTTTTCCAACATGTTTCCAACATGTTGGCACGGCGCTCGATTGTACTCAACTCTATTTAGAAATCTGCCACATGCCACATGCTTCTTTATTAAACAAAGTGCCTCAAAAATCTCTTACACCTGAGGCATTTAACCTCCCATTGTACTCACAAAGTACCATGCTTCATCTCTTGCATTTTGTATTATTCACTTACACTTTAGTATATGATATCTATGATTACAGACAAATTACAAACTAAGCAGTCAATGTATAGAATTCACAATATTTTACAGTCTAACTAGAGTTTTAAAAATTCCTCTTCTGACTCCTGAAATTGGAGAATAGGTCACTTTACAGAGCCTGTGGATAGTACAGCAAAAAATTCATTCTATAATTATCTCATGTCTTTGACCGTTCACTGAACACTAGGTGAGAATCAGAGGGGTGGATATACAAACAACAGAAATTCTGTGTTAGGTAACAATGAATAATAGCTGATAATAGTTGTAGAACTATAGTTTTGTTGTTCTCTTTACAATCACTGAAAAGAGCCCTATTCTATGGAATGGAGAAATTGAGTAAAGCAGGACAAGGATTTGAAGATATGCATTCAGAAAACAAAAAAAGTAGAGGTATAGACATCAAGATATGTAAAAGTTCTTTATGCTCCAAAATCCCAAGGGGGGCTTGCCTTCCATAATCTGCTTAAATATTACCTGGTGACTCATCTCCGGGCTGTTGCGTCTTGGAAACTGTGGCTCGCCCCTACCCACCCCAACTCCCTTCTGTGGAACGGAGTGGTGTCGGTCCCCCGCTCCACCTCCTTGTTCTCGTTTGACTTCACCACTTTTGACGGCGGACAAGAGATCGCTTCCAGTTGGGAGCCCGGCCTCTCTCCTGACGTCCTTTTTATTTACCCCTACCATACCAGACAGCCTGAAGGCACCTATGTCCTC
>CM070033.1:109562722-109581574 GCA_036250615.1 Ptychadena robeensis | reverse complement strand
AAAACTCAGAATATAACAACTTTATGGTCTAAATAAGGAGAAAAAGACAGGTAAACTAACCCACCATCAAGCCCTAGAGGTAATGTAGAAAACGAATGTTTAATATTAATTATGTAATATTGTTTGATGTTTTTAGAGCACGGTGTTCTTGATCAAGTCTACAAAAGATGAAACGCGTCGAACAAATCCTAGTGCAATTGAATCTATCTTGACCCTTTAACAATGGGGGTCTGACCAACTATTTGACAGGAAGAAACGGGGACCACCATTTGTAGGAGGCCCCCATTCCTTCCTAACATTTATCTTAATATCTGTATATGTTTATCTCTGCAGTTTAACAAACTGTCAGCTGTTGTTGTCTTGTGGAATATATTTTTTAATAAATTACACCCCAGATGGGGTTAAATTGTCTTTGAAGTCTCTGGCTTAAAATTATTTTGGCAAACAAAAGAGCCTCAGAAACCCCCTTTGTTTATATGTTGCCAGCATATGAAGTTTCTTGTTGTTGAATATTGGAATAAATCCTCAGTAACTGGGGTGGGGGGAGAGTCCTTCTTGGTTTGCCTTTTCTTCCATAGTTGCCAAACAAATATTACATTTTTTACAATTTGTATAGCTTGTTGTCACACAAGGTACTTATATTGACTATGAGATATGTAGATGGCAACACTCCCTGTTCTTTCAAGTACCAATAAAAGAACCTCTCTTTTACTTTCAGTGAAATGATACCTTTGTAAAAATTTAGGGTTATGCCTTGAGAAAAGTTGATTGCATACAAAAGTCTTATCGTATCTTATCTATACCAAAAAAGAAGATATAGTTTTAGATTTACAGATTTGTAGAAAAATTGCAGAAGTCTCTGGATTTATTTCTAGTAATTACCTGATTTTAGATTAAGCGTGCATACTGGGTGAAATGCAAAGGTTGGCATTAACAGAGCTTGCTCTGTGAGCTTATTAGTTGATCCTAGATTCAAAGTAAGTAGAAGAACTTAGTATACATCTCTAGTTCACAAATGTTTCAGTTTGGCCTTGGTAATCTTTTAACTATATTTGTTTAATTTGTTCTGCCTCTCTGTGGTTGTCCCTGGTAAGCACCTGTGAACCTCTGTGGTTTCAGAGCTGTTCCTGTTAGGACTGCCTGCCATCCTCGATATTCCCATAGAACCATTTGGGAGACTTCCATTTATAAATATACGGGAAGATGCATTACTTACTACAACTGTATGGTCTGTAAAATATTAAATATAAATATATACTGTAAACAATGTATTTATTACTTTGCCCTTCATGATTATCAGTTAAAACCAACACACTTAATTAGTTTTTACTGCTATTTAAAGTTAGCAATATAGTGTGTGTCTCAACTTTAGCAAAAATTATTTCCTTACAGCAGGAGGATCAGGATACAATTCTTCTTTTCATATGTAAGCCTTGTCTAAGTGCCTGATTATCAAGTGACTTCTCTTGCCTTGTCTCTTGTCCTCTCCTTTGACTAATTCAACACAGTTTGAGTGTAACTTTAAATTTATTTGAAAATCGTCACATAATATTGCATGAACTGCAATATGCTTGGTGTGTTTACCCGGTAATGCTGGGTTATTTTATTTTAATGATAGAGTTGAGAGGTGATTACAAAGCACCTGAGCAAAGTATCATCAGCAAAAATGCTGAAGATGTAATGAAAAATTATTGATCTAGCACATAATTCATCTAGTAGCTTTCGCACAAACTAACTTCAACTTGGAGTCAAACTTTATGCTTCACTTTGAACTTCATCTATGCAAAAATTAACTGGGCTAGAGCAATAACTTTTTGTAACTAGTAACTAGTTGAAATATTGAAACCATCTCTATGAAAGTGAATGAAAGCAGTAGGGTTAAGTAAATTTTCATTATTACTACCAGACAAACATGGTTTTGATGCATACAAATTGATCAAGCACCGTGATCCTTCAATTCCATAACATCAGTCAGCTTTTAGAATACAGCAATAAACAGCAACAGAATGCATGGGATTCAGAACAGTATGTACTACAAAAATGCATTAATGACACAAACCAAAATTCCCGTCAGTTTGTGTCTGCAAAAGATAAGATATTTTTAACTACTGAAATGCAAATTTCTTGGCTGAAAAGTAATCTAGCCTACTGACATTTTTGCTTAGACAATATTTCTGATTCCCAATTAAAAACTTATAAGCAAGAGAAAATATTTCCAGTAATATACTCCGCACGGCATAACAACATTAAGGAAAAATATTCTTACCTATCAATACTTCTCTTCTCTCCAAAATATTCTTTTGTGGCATTTGTGCCAATGTATTTCCAGAATCTATAGTGTTGTCAATAAGACCAGTATCTACTTTCCTTCCCCGGCCATGGTCAGTGGGAGTTGTTCCAGGTGGCAGTACTTCATTTCCTAGGTCAAATATTGTGGGTGGTTGTGTCTGAGATTTGGTTTCTTCTTCTTGGATCTCAAAGTCTCCACTTGGCCCACCACTGACAGGAACCTCTACATCACTGTCACGAGCAGTGGCTATTGTCACTTCCCAGCCATCTGTCTGTCACCAAGAAAGAGGAAACATAAGATTTAAGCCAAAGGTTTAAGGGTATCTAAAGACAATGCAATGTGGCAATATTATACTGCCTAGTACTACTTCAATAAATTCAGGGAAGGTTTAACCAGCCTATCTGATGTTCATCCTCCAAACTTCAGATTTCTAAAAAAAAAAAAAACTTGCATAGACACAAAGTAATAGCAGTAACTGAGGTATAACTAATAAACACACAACCCTGTAAAAATGTATATGAAAAATAAAAAGGTGGTTCTGCATAAAAGGTAAACAAAAAGAGACCAGTAATACTAAAGCTATGTAAAAATATTACAAAGGCAACATCAAATGTCTAATATTAGAGACTCTTATTTTGTTAAAAAATTAATTTTTGAATTTGACAACATTTGGTTGAGGTTGAGATGTGCAACAAGACAAATAAGAGAAAGAATCTCATAACTCATTAAATTACATGCCAACAAGTATGTAGCAAGAGTTCCTGATCCTATCATAAAAAAATGGGCAGTAAAAAAAACCTGTAAAAAGCATTGGCAAATATTGCAACTGTAAACCTACCTAGCGCTCTTGCAAGGTCCAGATTTCTGTACCAAAAGCGCACCATAGACTTAAATGAAATATTTTAATGTTGAAGGCCTGTAACTTCCCAAAATATGCCCATACAAGGGTCTTATAGACATCCTGAATATAATAATGTTTGAAACACACAATTATGTTAAAAAAATTACATTAAAAAATGAATAAAAGGTATCATTTGAATGATAAAATCTCTTAAATACTTATTTGGTATGAAAGATTATCACTGTATCCAATACAATGCCCTTTGGCACCCTCTGAAAGGGTTAACTTCAAAGAGCACATCTGGAAATGACACTGGGGGTGATTTTTCAGATGTGCTCTTTGAAGTTAACACAATTTAAATTTGAATGTCCCGCGCCCGCAGGGGGAGAGGGGTGACATCGGCTTCAGTGAAGTAAGGAAGGCAGCTTAGAGGATCCACCGGGACAGCAAAGAACAGGGAGTATGTGCTTTCGGGGAACTGATCTTCACTGGACGGCTCCGTCTCTTCCTCTGTTATACTGACAGGAAAGCGTTGGACGAGATGGAGCCATCAAAAGCGCTAGGGGGGTTAAGATTTCTGTTAAAAATGATCACATCTTGTTTTAATTTCCAATGTACATAGTGTCTTTATGCAAATGAGTTATAGATTAGTTATAGAAGATGGTTAATTATGCCAAGACTTTTCATTAAAAATATATATATATATAATTAAAGTCTTCATTAGTTGATTTTTAAAGTAAACTTTTGTTTCCTGTGTTTTTTTTAGCTGAGGAAAGGTATATTATAATACAACAGATTTTTGCTGACCTCGGCTAAGCATCATAGGTTCAGTACAAATATAACTCCACCTAAACTATGTGAACAAAATACTTAAATTTTATTTCCTCTCTAGAGTCTTAGAAGCTTCAGATCTTGAAAGTGTTTTAGTAATGTTTCTTTAATGACATATGTTTTAAAAATGAAAATCCATCTTGCGATGAGAAGTTAAAATGCATTACTGGACTTGATCAAAGGGAACTTCAATGGTAATTTGCTTATCCCGCCTCTTAATCCCATCAGAAAAATTACACATAAGAAAGACAGATCTCACCTAATTACTTTTTTGTACAAAATATGATTATTTAGATTTTAACCCTACTTGTGTTTTTGGCAAATGCAAAGCAGATTCCATATTTGCTCTTTTTAGTCAGATAAGAATAAATATTTAATAAAGTATGATTAAAATAATTTGTTTACAACTGATTGACTTTTAGGGTATGTTTCGACAGCGCTAGCCACTCGATCCACATTACCTGTCTGCAGCAGCGGCTGTTGTCATGGACCCGATAGTGTCATGGAAACATAGCCTTAAATAATGGTACACTCAGATTCTTTCTTATTGTCTCAATGTTTACATATAAATAAAGCATTCAAACTGCACTTTCAAGATTTTTCATACATTAACACATGAAGTACTGAAAATAGGGGAATTAATACTCCGCCCTGTCCATAATATAGTGGAATTTTTCATGAGACCCTCAACTGTAGAATATGTCAAGTCATTTCTGTCACTTGTAAATGTGTAATTTGTTTTTTTAATTACTGCTTATTCAAATTTTGGAGCATCCAGTAATAAACTCATTCTCATTGGGATCAATCAAGGGAAAATATTTTGACCGCACTGCATTTTTCATTGAGTACAATGCAGGATAGTAATATTGATTGATTTCTGGCCAATAATCTAAATTTATACGAAAGAAGGTATCCAGAATACAAAAAGTAATGTTAGAATGGATAGAGAAACAGAAGCCAATGACTAAAAAAAACAATTTTATAATTGTTTGCATATTTTTTTGTTTTATGTATTGTGCCCTATTTCTTGTTCTTGTATTGTACTAAATTCAGAATGTATCAATATATAAAATATAGTATTAAAGAACAAATGAATAGAAAGGAAAGATATTGCTGCTTCCCAGCATGATACTTAAGGATAAGTGCACTTTTAATGTGTTCATCCTGCACACTTCTTCCTCGTGCTGAGTATTTGACTAATGGAACATCTTTACCTGTAATATTGTTGCCTAGAAATATTTTTCTCTGTAGCCTTACCAGCACTGCTGTTCTTCTTAAATCTTCCCAGTCCTGCATCCCCTATAGTCTAGACTCCACAGCCTTTCAATAGAAAGCCCATTCACAGACTGACAACCAGCTTTCCATTAAAAGTAGTCTGGTGTGTTTTTAAATTGGGACTGCAATGCAGTATTAAGCCCCCCATAGACAGGCAGACTCCTCCATGCAACTTCTGTACAACCAACTTTTCTTCTACCAAAACCATGTAATAGGAGGACCTTTCTACACCTTCCAATCACTATGTATTCTATCAGGGAGGTCACTATACTACACAGTTGTTGGTAAGTCTCATGAAAGTTGTATGGAGGAGTCTGCCTGTCTATGGGGGGCTTTAGGAAGAGAAAGTAATGAGCCTGCAGCACTACAAGTTTAACCATAATTAAATACAAGTAAGCATAATATACTAAAAACAGTATACTCTCAAAATGGAGTTTCTTATCACACTTTATTCCCCTTATAGTTCAATATGAACTTTACAGGTTCATTACGTTTTTTAAGGTAAGGAGGTCAGAAAATCTTTCACAGCAATTTCTTACATACTACAACGAAGAAAATGAAGAAAGGGCAGGTGACACTGCAGTGTACATATTTGAAACATTGATTTGTGTCACCAAGTTTCATAAAGGTAATCCAAAAGGTTTGCTGAGTGGACATCTAAGATGGTTGTAACATAATTAGATAATAAAATCACAACATGTTTTTGTTTTGTTTTTTGTTTTTAGATATCGTTTAAGAATTTAAGAGAAACACCCCTTCCAAAACTGTACTACTGTTGAGGATTACTACTACTGTTGAGGATAGGAGCTAATTTTGTCCTCACCTGTGGTTGCTGAGTAGATGTGGCTTTGTCTATATCTTCAATTTCAATGCCTTTAAAAGTAGTTGTTTGAACAGTCCTGTCATCCTCTATAGGCCACAGTCTACTGCTCTCCTGACTGGGAGCAGTTACTGCACTCTCAGTTGTATCATCCCATATTTCCATCTCTTCTTCTGTAGAACTAGGCACTGGTGTTGTAGAAGTCGAATCAACAATGGCAGGCTGAAATTGGTGTACTTCTGTTGTCCTGACAGGTCCAGGGGTTACATCAGCAGCGCTTGATGCTTCTTTGGTAGGACTTGTTGGAGTAGGGGCAGCACTTATGGATTGAGTTTCTGGCTCTTCAGGAGGAGCCCATGGATGGTGTCGATGTACAATGGTAGCTTGGGTTGTAGGTGGAAGCCATGTTGTTTGTACAGGGGGGATGACATATACTGTAGGTGCTGGTTTTAGTGCCGTGGCTGTGGGAGGTGATACGGGGGTCTCAGTTGTGTACCTAACCCCAAAATCCAACCGGGATTCCAATTCAAAATCTGTGGAATGATAAAAATTAGTTCACACTGCTTTGGGGGGGGGGGGGCTACTAAAAACATTTGAGAAACAAAACAAGATTAATAGCTGGATAGGTTGTGTGGACAAGTGCAATAAAAAGAAAAAGGCAGAACGTGAATATAAACACACAATGAAAACTAAACAAGATAAAAATAGCAAAGGTCTAAAGCCCCCCATACACCTTCAGATTCCTCCATACAACTTTCATGAGACCTACCAACAACTATGTAGTGCTGGGTCCTCCCTGATAGAATACATAGTGATTGGAAGGTGTAGAAAGGTCCTCCTATTACATGGTTTTGGTAGAAGAAAAGTTGGTTGTACAGAAGTTGCATAGTCATTTTATGTGGTGTATGGGGGGCTTAAAGAAGAATACAATGTCAAAGACAAAGACTGAATACAAATACATGCATTTAATTAAACAATAGTTTTCAGGCATGACATTGACTATGAAGGCATGCACCTAGATATGCGAATTGGGAAACATCAGAAGAAAATTTGATTGCCATTAGCATTACAATAATAAAAAAACTATACAACTTCAGTCATTAATTTCTTATTTGGCCATAAGTTGTCTAATACTTGTGATTACACACTTAATATGGAAATGATTACAGACCCCTACTTAAGTGAGAGTTCTTAATCACACCCACGATGGAGGGGCCAAGTTCTATAACATCCTTAATATTAACTGGTGTACAAATGTGTATTTTAATCTACACATCTTGTAAAACAAGCAAACACACACTGTTATTAAATCCAAAATCAACCAAAGCACCCAGATCCTTAAGCCCCCCATACACCTGCAGATTCCTCCATACAACTTTCATGAGACCTACCAACAACTATGTAGTATAGTGACCTCCCTGATAGAATACATAGTGATTGGAAGGTGTAGAAAGGTCCACCTATTACATGGTTTTGGTAGAAGAAAAGTTGGTTGTACAGAAGTTGCATGGTAATTGTATGTGGTGTATGGGGGGCTTTAGATCTACCAACAACTATGTAGTATAGTGGCCTCCTTGATAGAATACATAGTGATTGGAAGGTGTAAATACTACACAAGCATTATATTTTTTCGTGTTTTTATTGAACATAACATGTAAACATTCACAGTGCAGGGTGGAAAAGGTATGTGAACCCCTAGCCTTATGACTTCTCCAAAAGCAAGTTGGAGCCAGCAGTGAGCCATCCTTGAGTCCAATCAGTGTGATGATATTGGATGTGTTGCTAAAAGCTGTCCTGCCCTTTAAAAGCACACACCAGTTTTGAATTTACTGGTTTCAGGAAGCACTGTCTGATGTGAATTATGCCTTGCAGAAAAGAGCTCTCAGAAGACCTACGATCAAGAATTGTTGACTTGCATGAGGCTGGAAAGGGCCTAAACCCAATTGAATTGCTGTGACATGACCTTAAGAGAGGGATTCACACCAGACATCCCAAGAATATTGCTACACTGAAACAGTTTTGTGAAGAGGAGTGGTCCAAAATTATTTCAGATCATTGTGGAGGTCTGATCTGCAACTACAGATAATGTTTGGTTGAGGTTATTGCTGCTAAAGGAGGGTCAACCAGTTATTAAGTCTAAAGATTCACATGCTTATTCCACCCTGCACTGTGAATGTTTACATTATATGTTCAATAAAAACATGACAACATATAATGTTTGTGTAGTATTATTTTAATCAGACTGTGTTTTTCTAT
Source organism: Ptychadena robeensis (assembly GCA_036250615.1). Taxonomy (NCBI): domain Eukaryota; kingdom Metazoa; phylum Chordata; class Amphibia; order Anura; family Ptychadenidae; genus Ptychadena; species Ptychadena robeensis. The sequence continues at coordinate 109,573,261 of CM070033.1, read as the reverse complement.
TGGTGTGAGAGAACATTTTATAACCAATTCATGCAAAACTTCATGTAATCCCAAAGGGTTCATATACTTTTTTTCTTGCAACTGTGCCTATATACCTCTTTTGGTACAGAAATCTGCATCTCAGTGGACCACCAGGGTAGTTTTTTTTTTCAGCATCACTTTTGGCACAGAAAACCAGACCACTAGGAGGTTAATCCCTCTCTTTTTGAGACGCATGCAAGCCAGATAATGTGTTATATTTATTTTATAATGACAATGTGCTGTTTTGTGAACAGTTGGCCAATTCTGGGTGCCATGGCTTCCGTGGTTTAAGCTGTACCCACTTTCCATTTTGCACGTAAATTTACCAGGAACTTGACGTATCAGTCCATTTTTTTGTTATGTTTTTTGTTTTATTATTATTTTGATTGTTAATGTTGTAGAGAACTTTACTTAAAGTTGTTTATTGATGAACATTGATGTGCTCCTTAACTGTATGGGCTTGTTTCCATTGTACGTCGGGACCCCTACGCTAAGTGTATACGCTTAGCAGGGGTCCCGACGTATCCCATAGACTCAGCCTGCCGGCGAATGGTCTGTTTACACATCCGCCGGTGTAAAGGCTGAACCTACTCGACTACGTTCAGCCTGACACCGGCGGATCGGCTCAACGCAATTAAGACAGACCCGTCCGCCGAGCAGGTAAGTCTATCTGTTACATCGGGACCCTTAGCGAAGGGGTCCCAACGCAATGGAAACAAAGTCTATCTGTCATCTGTGATCATTATGAATTGTTGACTCGACTACAACTTGACTGGTGCTTTGACTTAAAAAGTCATTAATGCCCTATAGTTTATGATATAGTTTTCTAGTTTCAAGTTACTCCTTCTTCAAACTTTCTAGTAATTGTTTTAGGTCTGTAGTTGCATGGCATGACTTTGATCACTTTTTATATAATGCAGGCCTTGCAGAAGTTCATTGGTAGCAAGTTAATTACCCCAATAACACCCACATGTGCAGCCACCCGCCACGCGATTGAATTGCTGCGGTTAAAAATGAAACTGCAGCCAATGCCCCCTGACTGCGGCCATAGACATGAATGGCCGCGGTGAGGGGGGATCGGCCATGGTGAACCGAGTTTTTAGGTCGCGGGTCGTGCCGTGGGTCGGGCCGTATATGCGGGAACATAGCCTAACTAAGGGGTTGGCAACCTGCAGCTCCAGAGTGACGTGCAGCTTATCAGCCTCCTTGTAGTGGCTCCTTGGCTGTGGTCAAGCCTCTTTCCTCCCTCCCACCAGCCTTCACACTGGAGGGAAGAGAGCATTCTAGCAACAAAGATTGCAGGCTGCGCAAGCAGCTGTGCCTCCTTTCTCTCCTATTTTAGCCCTATTGCACCCATTGCACACCCAGTTTATGCATATACTTCATTAATAATTGTTTGCTTATTTTATTCGCTTTAGTTTTCAGTTTTCTCTCGTACCACAGCTTATGATGGGAGACCCCTTCAGTGCCAAATACATGAAGTGGTAAATCTCACCATCATGTCTATTTTATCAACAATAAAATATGACTGGAATAAACAGACTATGTGCTTTTATAAACAATAAAATCTCTCCCTCATATTTACCACCAGATCCAGACCCGGAATACACATCATCAGCTTCTTCCTCGTCTAAAAAGTCATCCCCAGAGACTTCTAGATCAAATGGTTTCTCATCCTCATATTCTCTGCGCCACCGCTGGCCCTATGGGACAGAAACAAAAAAAGAATGACAGTTTTGCATTGAACAAACAGCTCCTAGTTATCATTCAGCATGTTAAATCTTCACATTGTCCTTTGGGATAATTTGTGAGTTGGTTCTTTCTCTAGCAACATCGTTTTGTACTGGGGAAAAAATATTTTCAGAGACTGAATACATTTTCACTGTACTTTAAAGAGTTTGTGATGGTAAAACTGTGTGTGACCGAGTCCTTTCTCCTCTACTTCTTGCTGTCAATCATAGCTGCTGTAGAACCATCAGCAGCAAAAAAGCACATACTGTATGCTGATGGCGAACTTATAATACGGGTGCCAGAGGTGGCATTCAAAGCCCTCTCTGTGGGCACTCGACCAGGTAGCCAACACTGCAGCCCATTGACTCTCAATGCTGTTAGTTTTCATCCCCTCTCTTTCGAATGCACACAGCACCCCATACCTTCCACTAGCACTGCTAGCCAATTAGAAGCCTGGGCAGGGGCAAGCAGTAAGCCGAGTAAAAGGTGTGTGTGTGTGTGTATGTAATGTGTAAGAGAGAGTGTGTATAATGTTTGTGAGGAAAGGCAAAATGATAAGAGAAGGCAAAGAATTCTCACAGGCTAGAAGTTGTAGATCTACAACAGCTAGAAAATACAGCAAGGCATGCTGGGCAGGGTAGTTCTTTAGCAACTGGCAGAATGTAATGCTTGCAGTTGTAGTTTCCTTACACAGCAAGTTGGTTCTTTGCCTTTTGTGCTATGTCATCAGCAGCCTAGGATACAAGGATCTGCATACATGTATTTCTTACTGGTAACTTAAAGTCCATGTCTTATGCCTTTGAAATAGCAAATGTGATAAAAGACATATAATAAAAATGTAATTCTGCAATATCACAATATGTTGGGATAGCTGGTTTTAAGCCACGCCCCTCTTTCCATGTGTCTTCAGAGATGTCCAATTCCAACTAGAAAAGTTGCAGTACACTGGCCGTGTGGTCAAACTTATTTGTCTTCTAGACTGTGAAGTCACATTAAGACACGCTGTGCAACTACTAATGGGTAATAGGTGAATAATTAAAGTTGTCACTTCAATACCTGTCCAGCTGAGTATCTATTTCTATGGCTTCAATTGGGCTTTAATGTCATTCCTAATGGAACAAACTACTGTACAACAGTAGGCACTCTGTATTTGTTCAATAAGAATGAGAACACATGGTGATGGGTCTTGAAATAGCTTTTGGAAAAAAAATGTAAAAATAGTATTATGGTATAGTTCTGCTTGCTAGCTAAAATGTCTAAATGTTAATCATTAGAAAATTAAACTAGAATGTGACTATTAAAGAATTCTTAAGGCTGCAATTACAACCTCAATAGCCACAAGTATGCGAGACCTAAGCAGATTACTATGATTATAAAGTTGCCTTACCTATTTTGGATGAAAAAAAAAATGTCTAGCTAAAAGGCCAATAACTTTGAAATATCAGCTACTAATTAGATGTACTTTAATGGCAAATGCAATGCTTCCACCTGTATGTGTGGTTGCTGTACTGGCAATCTGGATAACAATGACTGAAAGTCATAGCAAGCAGATCCAGAAAACTGTGCAAGGACTAAAAGATCAGTAAAGATGAACTTCAAGCAGATATGACAATATCCCATTTTAGTTATGCTACAAGTATAGTGGAAAATTAACTAAGAAATTAAAAGTCACAAAAAGAACTGATTAGGTGTGCTGTATGTAATTGTGTTGACATTGAATATGGTTGCAGGAGTAGAAAGCAGTGTGATCGCTCATCAGTATCCTGCTGCTGCATAATTGTACATTCAAAGATTGTATTTATTTAGCAAAATTGTATATTATTTTTAACAGTCCCAACATAAAGTAGAGCTGTGTTGTTTTTCCCTTTATTAGGCTTTTGATTTGGTAACATTTGCCCTAGGTGACAGTCAGTACTCACTCTACAAAATTGTCACCTAAAGCTTTAATTTTGGTAGTTAGTAAAGATAATTCTTTATCATTCCCAGGGATCACCACTCCTTCTTTTCTATGGAGAGAGGAGGACAATCAAATAGCACTGCGCTAAATCCTGCACTGTAGAACGGTTGCCAGAAAGGACAATAGCCCATGTGCATCACTAAACGACCTCACCCAACAACAGTTCACACGTTAGATATTCAGATAAGATGAACATGAAATCAGCTCTTTTGGTTTGGAAGATAAAGAAGGGAACTGAGAAGGGTAGGATATAGGTATTGTAGGTTCATGATTATGAGGCTGCAATGGCATTGGGTTTTTGGCAACATGTGCTTAGATTCATGAACTACAGTAAATTCATGCCACTATTCTGTTTTACTGCATGGTTGGAGTCAACAAACCATGAAGTAGTTAAACAAAATCTCAATAATACCAGGTAATACCTTTTATCAAGTATAAACTACAACTGTAAAATTAGACATGGAGTGTCTTGACAAAGGGGTCCAGATATATGGTGAATGTGGCCTTATTTAGTCTAATTCCACTGAATATGATGTCTAATTATGGTGACAAGGCATGGTAACTGTACTTCTGTGATACGGTTGTACCTGAGATTCTTAAGGTAGTATAATGGTTTGGTCTGATGCAGTCTAGTATCTATTACTCCCTTAAAACAAACTTGGCAAAAGAGGCTAAATTTACTGCACATATTCAAAAGATATGGGCCAGATTGATGGCAAATTCAATTGCCGTACACGCTCATGGCCATCTATCTGGCCCATATCTAATACGGCCAACCCTGTTTTCGAGTGGGACCAATCAATTCTGCTCAAAAACAGGGATATCGGTCATGACCGTAAATCACGGTCGATGTCCATTGCTTTACATGGGGACTTTCCATGCAAAGTATCATCGGAGCTGGAGACACAGCCGTCCTGCGCCTTCAGCTCCTTCCATGTCGGGCAGCAGCGCAATGGCCGCATATAACCATGTTATATGGGGACCTTTCTAAACCTTCCAATCACTATGTATTCTGGGAGGCCAATATACTACAGAGTTGTTGGTTAATTTAATGGAAATTGTATGGCGTGATGAGGGGCTTTAGTAATGGGGTCAAATCTTTAAATGTTACAAGAATCCCTTTGCATATGTTAAGTCAATCTAGTTCAAGCTTACAGTATGTAGGGCTAAACACTACCTCTCCCCACCCTCATAATCTAACATTTAGTGCCCGAGAGACAAATAACAAGGATTAGTGCTGGCCCATGAATTTTTTTTCAGCTGACAAATTGCTAAGGGTAAAAATTGTTTTTTTCTTCTGAGCAGTAATGTAGAGATTAAAGCTGCAGGGAATCTTACAACAAGTAAGGAAACTGATTTTTTTATTCTGCAGCTCTGCAGTATGTCTGTAACACCAGCAAGACATGTGAACACAGAAGGCAATGTTAACTTCTGAATATAAGAAAGATAGATAGATAGAAGATTCTGACCATCTTCTCAAGATGATGTTTATAGATACAAATTGGTGTCCTTAAGGGAGATAATTGTAAAAATGTAAAGATTATAGAAATAACATTATTTGATCCACCTGGTTTATATATCTGAATCATATGGTTAGCTTCTTAAAAGGCTTAAGGTGGCATGATTTTTCCATTCGATCAACTTCAAAAATCGATCATTTAAGTTAATCATAAGTATTGCTTTTTTACTGAAACAATCGACTAATAGTGTTGAAAATTAAGCATAAAATGTACAAGTATCTGACCCAATTTTCTAGTAATTTTCATGGATCGGTATCAAATGGTATTATTAATATTATTATTATGATAAGTGTTTATTTATATAGCCCCAGCATATTACACAGTGATGTACATTAAATTAGATTTGAGATGCAACACAGAATTACACACAGGCACAGGTTATGACACAGGAGGAGTAGGGCCCTGTCTAATTGGGTTTACAATCCAATAGGTTGGGGAACGGAGTATACAATATGAAGAGGGGATGGGACCGGCAGGGCGGTGATGGTAGGAATAAGAAGATGGGTAGGCCAGACTGAAGAGGTTGGTTTTCAGGGCTGTTTTGAAGGTGCTAAATGTTGGAGCAAGTCTAATGGGACAATGGAATGGTATTATGGAGCATGCTCACATGCCTTTGGAAAAGGATGGATCAATTTTGTATTAATTACACTTTGTGGTAGTTAAATCCTTTGAAGTTAGGCTGACAGCTGATATTTAAATAGCTCGAACTGATGATGTGTGCATGGCTAGCTTTTGGTGGGCTCCCTTGCAATGAGAGACATAAACACCACCAACAAAGTAATGTTATGTAGGAAAGCATCCAGCCACTACCACCTGTGTAGCTTTAAATCTAGTGACTGCCAAACACTGTGATAAGGATAAACGTGAAGAAGACTGATTTATGATAATAAAAAAAGATTGATTATTTGCCTGTAATAATTAATATACTTCTACTTTGCTACACGCCTAGCAACTGCACAGATGCCAATACAAAAAAAGAGATACTGGACTACAAAAAATTATATGGCATGACATTGTTTGCTCACCTAATTGTGCTTACAACAGTGTTTATATAAAACGGTCCCTTTCACAGTATCGACACTGTGCTTGCAATTGTGGTTTTTGCCGATAAGGGTTACCAGCAAAACTAGTGCAGTTTGCAGTGCGCTGTGCTTGCATCTCCCATACGAGTGCCTAGTGTGACTAGTGTAAAAGGTACACACCTTGAATTGACTCTAGCTGTCCTGTGCTGTGGTACGGCGCTTGAATGATGAGCCCTAAGTCTGTATATTTACAGTTTAATTTCTAGTAAGGGCAAATGACGCTGTTCTTCTTCTGATCCTACACAATCCTGAATCCAGTAACAGAACCTAACCCTGTCAACAGGGTGGATAAAAATCTATGATTTTTTTAAAAAAATCAAAAAAATCTGATTTTTTTTATTTAAATCAGATTTTTTTGATTTCAATCGGATTATAAATCAGATTTTTTTGATTTAAATTGATTTTTTTAAATAAAATGCTTTTTTTTAAATAAAATGCTTTTTTGAGGAAAAAAGATTACCATCAAGAGGTTATTCCATGATGGAATAACAATTCATTGTTTAATTATGTAGAATAAGGCTGTATATGTTTAATTTTTTTGGTAAATAAATTCCATGAATCTATTCACAATGTCAGGCTTTTCCAGAGGGGTTTGTAAGATTTTATAATCGATAAAACTACAATCATCGATGTATAGTGACCAACATCCCAAAAACAATAGACAGAAGTTGATAATGGCATAAGCACATCATCGCAATTTTGCCTTGAATAGACGAGGATGAGGTGACGGGCAACTCACTATGTAAAAGCAATAGATTTATTATACACAGTGCAAAAGATGAAGTAATGGCATCATATCAATCAGAAACAATGCGTGATGTACACATCTGTACACAGCCAGCACAAGGGGATCACTCATATTGAATAACCAAATCCACATAAAAGTGGACACAGACCCTCAGGGGTTATTCACGTCCATAGATCAATATAGGGGGAAAGACACGATTTCTGAAGATGGCGTCCACACTGCCCCAACACTAGTGGGGAACGGAGAGACAGACAGATTTTAACCGCACAACTGCTGTGGTGATCTACGTACAACCAGATCGATTTTTAATACATTTACTTTGGTACCATGATAGTTGATGGTTTGGGTCGGTCTTGTTACGCAGATCACCAGTGGGGACGCCTTCTTCAGAAATCATGTCTTTCCCCCTATATTGATCTATAGACATGAGTAACCCCTGAGGGTCTGTGTCCACTTTTATATCAATTTGATTATTCAATATGACTGATCCCCTTGTGTTGGCTGTTTGTCTTATGTAGATTTGGCAGATGAAATGACATCGTACCCCCTGAAGAAGTCTTCTATGAAATGCGCATTGGGGTGAAATTTGCGCCATTTGGACTATTTTAATTGTCTAAGCATGTGTACAGATGTGACATCCGCAACATTGCGCATTGTTTTTAAAGGATATGATGGTCATTACTTAATTTTTTGCACGGTGTATAATAAATGTATTGCTTTTTTTGTCCCCTCACCCATGTCTATCCAAGGGGAAATTTGGGTGATGTGCTTATGCCATCATCAACTTCTGTCTGTTTCTGTAAGATTATTGGGCAGTTTCTCCATCTACAAGATATTATCACAGATGCTTGGTTTACTTTTGCAGTTCTCAAAACTAAGTACAACAGAAAAGTTGTCCAAATATGAATGATTAACGTAAACTGGGGATAGAAAAAACTAATATGAAAAGTTGTTATTCTAAAAATCTTCACCTACTTGCATATTACAGTTATACTGGCAAAAATAATTGATTTAAATCAGTTTGATTTAAATCGAGCATTACAGACTAGTGAGTTAAATTGGTTTGATTTAAATCAAATCCACCCTGCCTGTCAAGCAACCCGATTTTGCCAGGAAAGTCAAATTTTTATTGAAACCTTCCCGGGCAAATCCCAATTTCAATAAATACCAAATTTTTCTGGGGATTTCGAAATTGGGTTAACTTAGGGGGGGGGGCATTACTCTTCCTCCCTCATCTTTTACAGATGATTGTGCGGGTGGGAGAAGTTGGGAGAGCAGAGTAATGCCCCCTCCCTCCAAAGTTCGCCAGCTAATAGGAGGGATGGGAAGTAAACTTTGCGATTCCGAAAGTGATGCAGGTGACGTCACTTCCTGTATTTTTCCCTTATTCAGTGACTTGTTCTGATATTCATAGCCAAGCATGTGTAATGTCTGCTGGATATTATATTAGAACACTCAGGGTACAGCCACTTGTTCAGGTTACACTTTTTACATTCCTGCTCCCGACTCATTTGTATTAAACAGATAGAATGCATAATTTTTTTTGACTGCCACCAGAAAAGGAACAGATGGAAAGACTGCCTGTGGCTATCCTTTGTAGGCTTTCCTTTGTATATAAATCATCTTGTAAATTTCTTGGTATTATTTGGAAACATTTTCCAAAAATATTTTAGCAGTACTAGGTGTACCCAGGTACAAACAAACGTGTGAATCAGAAGTGCCAACACAGATCACCACTTTTTCCTATTATTTCACGATGGCCTTCAGCAAGAGCGGCATAGGTGCCACACCATCACATGAAGTGAGAGGAGGTGGACCTCACTCACATGACCACTCGTTATGTCTAGGACTTTGCAGGGGGACTAAAACAAACCAAATGCACTTAGATATTGTTTCGATGGGATGCCAAAGTTTAATTTTATAGAAAAGTCTTCAACAAGACCAGTCCCATAAGGTACAACATACTTCAGACGTTTCCTATAAAATCACATGTACTTAGCCAATTGCCTCTTGTAAATGATTTGATTAAATGTCAAGTTTTTATTTTATTTTAATCAGAACAGTCTCAGAGTGTTAAGGAGCCAAGTGTTTCTATCTTATGCACATTAAAGAGTCTGCACCTGCAAAATGTACATAGAGTAACTGGGAACACTGGAGGCTGTACTGGGCAGCATATTATTACATTAAATCAGGGTGAGAAAAAGGGTGATACGTAAGTGCTTTCTGCAAAGAAACAGCAGTGTAAACATATTATATAAACCACCAAATAGACTTTATATTGCATATTGTTTACTTTATTCATATGGCGATTATCAATGCTGTCTCAGCATCCTTACTGTTTGAATGGCACTGCAGTCTTTTACTAAAAGCAACGTTCTATCTTAATGGAATGAATATCTTGGGTTTTCAAGTGAAAGAAGACTCAGCAGTTTATGTGCTTTCATTATTACCAGGTATATGCATATCGGTGATAACACATGTATTATAAGTAATTAGGTACACCTTACACATTCTGGGACAATGAATGATTGTGTATAGGACAATGCATTTAAATAAAGCTCCGTCTTGAAGCGAGGACTGAAAGGCAAAAAAGGAAAAGCCATTATTTATTCTAAACACTGCAACTCACATATAACTGCCATATTAAGGAACTATGGGAAAAATTATAACTTCAAAGCACAGATGTCCACCTTGATGTTACTGTTCCAATGGCCTATTTTTTGCTCTACATACAAGATCTCATGGCATATATATCATGAATAGCACGAATGCCACGTTTCGCCTTGTGTAGGCTTCTTCACACATAGATAATTGACATTAAAATCACCATAAAAGAAACATTCGTTGGATAGCTGCCAGGCAAGATGTCATAAGGGAAAATAGATGAATCTAATATAGTGTTTTATTATCTGAAAGAAAAACAGGAAAAGGCACTAAAAGAGAAAGAGGGTCAGATTATGCTCCCACCTTGGTGTCCAATGTAAGAACTACCATGCGTTGGTAGACTTACTAAGGTTGTACATAGGTTTTACTGATCCCCCTGGTTAATACCACCAGTAGCCCTGTAGCCTACTACTGTACTCAGCACATGTAAATGGCATCCTATACCTCCAGTGCCTCGATTAAGCAATATCCTCTCCATACGTTTATAGCTCCACAATGTACAAAACAAATTATTGGGAACTGAAATGTTCTAGTCAAAGTGGAACTTTGTACACATCCATTTTTTATGGTGCATTATTGATCATGAAAATGTTATATATATGTTTATAATTGATAGATTTTCTGAGATCTTTTGAACAATCTATGTGGTTTTGATGTTTTGGCTCCTTTAGAAAAATCCCTACTGAAACGAGGGGGTATGAAAAGTGGCCGATTCCACAATATCCATCGATCGGAAAGATTGTTTTTGCTATAATGGCAAAATACAGGGAGTGCAGAATTATTAGGCAAGTGGTATTTTTGAGGAATAATTTTATT
>CM070033.1:109543564-109562622 GCA_036250615.1 Ptychadena robeensis | reverse complement strand
AACATGCATAAAGAGGATGATGTGGTCAAAATACTCATTTGCCTAATAATTCTGCAATACCTGTATGACAGGTATTTTCAAATAAACCTATGGCTGAAACTACAGATGTCATAGGGTATTTAAATGTTAAAAGTTAAACAACAAAGGTTTTTCTTCCTTAAAGGGACACGATGACAGACCATATTGAGACCTCACTACATCCCCTTTTTTCACCTTACCTGTGTTGCCTTATCTTGAGATTATCTATGCACAGTGTACATGGAGATAATGGGATGTCAATGCTCTGGTTATCACTATCATCACTGGGCCCTAATGATTTGCTACTAGGCCTAAATGTGTCACAGGATCACAAGTTACATGCTACAATTTACACCAACTGTGGAGAAGTATGAAGATGTGAGCTCTTAAGGCTCCCAAGCAGGGGTCGATTTTTAATAAGATGTTTTTTAATAAGATCACAGCGCGATCAATCAAGTGCTGCCCACCCTGAACAATTGACCAAACAAGATCGGAATCGACTAAAAATCGGATCGGACATTGGACCAACAGGTTTTTTGGGGTCAATCTTTTGGCAATCGAAGTACATTGGTGGACCCATAGCTCCCTATGCAGCAGTCAATGGTCTGTGGAATCGGCCTTTTGGAGATCGGCTCATGTCCAAATCCACCACAGATCGGATTCCCAAGGTGGTGTTCCATCGGTTCCCAATCCGATCAATCGCCGATTCCATGGTCGCCTGGAACGATCGGATCGGGAAGCGATCGGTGACAAAACTTTTAGCGCAGTGGTTCTCAATCTGTGGGTGGGGACCCCCTTGAGGGTCACAGGGGTCGCCGTCTTCCCTGAAAGCATCAGAGTTGCTGCTAACAACGTGCTCTGATTCTCACAAGCAGGGTGGGAAGTTAGGTGGGAAAGTACCGCCCCTCCACACTAACTTGGTTACTCTCCCTCCAAACTTCCCACCCTACTCATTATTTACACAAGCTGGGTGGGAAATATTCTAACCTGTCTTACAGGTTAGAATAAGAAAATTATGTTTAACGTGGCAATAATGTTAAATGATAGTAAGGTAGAGAGTTAAATGCTTCCTAAAGGCAGAAAAGGAATGATTCTGCACCAGCATGACATGATATTTTTCTGCAATAAACATCATTGTTGAGAAAACAATCATGATATAAAGTAAAGACAAGTAAGATAACTTAGGTGGCTTTGACAATTAAGGATATTGTGGCTTCAAAAGAGATTTTCACAAAACACAGAGTTATTGGAGCTCTTAACACCAGGAAGGACAACAAAATCATTTCTAGAGTCTAAAGTCAGACTTCCATCATTCAACCTTCTGCAGACAGTTTAGAAATGGAAAGATAACACTTTGTTATTCTCCCTGTGAACAGGCATATCCAAAGATCAGCTCAATCTGTACAACTACTGTTTTCTCCATATTTCTCTAATGACAGGTTCCCTTTTGGGCTAGTTTTCTAAATACATTAGATTACTCAAATCTTATCTACTGGCATTGTAAAATCTATATTTGTGAAAACTTGCTGTACATGCCACTTTGTTTCTTTTAAGTCTTTAGCAGAATGAAAAAAGCTATATTTTCCATCAGGCTGACGCCTTTGGTGTTAATGTAATTGACATCTATGTCCCATATGCAAAATAAGGGGTGCAGGCAACATACAGCAATTAAACAATTTTAAGAAATGCTAACCCTTCCCAGCCCTACTCTAGATTTTCTTTCTTTGTTCTGAGACAGCTAAAGAATGAATTGTGTGGTCAGGCGAGGCAGGAACAGCTTTCAATTCTACCAGTAATAAATGTTTATCACATGGAAGGTACATATTTGTACACAGAGCATCCCAACAGCTATGCCATAGATGGATGGTTAGGCATTACTGGTATATAAGTCTTTACAAACTTCTTTCTAAGTACACTTCTTCACAGTTCAATATATCCGTTTCATCAACAAAAAAATTGATCTGTTTACGTCGATCATAAGGGAATCGATTCCTGCCCACCTGATTCCTGCCCACCAAGTGACCGACATTGAACAGAAAATCCATCGAAAAGAGATCGGATCGTTTACATTTCCATGTCTTCTTTTGCTTTACAGGGGCCCTCTTGTGGTAGAAAGTGTTAATTACACTTTAAAGTAAAAGAAACAATTAGTTTTATATCAATCACACAGTGCCGGCCATAGACACCTCGATTCCTGGCCATCTTGCAGGCGACTTATTAGAGCATTGTGACCTGTGATGAGTCGTCAATGGAACTGATGGGAATTGAGGTGTCTTTGGCCGGCACAGTGTGATCGATTTAAAACCAATCGTTTATTTACCTTTAAAGTCTAATTAACGCTTTCTGCCACAAGAGGGCCCCTGTAAAGCAAAAGATGACATGGAAATGTAAACGATCAATTAAATCATCACCTGTTATACTTGCATACTTCATTTTCATGTCCAATAGTATTTACTAATCAGTGCTGCATATTCATGTAGGTGTGCACCCACTTTGGTCATCAGTGATCATATAGTTGGACAGCCACTAATTAAAAAAATTTAATGTGTATATTTATTTTAACAAAAAATGGCCAGCCATAACCAGCTTTACATCCACCCACATTTCTACCACAAGTGGCCCTGCTGTATGTAATTGGGCTCCCTGCAAACTAGCTGATCGCAAGAGAATAGATTGAGCAGGATGATGACTAACCAGTCTCCTCATGGTCTTTTGTTCTGCAGTGTTGACAATTATTCTCAAAATTGTGATATTGATACAGTGAATATGATTGATCAAGCAGTTGTTGCTGGTTGGATCACAAATGAGCTGCACAGAATGACCTGTCCTTTGGTACACAAAACCGTTCCTATATATATTTTACCTACACATGTAGTTGATTGCCTGGCCTTCAGCTTTAAGAAAGATGCATTGAATCACACGGATTTACAAATGTGTCATGGTCTAAAAAGCTCCTATTAAGGTACGTGCAAGACATAAGATAAGCTAATAAGTATCGCCTGCAGAAAACATTCTCTGTAAGGGTAGCAGTTAAGGGTGCAATCTAATCTATAAACAGTGGCTATCAGGGGAACAGATTTGCAGAAAAAATATTCCCCACTGGATGCCAGGAGGTGGAACTCACTGCAGGTGGAACAGACAGGAATAAGACTCTGCAGGAAAGCGTGTGGATATCCATGATATTTAGCAAGGGGGTCACTTCCTCCGTGATATCTAATCTGCTGAAACTGCAGAATCAGAAAGAGCTGAAAGCATCACATAATGAAAGAGTCTGCAGAGGACAGACTGTAGGGTGGAAGTACATTGTATAAAATGTCTCTGTCTAAATGATTCCAGAATTACAGCAAAAGGCAAAGGAGCATTCCTTCTATGTAGGAAATTCTAAGGGTAATTATCACATATATTATTTATGCCGCGCAGCTGTACATGTGTAGGAAGTACCCGCATACTTGTTTTTTTCACCATAACAAGTGCAAAGGTGTCAAGAAATGACTGAATCGAATTAATTAACCAAGCAACATGTATGCCTAATTAAATGATCTGATCATTGTCCTGTGAAAACCTAAAAAAATCTTGTTTACAACATATTTCCCATTTCTATATAGAAGATCAACAAACAATCTTTAGTGAGCTACAGGGATTCTCCAGCATGGATGGATTAATTAACATTTCACATCAACACATGCTAAATATTTAAGGCACATTAATTAGGCTGGCCATAGACGGTTCTATATGTGGTCGATTTCTCTGCAGATCAACCGCCATGCACGCTCACGGTGGGCGATCTGCAGTAAAATCAGCGACAAATCTAATGTGCAAAGCTTACATTCGGCTGTAATTCGTCCCAGAAATTAATCTGACAAATTACGGATATGTCGCCCAAATTACGGACCAGCCTCCCCATCCAAAGTAACTGCTGGCATACAAAGGGTTTGCGGGCGATTCCCAGCACGACCGGCAATGCATGATGACACACAGTCGATTGGCTCGGCATCGAGGCGTATTGGCCTGGCATTGAGGCATCTATGCCGGGCTTTATAAATATATTATATATATATGATTTCACCATGATTATGAATTCTTTAAGCATTTAAGCAGTCAGTACATATTTGAAGATCATTGTAATTTCTTTTCTAAAAACCAAAGAAAATGTGCATAAAACTTTCAAATTCTCTCTCTCTATATATATATCTTGATTTTTTATGTTGTATCCATAAAGAGTTAATAGTATTCAGGAAGGTGACACATAATAGGAAATCCTGTAAATGCTATTTTGGCCCAAAAAACAAGGTGTCGGTTCATTATTTCTAAAGGATTGTACGATAAAGATGGACAATAGACAAGCACGTAGGGAACTTCTCAATCTCCCCAGGAGACACCTTTCTCCAATGTCTTCCCTCTCCTCTCAGGTGCCATTTTCATCTCTAGATTACAAGTTGAGCATCTTTTTCTAGGCCTGGGTCCCTGGTGCCGTCTCCATGGCAATCAAAGCCATGGCAACCGCCTCCTGTATCCTATGAGTATGTGTAGTGGGGTGGGCCAGTTGCTCTTAACCGCTTGTTTCCCACTACACCTGCACATTCCTTACATAGAACTGAAAGTGCAGTTGAAGGAGAAGGAGGTAGCCTGTTGAGCGCCATCATGATGTGAAATGGTTAAGCCTTGCTGCCTAACAACAGGCTGCCTTTTTAACATGCCAAATAAGAGTGGACAGTGAAATTGTGTGAACAAAAATGGCTCTGCAAAATCAGAATACAGCTTAAAGGTGTTTACGCTGTTCAAATAATCTGATATAGATTTATAAAGAGATGGGGAGGAATCTGCAAACTCATGACCAGTGGATTCATTTGACCAGAGTCAAATTCAACTAAACAACATATAAACTAACCAGTAGAACAAGGATCTGCAGGACATATGCTAACATGAGCTAAATTTGGAAGTAATATACACCACATCCAGAAAGTATTTAAAACATATCACTTTTTCCACATTTTGTTATGTTACAGCTTTATTCCAAAATGGATTAAACACATATTTTCCTCAGAATTTTACACACAATACCCCATAATAACAAACAAACCACAATGTTTACTTGAGGTTTTGGCAAATTTACTAAAAATAAAAAAAATTGAGAAAGCATGTGTACCTTAATATGTTTCTGCTGCCAGATGGTCTCGAGCACAAATCTGGGGAAGGGTACAGAATATTTTCTCTTTGAGTGTGCACAAAAGGACCTTGGCCTCCTTCATCCATAACCACCAGGTCTCTTCCTGAGTGATTTGGGAAGAAGACCGTAGTTAGGGAGGTGAACAAGAGCCTGATGGTCACTCTGTCAGAGCTCTAGAGGTCCTCTATGGAAAAAGAACATTCCAGAAGGACAACTATCTCTGCAGCAATCCACCAATCAGGCCTGCATGGTAGAGTGGCCAGAAGGAAGCCACTCCTTACTAAAAGGCACATGACAGCCCACTGGGTCCCACTTATGGGTGAATGCCAGGTGTCATGTTTGGAGGAAACCAGGCATCACTCATCACCAGGCCAATACCATCCCTACAGTGAAGCATGATGGTGGCAGCATGTTGGATGGTGGATGTTTTTTTAGCAACATGAAATTGGATACTAGTCAGGATAAAGGGAAAGATGATTGCAGCAATGTACAGAGACAGCCTAGATGAAAGCCTGCTCCAGAGAACTTGAATTCAGACTGGGGTGATGGTTCATCTTTCAGCAGCACACAGCATCAAAGGAGTGCACAGCATCTAAAATGGCAGTGCACCAACCTGATGGAGCTTAAGAGGTTCTGCAAAGGGGAATGGGCGAAACTGACCAAGGACAAGCTTGTGGCATCATATTTAAAAAGACTTTAAGGTGTAATTGCTGACAAAGGTGCATCAAAATTGATTCCATTTTGGAATAAGTCAAAATGTTTAAAAAGTGATGTGCTGTGGATATTTTTCGGATGCACTGTACATACTAGAGGGAAAATATATCAATCTGTGGGTTTGATCACTTTGCAATTGACTCTTCACACTATGGCCTATGATCAAAATATGAGGTCACAATGTTCTATTGCTGAATGAATTTTAGGTGACAAATAGAAGAAACATGTGTCATGTGACTGTAACAGATCATAGGGCTATCCATCTGCTTTTCTGTTTCCTTTACAAATTTCATGCTGCTCCATTTCTTTAGCTGACCTTGTTTACAGAAGTTTGTTGTTCATCACCAATCATCACCAATATTGTACGAAGGTGGCTCAGCAAAATGAACAAGGCTAAAGCACATCACTTAGCTTTAGAAATTTGCATTGTATTTGCTGGTATGTTCCCGTTGCAGCCGTATGGTTATGTATGGTTCTGAATATAAAGTGTATATAAAGTGAATATAAAGTGTGTAAAAATGTAGAATAAAAATGTAGAATAAGAGCTTTCAATCATACTCCAACTTTCACTCTCCAACTGTCATTTTCCATCAAAATTTGAAATCTATAATGCAATAAGGATTTATTAAGTGGAAGTGTGGGTAGACAGCTAAATGCATAGTTGACATATGAAAATATACACTGTGGAATCTAGCCAAAATGTGCCAATTTATTCTGTATATTATGTAACAGAGAAATCTTTGTCAGACAACAGGGCTAGGTTGTGACCTCTCTAATCTCTACCGGTGTTCGAGCAATATTGCTTGGTCATACACAATGTCACTCAATGTTCACACCTAGCTCTCTTTACAGTATGAGTATAATACTTTGTAGTAGAGCCTGCCTGTCTTACCTTTTCTTTATGAATTTACATCCTAATGTTCAGGAAATAAAAACACATATTTTGGTCACTGTCTTAAATATTTATTAAAATAAATAAAACAATATATCAAATGTCTAAGGAAACCAACAACTCACAATGACACACAATGAGGCAATCTTGTTTTTCTTTAACTCTGTTACTGTTCTCTAAACAACATATTACCAGCAACAATTTGTGTGAAATAGTGTGGTGACCCAACACATAAACTTGTTAAATATGATACGCCAGTTCTACTTTGTGTTGTAAAGGATAAATAAAGATAAATAAAGATAATCAGTATTTTCAGCTTGCTTATGCTTGATAAACACATCTTCATCTTACCTTAGCTTAGTGAACATTGAATGTGAGAAAGCAAACAGTCCATTCTTTTAATTAACATTTTCATTGGTGAATTACCGGTACACAAGAACATAGGGCCAATGTCCTTCATAAAGTTACAGTGCAGACAATCCAAATGCAACCAATAAAATATTTTACAAGTCCATGCCCAAAAGCTCAGGGATAGAAAAAAATATAACCAAATGGCTATATATGCAAAAGTTGCATCATTTTCTGGGGTATTATAAAATTAAATGTGTTTTAAATGTAGAGTTAGGGTTTGTTCCACATACGTCGGGACCCCCTCCGCTAAGCATATGGCTTGGCGGGACTCCTGACAAAGTACATAGACTTTGCCTGCTTGACTACGTTTAGCCTTGCATCGGTGAACTGGCTCGGCGCAGTGAAGACACAGCATCTATGTGCTACATCAGAATCCCCGCTAAGCGACATATAGTGGAAACAAACCCTTAATATTTAAGACTGGCAATACACCTATACATTACATTATTATTCAAATCCCCTCTATTTCCTATGTCCAAGAACCCAGCACCATTGTATCTGGTAACAAAGATGTTGAGCACATAGACATAGACAAAACTTCTAGTATACGTATATATTCATAGACATAGACAAAACTTCTTGTATACTTATATATTCTATTATCTTTTATATATAAAGCGCCAACATATTATATAAGGGTTGAAATGCAACACAAGCTAACATACAGGTACATTCTATGACATAGCAGGAGGACAAGAGGGACCTGTCCAATGGGGCTTATAATCGTCACACTCGTGGTTGTAGCATATATTTCCTTGCCATTTGATGATGTTGCCTTTTTTTTTTGTATACTCAAAATTTTAAAAATATATATGTAATATTAATGTTTGACTTATCTCTGAGCTGGTATGATGGTGGCACAGCACTCCACAATCCTAAAAACATATACTTACCTGCTGTTCCCTGGAATTATATGAGAGATTCCATATTTATCCTCCAGGCTTCCGAGGGTTAACAAAGGGTGCAATATCATGAGTGGCCACCAAGGGGGCATTTATAATGGTTTTCTATGGGAAAATTAGTCTCTTTCGTTTTAATGCAGAGTCAAGATTTACATGTCTATCTCTGGTGTGAGTTCCGGGGAGCACCAGCAAAGCCAGGGAAAGAGGAGGGGCTGTGAGGGATTTCATTAAATTACATTAATTTGTTAAAATAATTCTTACTGGTAAGGTTTTTTTTTATGCATTCCTCCCTATTATCAGCACTTCTAGTGCCAATAATGTAATGATGAATTTATGGTGGTAGGTCCTCTTAAACACCCCCAGACCAATTGACATTACAATGCACATACTGTGTACTGTGCTGAATTTTGAAGACGCTTCAATGAAGTTTTTCATTGTTTATGGCTTGATAAACAATTTACACAAAAAAATGAAGCAACCAACAAGTAAAGTGTTAAGGGACCCTAAGGATTTTTAAATGATGTGACAATGAGTATACAGGTATAACAGAACCCATGTTTTCTTGTATCATGGGAAATATCCACAAATGATCATGGGTCATTAAACCCTTTTACTGCATGGGTGTGAATAGGTGAGTCTTCAACTGAGCTACTACAACATACATCTTTATAAAATGACTAATACTTGACTAATTACTATATACAGCTTTGTGCTTTGATTAAAATGGTCTATATAAACCGGCATATATATTTAGCTGGATGCAAACACATGGATAAACTAATGTATTGAATGTATTATACTGTCTATGATGTTTTATACCAAAATGGCGGACTGTTGCGTGTCAAACCACTTTTGATAATTTTACTTAAATGTAAAAGATTATCTTAAACAATTTAAACTTTTTTGGAATACAATTGGTGTGACTTTTAATACCCCAGTTAATGAAGTTTCCTAAAACTCTGAGCATAAAATATTTATTTAAGATTTATTTGGGATGTTGATTTTAAAGACCAAGTTGAAAAAATTAAGGTAATTCATTAGATAATAATACCAGAATATAAACAGACCACAAACAGTGACAGAACATAGAGGATTGTCTATGTCCAGTAACAGGTTTTCAATATTCTAACTAACATGGGCAGCAGTTAACAAACATATTTTTACACACCATTCCATAAGACACCCCATAATTTTGGAGAGAAAATTAGAATAAAAAAATTAAGATTCAGAGGCACAGCCATTCATATATAGAGTGAATATACTGCATATTCCAGGAAAGTATACAGGGCTAGACCATGCAGTATTCCAGATTGTAACTCTCCATAGGTTGATCAGTGGGAGTAGAGAATGGGTACTGCTAGTGCTCATACAACTAAGATCGCCCTCTGTGCAGTGATGTGTTCCTGGAATCATACATGTGTTAACTCAACTTCTATTCGCATTTATACATTTGAATCACATAATAGTAAACATATGATTTTTTAATGTCTCCAGATACTTTCCTTAGTACATCTGTGGTGTAATACATCTGTGGTAAAGTAATTCTGAGCTTCTAAATTAGGTGTATATACATTTCTTTATTCTAAAGATGAAAAAGTCACCCCCCCCCCCAAAAAAAAATGTGGCAAATTAGGATAAGGATATGGCAGCCCATCAAAAACAATAGTCTATGATCCAATGAGCTTACATGGTAGGGCCAAGCAAAGACCATACAATGCCAGGCCATCCTTTCTGTTAGAACTACTAAAAGCCCATTAGCTCATGTACTATAGTAACTTGCTGCAATCTGCCTATGGCAAACCTATGTGGTAATGCAGAAGGCATATACACAAATCAGCCAAAACATTAGCATGGATTTACGTTCAAGCATAACATGTCTCCCAACTCTTAAGTAATGTTAACTGCCTTTGTCCTGAAGTAAAGTCATCTGGGTAAAAGCACAATTTCCCCTTCTTCACGGTATATTCAGTGCTAACCATACCCTTATGCATGGTTAGGTCATATTTAGACTAGTATCTGAAGACAAGTTATAATCAGTGTATATTCCATTTAGGGGCTTCTTGCTTTGTTTACACAGTACCAAGCCTTTTCTCTGCTCTCATCAAAGAAAAATCTGTTAACAATTCAGAGTTGACAACTTGAGAGCTCAGAGTTTCATTTCCATATAAATCTTTGGGCAAAATTAAGTAAACCTTTTAGTTCTTTCAGATAAGTTTTTTTGAACAGAGTTGTGTTCTGATGGGATATAATATGGTGGCAAACCTATTGGACCCGTGGGGAAATGTGACCTTGACTCTTCTTTTAAAACCACATACCTAAAATGTTATAGGTCCTGCTTTTTCCCCCAAACAGCTGTATGCTGTAAAAAGTTTGTATTGATAGTTAAACTAAAATGCTTATATTTAAAGCCATGATTCTTTTAGGTTTTTTAGCTTTGGCTGAAGCATGGAATGTTTATTTCCCCAAACCATATAATGAAGTAATGAAAAATCTTAAGCGGCCCATTCATACCTGTAAGTTGTGGTTCCATAGTGTACATTAACCCAATTTATGGAAAAAAAAGGCACTGCAATGAATAAGATAGAGCATGATCTATTGTTTCCGCATTGAGGAACAGAAAATGGCTGTAACACATAATATCATAAATTAACTTCCGCTAATCTAGCCGGCCCCTCTGCATATCTATACTTACTGAGATCTGGACCCCAAGTGCCTGCAAAGGAAATCTACATAGACTTCAATAGAAGCCCATTTCCTTCTGTTCCTCTCGTTACATACATTATCCACATATAGATACTGAATATAATATGTACTACCAGTGTGGTCCTAAAAAACCTAATGCTCAAACAAAAAACTGAAAAGCAAGAGAAGCACATGGCGACCATGATGCTAGATAAGTAGCACAAAAACTAAACAGAGACGTGCTGGGATGAGAAACACATAATCCCACTTCTGTGATAAACAGAGATTATCAAAAATCTGTCAGGCAGAGCCTGTTCTATTTAATGCGGCTACTGGTATTAACAGCCACCGAAATAACAAACATAAACAAAAATTATAGTTTATTTCTAAGAAAACAAGGCACTGTGCAAAGCTGTGCAGCAGCATCACAGATATGAGATAAATGGGCTTCGATGTAGCATAGGGATATCACCATGTTGCCTTAAAAGGCCTTTCTAACTTAAAGGATAAGTGTACATGTATCCTTTCCCCCGTCCTAAACTGACCTACCCTCACTCATCCTCTCCCCCCTTGGCAGAGATATACTTAGTCATCGCCGTTTGCTACTTACGGACTTGAACCACAACTGCCGGGCAGACGTATCATTCCCCTGCATAGTAGACGTCCATAGACTTGTATTGGAGCCCCCCCCCCCCCCCCTTTCACTGACAGACTCCCATACAAATCCCTTTATATCTACTGGTACTTGCCCTTTAAAGTACAGCAAAACAGAGGTCTATAACAACTATTAGGGAAATTTCTATTCACTTCCTTAATGACTAGGAGTTTTTACAACTTGTCATGTGTTCTATATTTTGTTTTGTTACAGGCTTATTCAAAAATTTATAAATTAATTTTTGTTTCCTCAGAATTCTACATATAACCCCACATAATGACATTAAAAAATTGTTTACTTGAGGTCTTGGCAAATTCATGAAAAAAAAAATGGAGAAATCACATGTACAATATTATTCACAGCCTTTGCTCAATACTTAATCCATGCACCTTTGGTAGAAATAACAGCCTCAAGTCTTTTGAATGAATGATGCCACAAGCTTGGCACACCTATCCTTGTCCGGATTCTCCCATTCCTCTTTGCAGCACCTCTCAAGCTCCATCAGTGGGATGGGAAGCCTTGGTGCACAGTCATTGTAAGATCTCTCCACAGATGTTCAATCAGATTCAAGTCGAGCTTGTCGAGTTGTCCTTAAGCCACTTGGCTGTGTGCTAAGGGTAGTCCTGCTGAAAGATGAACAGCCACCCCAGTCAGAGTTCAACAGTCCTCTGGAGCAGGTTTTCATCCAGGATGTCTCTGTACATTGCTGCAGTTATCTTTCCCTTTACCCTGACTAGTCTACCAGTTACTGCTGTTTAAAAACATCTGTACTGCATGATGCTGCCATCATGCTTCATTGTAGGGATGGTGTTTGCCTGGTGATGAGCATTGCTTGGTTTCCTCCAAACGTGACGTTAGGCCAGATAAATCTCTTCTGCCTTTTTGCAAGGAGTGGCTTCTGTCAGGCCACATACATGCCATACACTCCTAAACGGTGAATTGCTGCAGAGATGGTTGCCCTTTTGGAAGGTTCTTCTCTCTCCAAAGAGGAGCTCTGACAGAGAGACCATCGGGTTCTTGGTCACCTCCCTGACTAAGGCCCTGTGCTCAGTTTAGATAGCAGGCCAGCTCTAGGAATTGTCCTGGTAGTTTTGAACTTCTTCCACTTTCACTTTCAGCAGGACAATGGATCAATGGATTGGCTTCAGGACAACTATTTGAATGTCCTTGAGTGGCCCAGCCAGAGCACAGACTTGAATCCAAATGAACATCTCTTTAAGATCTGGAGAGATCTTAAAATGGCTGTGCACTGATGCTTTCCATCTAATCTGATGAAGCTTGAGGGGAAATGACCAGACGATTGTTTGCATACCTCAGTAGGGTCAGTCTGTTGAAGCCTTTAAAGGTCGGTAACCGCAAAACGTCTGAATTCACTGAAAGTTCTGTTTATATGAAAGAGGTTCTTTGGCCATTTTAATTTCAATACATTTGATTTTATTCAACAGAAAGGTATTTGGGAAGAGTTGGGGTGGCTTAGTGCCATATTGTATGACAGTTTAATCGTATCTATATAGGTCTCACTAGAACTAAAAGTGAAATATGTAAAATATTGCAATATCACCAGAAAAGGATTAGAAACCATTAAACAGGGACAATGAGATATGCGATAGCCAGCCTACTCTACTGTTGCCATCCTACTTTTGAAATTTTTCCCTACATGACCTGATATATTTTGGATAACCATACTCTTTATAATTGTTTATGGCCACTATAATAACTGTAGGCAGGTGTGGGATTGCTGATTACTCTAACAACATGCTCACATCTTCTTTTTACATTAGTTACCAATAGTGATGGCCGAAAAGTTCACCCGGCGGACAGTTCGAGGTGAACATAGCAGTTCGCAATGCCGGCGAACATTATGGGTGTTCGACCCGCTCCCTTTACCTTAACATGGAAACAAAGTGCGACCCCTCACCCTATAGTCAGGTGGTACAGTACAGCCAATAACACATTTTTTTGTTTCTGGAGGATACCCCCCTTATAAAAGAAGCAGCCCAGTGGCCATTTTACATTTACCCTGTGTCTGCAGTACTAGATAGATAGGGAGAGCTGCTGCTGATTGAGAGATGGCTTAGCTACTTTGCTCCATCCAGTGATCCATCCAGTGATCTGTAGCTATAGCTAATGTGTTCTGTTACATGTAGTTCATCATTACTGAGCCACAAAACAAAAGTCCTTCTCTGGGGGTGGGGTATGCTGTACTATGCATTGCAGAGAGATCTGACTGAATGTGATGCGCTGCAGATGGTACTGTCAGGTAACTTTTGGCAAAATCTTTCATCTAGATGTGATTTGCTGAAGAAAACAGCATTTTAAAAAATCCATATTTTGGGGGAAGTTTAGCCATTGATCCCCCTCTGGCATGACACTGTCCAGGTGGTTGCACCCTTTTGACTTTTTTATTGGTATTTTGGCTACAAATATGACCTGGAGGTTTGAGAAGTTCACCATCCATTAAAGTCAATAGAGGTTTGCCGTTCGCAGCGGGTATTTGCAGAAGTTCGATTCGCCTGTTCGCGAACAGCGGCAGCTGATGTTCGGCCATCACTACCAATCTACAAATCTATTTTAATTGAATCAATGGCAATACCATACACTATAATATCATAGTTTCTGAGAAGATCACACACACATCAAAATCTCAAGGTCTACTTTAAATGGATCTAGAAAGCTCAAAGCCTTTGTGAGGGGAGCCTTTTAATGATGTGTCTCCATAATCACAGTTTAGCCTTAATCCTTACCAAAAAAGTGGGCAACATGTGCCACATTTTCCTGCAATCTTTTTGCCTTGATAGTTACCCCCCTACACCATATGGTAACAATTTGGTAAAGGTCTCTATCCATGTTAATCATTTTTTTATTTCTTGAAGTTTCTTTAACTTCTAGCAGGGAACAATATTTTCAGCTGTGCAATACAATCTCACATTATCATGCAGAAAACTATCTTGAATAAAAATATGAAGCAACATTGACCTTCGACACATATTACACACAGACGCCACAAAACCAGATACTTCTGTAAGATGACATTGTAGAGTCCATGTTTATAAAGCAAAGGTCTCCATTACAATAGAGAGAGAGATATGTACATTTTTAAAGAATATCGTATGTCAGTGGTGAGGTGCTTGCCAGCTATCAGGGAAACTGAGAGCAGGAGGTGTAGAAGCTAAATTCTCTGGCTCAGATCCCAAATCCTGTCCAGCCTAAAAAATATGAAACATTCTGTGAATTAACCACAAGGACAAGGGGCACCTTTGAGAGTAGCCAGGACCCAGCAAGGAATCAGGAAGTGGCACAACGGGGATTGTAAGGGTTATAGCACTGACAGTGTTGTGATCTACAAAAAAGCTCTTGACATTTGGATGCTGTTGTACAGCCATTAATATCATTTTGCTCCCCTGTGTGGTCGCCACATTAACCCAGTAAACAAATCTGTGATCTCTATGAAGACCCCATCTCTACTCTTCTTCCTTTGCAGTGGAAAAGAGGAAGTAAAAAACCAGCATGCAAGCATTTTCTCGTAGGTTCAGAGGAAGACACACAGTCCAACTCTGTCATCTCAAATGACTCTGTCACTCTCTGCAACAATAGCATGAAACAAAGACCGCATTGAAACTCTGTGTTTGAAGTTAGCCAGCAGAATAGAGGGCAAGAAAAGACATGGGAAATTTGGTATCTCGAATTGACGCAGACAAAAGGACCTTCTATAGAGCGAACGCCTAGTCTGGTTTTCTATGGGGTGACACAGACAAACAAATAACAATGTGCCATAAACTGCCACTTGGTTAGCATGTGCTTATACATATGTATCCATAAACCATTAGAAAATTGGAAATACATTAAAATAATTGGCATGCATTTACATTTGTATATAATGAAATATTAATAGTAATATAAATAATAAGTTAAAAGCTAATATTACAAATATGTCTTTCTAGATATTAATACTATAGAACGTAAGCTAGAAACAAGATCTCTGCATTGCACTTAAGAAAATAAATTGTATCTTGCCAAATTTGTTTGAGGAAAAATAAGGAAGAGAATACCCATCATTATGGCATGCCATTGCTGCAAATCATGTCCTAAGCAGACGCGGCATCAATACACAAAATAATGTGTATATAATTGAGATGGTTTTAAAGCCACATATTATATAGAAATAGGACATATCTATAACACAGCTAAGAAACAAAGGCAGCTATTCATTCTGCTCAGTGGCATAAAAGGGAATGCTACCTCCTTTCATCAATTCTATCATCTCAGCATCTGAGGCTGGTAGTGGGCACAACTGGGCTGCAAATGCCATTTCTTTCACAGCAAAATGAATCTCACACGATTCTTTTTATGTTCTCAATAGTTAGGATGGTAATAGTGTGAAAATGTTAGACATGTATCCAAGTTCTCATCATGATATCAAGCAAGCATTTCATTACTGAAAGCTGTTATTGAAAGTTTCTTGGAATCCTATGTTGGAGGTCACCCAACTAGTGATAGACTAAACACAAGAAGCATTTAAAATATATTTTTTTCCTGCACTACAAATATTTGTGTCCTCAGCTCTGTATAATAGGGCATATTTTTTTCTGACCACCAGGTAGGCAAAAAACAACAATGCAAATGTGTAGTCAAAGAAGTTAAGTACCGTATAACTAAAGGCAAATAAAATCTTGAGTTGCCACCAGGAATGACCACCAACCAGGAGAACTTTTCCAACTAACAGAAATCATTCCTTGATGGGAAAACTATCCTATTTTTTAGACCTACAAGACAGGAATTGGAGGATACAACTTCACTTTATCAGACACACACAGAACAACCAAAAACTGGCGGTGGCCTATACCGTCTCAAATATATTAATTATATTTCAATTGTTTTGGCAATACATATTTTTAAGTACAAAGTTTATTTTTAAATGTTATCATTGTAATTTTCAAAATTTGAGCCACCCTCTTGTAGTCCACCATACAGTAAAACTGTAAAGCCATTCCCCTGTATTGCAGAACACATATACCAACACCACAATAACTGTATTAACCACAACAAACAATATTAATAGAAGCAGATTTTAGAGCTGATCAGTGTTGTCAAGTTCTTTGTTATGTATCTATAGAAGCAGAATAGCCAGTGTAATATACTGCACTTTGGTCATAAGGATTGCGACATACTTTCATCATATGGCAAACATGACAGCCAGTAGGGTCTAAAAAGTCTTGCTTTCCAATTTAATACCATTGATAGGCCTTAATAGCTATTAATGAGGCTGTTTGACTGGACCCCTGCCATCCGTTTCCTGAACAATGGTATTTTCTTACCAAAAACTGTCACTCAGGGGAAATAATAGTGCTCACAGAAGACCATTGTTTTTGAATTGCTTAGTTCTCACTAGCAGAATTGTATTGCTGCACTGTGGGGGTTAATGGCAGGGGACCACTATTATTTATTAAAGCTCAGAAACATGCCATATCGTCAGTATAAATGCTGCCTGTGTTGTTCTTTTCAGCTTCCATTTCCCACTGTATAAATGACACATACAATAGAATGTACCCTTGGAAGGTACAGTAGAACTGTAAGTAGACCTGATTACATATACAAAAGCGAGGTCAATTGTTCTGATGGAACCTACAGATACGGATTATCAACATAATTGACCATGACAAGTTGAAAAGGTCATATATGAATGATTTGACTTCTTTGCCTGTTTTGTGATAATACACAGTCAACAGAAAACGTATGGAAAGTTGTTGAAAATCTAGTAATAATTTACCGTACATGAATTACACTATCTTTTTCTGTTATAGTTAGTAACAATATATTTACATTAAGGGGGTCTTTGTTGTTTTTTGTGAAGTAAATTATATATGAAAACGTAATACTCAGCCTCTGCACAGTTAGGCTTGACTGATATAAAATAATGCACAGTGAGTGATTTAGAACATTAGTTGATGCACAAACAAATATGTTATTTGTACTGCAATCCTGACTAAATGGTATAGCAAGCATGTATAGGCTTGAAAGTCAATACATACACAGTAAGTCCAAAAGGAATGGGAAACCCGCACCAATATTTTACACAAAATTACTAAATATTACACAAAACAACTAATACCATAAATGCATAAATTTTATTCCATAAACAAGCAATAGTACTTCTGGTTCCGGCGCCTGATGGTGTAGATGCGCGGCGGGACTGCTCCGCTCCACAGCCTTGTTCCCGGCTATCCGAGCCCCTCCGTGCTCTCCCGCACCAGCAGCCTGCTCGGCGAAGTCGGCGCATCGCCATGGACCGGTTTTTATCCCGGCCGCACAGCAAGAACACCGGCAGCCGCCACAAGGGCAGGAAGAAGCGCGCGCCACGCACGTGTACGCCAGTGATGGGGATGCCTCTGAGGGGGAATCCTCTACAATATCTGCGGCCCCCCTGGATTACAAAAAACTAGCCACTGAGGTGGCAGCCTTCTTGAAAGAGGACTTGCAAAAGGCACTCATGGATGATGTGTTCCAGAAGCTGGACAACATACAGGTGACCATGGCAGAGCAGGCGGCCAGGATGGCATCTCTGGAGCAGGCTGTCACAGAAGTCAGTGATTCGGTTGCTGAACTCCATGACCTGAAGCAAGCACACGCAAAAAAATTGAAATACCTGGCAGGAAAGGTGGATGACCTGGAAAATAGGTCCAGGAGGAACAATTTGAGGTTTGTGGGCGTACCGGAAACATACCCCCCGAAGGAACTCCTCAAGTTATGTGCGGTAACTATTCCTCAAGCCCTAGGTCTCTCTCCCTGCAAGGTACAACGTGCTCATCGGCTGGGAGCGGCTCGCTCTGATGCTAATGGAGCCCGCCCTATAATAGCCTGTTACCTGGACTTCAACGACAAATCCCAGATTCTGCGATCCTTCTGTGCCAAACGCCACCTCTTGGTGGACGGTCACAACATGCTAGTGTTCGCGGATTACTCGGCGGTGGTTTCCGCGCGCCGCAGAGCCTTCTCATCAGTGTGTCGGGTGCTTGTTGACCAGGGAATGCGCTTCACTATGATGTACCCCGCGACTCTGAGGATTAATGCTCCGGGCGACAAGATTGTTTCCTTCATCGATCCTGCTGAGGCCACTCGTTATGTGGAAAAATTCCTGCAGGGTTCTTCTCCAGAGGATGGCGCCTCCTTGGCGGTTCAGACCCCGCGCACCCCACGAGGATCTTCCAAGAAAGCAGCGACTCGACAAGACGCGGGATGAGGACTCATGGGGACTGAGTATTACTTTCTCTTTTATTTTTCTCCCTGCCAGTTTATTGAAGTTTGATTATATATTTAGTTACCCGAGTTGTTTCACTCTATGGTATTAGTGGCGGGGGGCATTCTCCTTCAGATTGGTGGGTAAGGGAGGAGAGGCGAGCGGGGGTATTGCTATGCTTAAGTTGTTGCGATGGTTTTTTCCACGTCCTTCCCATGCGTAGGGCGGGGACACAGCCTTTTATAGCGGGGAATTTAAAATTTAAGAATTCATAAGAGTTCAGATCTTCGTGTTCAGAAATTCACTTTAGGAATGTTGGATTAAGTGTTGGGACTCGGGTCTTCGGGCCTAATAATAATTGTTTCATCTAATGTTCCTACCAT
>CM070033.1:109527959-109540621 GCA_036250615.1 Ptychadena robeensis | reverse complement strand
AGCGGTATTTGTTCTGTTGTTCTGTACTGTTTTCACCATATGCATCCCAAAAGTCATACAAGCCAGGATGGTATATCAGGTTTATATATTTCCAGTACTTTGGGATCTTACCAGGATTGTCGCCTATGGACGCATGGACTCCTGGACTGGCTCGGCCTAATTTCTCGGATGTTTACGCTTTCTGTGGGTGCTCTTGGCCTTATGTAACTTACCTGAACATTGTACTATCTTCTGTATTGCTGTTATGGTTTTTCAAAAATTAATAAAAATATATGCAAAAAAAAAAAAAAACAAGCAATAGTAGAGTGTTGTACTGTGTTAGCCATCGATAAATACAGAAAGTTTGGAGGTCAAGTGAGTTTGGAGTTCAACGCCATCTACCTCCATGTTAATGGACATTGCCGGCGTTATTGATGAAGTCGGCAACGTGTAGAGGGGAAGAGCTTTGATCGTCCTTACCATGCTGTTTTCAATGGGCAGACAAATAGGGAGGTTAAACAACCAATCTTTAGGCCTGAAGAAGGGATTTGAGACATCCCAAAAGCTTGCTTCTATGATGACTTATAAAACAATTATGGTTATCATTAAAACTCAAAACCTTGTGTATTCCATGTACATGATATATTGTAAAATATATAAACATATAAGATATAAACTAAAATACAATGATAGTTTTTACAAGACCAAAGGAGAACAACATCCTCTACCTACACATATAATGCTTTATAATATTTCCTAAACGGTCTGAGGTGTGCTACTTACAAATCCAAGTATCATTAGTAAGGTGATTCCCATAGTGTATAATTAACTCTGGAAAAACTGATAATGAACCAAGGAGGCAAGCATTTCATAAAATAATGCCAAACACAACAATAGAGGTGGTTTGAGACTGGTTCTCTTTATGTTATGATTGGATTTAATGGCATGGGCCTCCAGAGAGGTAAACACACATGTTTTTTTACAAGTTACCCAGTGGTGGCAAAGTCTTAAATGTGAATGTCTCCTGTGACCTGCAAAGTTGAGGTTCACATACAAAAGTTAATAAAACTGACAAAACCCATGTCAGTATTTCTTTCCACTTTCTGCACACTGCACCCTTAAAAATGAAAATGTTTCCCACTATTAGTATTTAAATACTTCAGTTCTTGTACTTGCCCATAGTGCATGCAAATATTAATTTTCAATAAGTGTGACGGATCCTTCAGTCCCTCCAATTCTTCCAATAAAACAATAAAAAAGAGTAACAAAAGCGCTAACCAAGTTTTTCTGTCTCTCTGTATAATGCTTCTAAAGTTCCATTAGCGTCTACTTGATTCCTAATAGGAATGTGTGTGCTGAGTCTATAATTAATGTAATTTTATTAAGCACTCATATTACTATTAATGTTCATTATTATTACTGCCAAGGTAATATTGGTCATCACTGTTGTACATGTTACTTTTATTGTTGTCATTGGCCATTTCTATAACTGGTATTTTATCTTGCTTTATAAATGCCAAATAAAGAACCACAATATTATTGATATTCCCAGCTAAAAGGTTTTGAACCACATGCAATAGAAAAGGAATGGAACCTCTGAAGTTGTTATATAGCTTTTCCATGATCTCCTTTAAAGTCAAAGGGAGCGATTAAAAGCAGAGGAATCACTTAAAACCAATTAGGATACATTAGAACACAGTTATCCAACTTCAGTCAGGCTGGGGCTCTACTGGGGTGGTTTCAGTGTGGGTTGGGTGCATTTTTTAGATTTGCCCAAACTGCTCACACTGTCCCCAATGTGCCTGTCTCCACAGTTGTGGATTTGTTGCACCGTAGTTTGGACGTGAATGTGTTTTTTCTGAGCCGCACCGTGCTGCAATCCATGTCCCAAACACTGGGCCGCGTCAATTGATGTTGACATCAATGGACTAAAAGAAAATGGATGTGCTTTTATGTACGCATCAGTGGAGCCTAAGTGATGTCCCATGTATGTGTCCCACATACAGCCCAGGTTATGGTATAAAAACCTAACTTAATTTGCTGCTATGTAGAATACTACGAGGTGTGAGGATATAAGAATCAAGGACTAGAGGTTGACAACACCCAATCCTTATTTTACTGTAGTGAAACCTGAAAGATATTTCTAATTTATCCAAAACTAAAAGGTTTTAGCTAGAGTTTTACTTTAATTCATCTTTACCATGGCAACTCTAAATCATGCTACAGATCTGTCCAAACCAGATCCAAATTCACATGAACGTCAGCCAAATGCACCCACATCATATCTGTTTTATGTGATAAATTCCCTCATAATTTGGTACTTAATGTGCATAGATGTGTCTTGATAACCAAAGGAAGAAATGTCTTTACTTACTCTCTTAGCTCTAAATTGCCTTCTACTGTGCAAAGTACACTAGTTCCATGTTGAACTATGCTTTCAAATAATTATATTATATCAAATTTTTAAATCCTGTCATATAAATTAGTCATCTGCGTTATTTAGAACCATACCTTCTAAATAACCCAATAACTAGTTTAAAGTTAAGAATACTGTTTTTTGGTCGGTTTTTCAAAATTCAATTGTCATTAAAACTCATTGCCTGCCTATGTTCTTACTTGTAATCTCAGTACTAACCAGAATATTAGGCAATGCCACAAAATGTCTGATGAGAGGGTTGAGAAGGTTTTGAAGATGATTTTCTTAAAATATTCAACTACCTTTACTCAGTACTCTGCCCTGGAGGCCACAGCCTTCATGGGTGCCCAGGCCTATCTTTAGATAGTGGTGGATGAGAAGAAGACATTGCTAGGCAGGCTGTTTTGCTGACCACCAAAGTAGCACCCACACCTGGTGCTATGACTGGAAAAAATTTAATCCAATGAATGATAAGGGTGGGTAAAGGACATTAACACTGGGAAGGGGTCCAATGATGGTGGATGTCTTCCAGATAGGAAACGACATACTCAATCTGACATGCTCAGCTTTTAATTAACATGAAGACAACCTCACAGTGTTAGGGGAAAATCTGAGTTAGTCACTTCAGTAGGAGGTGCCTGTCCAACTCATACCAGCAAAATTAAGTTCGGCCTTTAAACACAAAACCTTGCTTCTAGTCTAAAATAATATGAGTAATTCCCTGGAGACCCTGCAATAAAATTCTCCGGAGACCCTGCAATAAAAATGTACTGGAAATTTTAGATTTTCTTCTGAACAGATGGTCAATTTGGTAAAAACTACCATACTTAAAATGTAGGTTTTATAGGGTTTCTAGCTCTTTTTTTACCCTACACAAAAGAGAAGATGGAGGAAAGCACAAAAATATGGGGAGAGCTTGTTGAATGCCAGTAGTAAAAACATTTTCTGTTCTGAAAATCTGGAATGACTCACTTAGCCCTTCCCTCTAGCCTAAGGCTAATCAAGTTATTAAGCTGTAATGACCACACATGGCATTCATACTCCCACAGTAAAAAAGTTTGGCAAAGCATAAATGTTCTCTTCATCTTATTTACTAATGTCTTTATGTCTTTCAACATTTTACACAAGGCCACATAGACAAGTCAATAATCAGAACGGAAGGGACCACATGAAAGCTACATAGTGACGGGGTAGATATTGTATATAAATGTTCACTCTAAGAGTCTAATAAACTACAACACTACACACTTAAGTTCAACCAAAGAGAAGGAGTCTTGAACTATAACTGCAAATGTCTTTAAAATGTCCAAAAAGTATTTTAATTAACTCATGCTATATGCGTAAATACACATTGCAGAAACACACATGTCGTGAACACACAAAAAGATATACCGTAAGTGACGTTAAAGGATTATTAAGGTATCTGCCTCTTACTGTTCCAAAAATTAGGGAAACTTTCCAATGAGCAATGGCTAGTGAGTATGGTCATACTGTTATTTTTGCTTTTGTGTCCCTGGTAAAATCTTCCTTCACTTTCCGACAAAAAAAACTATTGCATAGAAAAAGGGAGACAGACAGCGATAAAGCAATTACATATGTTCTTACATTCTTCACTCTGAAATACCCCACCCATCTCTTCAGAGATTCTAAGCCTCCCCTATTCTCCAAATCTAAGAAGAACTTTGGCTGAAGTTTCAACATTAAGGCTGGCCAAGTCTCAGCTGTAATCACTGAAAGTCTGTGTCTGTAAGGTCCATGCCAGAATAAATAGTTCAGACAGATACACATCTATTTATGGTTACCCAATCCTGGGTAGCTGCACATAAAACTGCCATCTTTCCATTCAATAAAAAAATATTCATGGCATCTAAAATAAGAACAAAGCAAACATAATCTCAAACGTCTGGATAACAACTGTAGGCCTAAAACAGTATTAACAAACAGTGACACAGAGGATCCAGGTCGTCAAGCTTATATTTTCTACAAGTAGGTTTTCCATTCCTATGGAGGACTATGGTAATGTAAAAGCCACTTGACAATGACACTTGACAAGACAATGAATCTCAGACTAATGTCGCTGGCCCTTAATGTGTCATTTGGGTCAACTTTAAGTTATTTTTCAGTAAGTAAATGGAACAAAAATCTGTAAATGGTTGTCAGAAAACTTCAAACTTTATGCTTGTTCGAAGGTAAGTGACCCAGGAAGCATTAAAGTCAGTGAAATTACATGCAAAGAAGTCTAGCATTATCAGATTGAAGATTTAGCAATGGCATCCTCCCTCATTATCCTATTAAATATTCTCTATAAAGTTGAACATCAAGCAAACTAAAATCTTATTTCATAACAAGACCCAAGACCCAAAGAGTTGACTACTGTAGTGAGATAATCAAAACCACAGGAAGGATTACCAGATATTTAAAATGTATTACAATTATATCTGTGTGCTCTTATTTTGAGGTACAACAATTGTTTAATAAAGAACAGCCCACAAGGAGAACTGTAAGTAGCCTCTGAAACTAACTTGAGATATGCAAGAAGATGTGAAAGAAGCTTAGCTGTAAAACAGGGAACACAGGTTTAGATATGAGCCAGATCGATGGCCGCTTCGAGCGCCGTGCTTGCTCACGTCGATCTATCTGGCCCTTATCTAATGCGGCCATCCGTGTTTTGATCCCGCTCAAAAACAGGGATATCGTACATCACCGTAAATCAGACACATCTCCTTCGAACCTCGAACGGCTCCTATATCAAGCCATGTGTTCCCTGCTTAAAACTGGGTTCACATGTGTAGATTTTTTGAACCAATCAATGAAGAACGAACGATTTTTTGGTTGATTGAACAAAAATCTAGAATGGGCAATTTGTTTGATGGATAAATTTTGTTCGATCTTGAACAGAAACTAGTTCAAAAGGTCATCGAACATGTTGGTAAATTTTTATCTGTCGTAGTGATGGCTTGTTTCCATTGAAGCGTTCCCGCACGGCTGAACGCATGGCATAGTTGTCACGCGTTTCTGCGACGCAATTTTTTTTTTAATGCAGATGCGGTTGACCGCAAACGCGCGGGACCACATCAATGGAAACAAGCCCTTATTCTGAATGTATTTTGATTCGATATCGGGATGAACGAACAAAAAAATCAAATGTTACATTTTTTTACAAAAAAAAGAACAAAAAATCTACACGTGTTAACCCACCTTAAGTGTTATTTTCAAAGGTATTCCTGTGACACACTTTCATGGAATCAAAAGGAGGCATGAACATTGTGAATTTGTCTCTCTTTTTATATTTATATATATATTTATATACACCCACACACACATATTCAGATATATAAAGGGAAGATAAATAAGGTCTGCTGTGAGAGTTCTGGTAAATGTATATAAAATTGAAGGAACATGTCATGGAATGTAATAAGATCCCACTCCAGCTCTCCAGATTCCCCCCACACCTCCCCTCCATCCAATATTCAGAGGCCCACAATCACTTCCAGATGGGAGGGCAAGCCAGGATTCCGTGGGGGGGTGAGGGTCTCCCCCCCAGCCACACACAGATTAGAACTGTAACAGACTGTGATTCAATAATGGCTGGTGGGGAGAAAAGACAGAAAGACAAGGAAAAGATCACTGAATACGAAGGAGCACATGGAAAACACCTCATAGCAGAGCACTCATAGCACAAATGTTAAATGTAGAAGGGAAGCCACAGGAGAATATGGGAACACCGAGGGGAATAACACGAGGAAAGCAGAAGGAAAGACAAACACAAATCAAGCTGAAAGGGCAGAAGAGAACATGGAGGAGGGAGTGAAGGCGAAGCCCTGGTACTGAAATAAAAGGGTGGGGGGAGGTATGAAAATGTAAACAGAAAGCTACTGTCTTATGCCATACTTCCTACATCATTGAACGCTCTCTGCTCTACAACAGCTTTAACGGAGGGCTTAGACACAGGATATCTTGTGTGCACAGAGAAGAAAAAATGCCTCGCATGGGAACAAAAGACTCTCTGAAATATATCCACTTTTGTCAAGTTCCTGATTTTTTTGGTTAGATAAATCTGGATCCATTAATTTGAGGGTTCATTCACAGTGCAGCACTTCAGCGTTCACAGAACACTTTACGTACATGCTGAAGGCTTCCTCCCAGGAGGCCTGCCACCTAATACATTGTGATAATCATTGTTGATAGAGATGGTCGAATTTTTCGACTAGCTGACTTTGTGAGCTGATTGCAAAGCCTCTGGACATGATCTCATCACCAAAATTGAGATGTAGAGAAGGGTTGTGGGAACAATTAAAAAACAAAAAAGATTTTTGCTCCAGTACATGTAGCTCTTGATTTTCGGACTTTTGACTTGACTTTGAACTTAATTTGTGCAAAAACTATTTGTGTTAGAGCAAAACTTTTTTTTGTAGTGTACCACCAACCCTTCTCTACATCTCCAGCATCTCTTGGTGATGATACAATGTTCAGGGGCTTTGCAATTAACTCGAAATGGTCAAGATGGTCGAATTTAATTTTTTTAATTCGACCATCTCATTGTTGATGCTATTTCAATGTTACACATACATTTTATTATTAAGCTGCAGGCAGGTATAAAAGACATATTATTAAAGCTCTCTAGTCATTAAGTCCTATCTTAACCAAGAACAATATATTGCCCCTCAGTAGTCTGTATGTTGCACTGTCTGCATTACTTTTCTATTCTTTAGTCTTTTCTCCTATCAAATTCTACCACTAATACACATCCTGCCTTATGATAGTCACCAGCATCCCTCCACTGTACTGGAGTAGCCACTCTTGGACAGCAGCATTAGCAATATGTGGAGAAGGTAGTGTTTAAGCTGAACTCCAGCCAAACATTTTTTAAACTCTTGCAGGGAGCCCCCCACCCCACTGCAATTATTGTATACCTAGGGGTGATAGAATAAAAAATATAATCACCTGATCCTCTAAAAGTTCTTTAGGCTCAGGATACACAGTTGGTTAGCTACCAACTATCAGCTGCCCTAAAAACCATGGCCCTGCCACTGTGTGCAGCAGTTGCACACAGTGTGCTGGGGCATGGGCAGTGGTTGTCAGTATTCAAATGGGAAATCGGCAGAAATTATGCATTTCCTACCGACCATGTGCATTAGTCCCTAATGTACAGCACAGACTAATATGGGCAGGGTCTTATTGTACAGCGCTGTGTAATATGTTGGCGTTTAAGAAAAAAATAATCATAATAATGTTGGCTACATTAACCTCCCTAGCGCACTGCTGAGGTCCACATTTCTGTACCAAAAGTGCACCGTAGACTTTAATGGAAAATTTTATGTTGTAGGCATGTAACTTGCCCAAATATGTCTGTACAAGGGACTAATAAACATCCTGAATATAATAATGTCTGAAACACACAATTATGTGCCCATTTGCAGTTAAATGTGGTAAAATCACACCAGGGAAGAGAGGGTTACTGCAAATGGGCACATCTGGGGCACCAGAGACTTTATTTTGGCGAGATTTATTACATAGCAGCACATTGAAAGCAGTTCCAGCAGCCAGCATGTCACATTGGCAAAACAGTAAGTATGCGCTGTCGGTGCCCCGATGTTCACTGGACGGCACAATCTCGTCCAGTGCAATAGTGACAGTAGCAGCGCTGGACGAGATGGTGCTGTCGCTAACGCTAGGGCGATTACTTACAATATAAATTATATCAACAGCCTAAGGACATGTGTCCACTGCAGTACGTTCAGTTAAGGCAATCAAGGCGCGCACCTTTGCCGGGGGGGACTCCCCGCTGCTTGCAGTAGTGCGACCTATTGATGCAGCAGCGGAAAGATGCAGAAAATCAGTACCCGAACAGCTTTGGTCGCTATTTTCCCGCATCTTGGGGACACCTCCATAGATCTTCAGTGCTTCTGTGCTGCTTTAAAACGTGGCAGCCCGCAGCTTCAAAACAGCACTGCAGGAGTGCCACCAAGTATACGCACTAAGGCCATGTCTCCACTTATGCATCTAAAAAACGCATGCTTTTTAAAGGGATTTGGAATGCGTTTGGATGCATTTTGGTGTTTTTTGTTGTTGCATCTATTCAACCACAGCCACAAACTTAGAGCAGAAGAGGCAGCGCAAGGTCAATGAGTATTACAGTTTTTTGTAGTTGCTGTAGAACTTAACAAGAAATTTACTCTTAGGGCATGTGTCCACTGCAGTACGTTCAGCAAAGGAAATCAAGACACGTACCGGCACAAAATATGGTATAAAAAATAAAGCACTTCTGTCAAATGTTAATTGTTCACTCATTACGTGTTTGGTCATGTAAAGAAGCTAAAAAATGATTCAGTTGCAAAATATATGAACAAGTAATACAAACACATTATATATATAATATCTTTGTATTGCGCTTAAAGGTTATTTTTTATCACCAAGTACAGGTAACCACAAAAAGGCAAGAATAGCAACAACTGCTGAACATTTCCATGGGGTATAACAGTTTGAAGAAGTATTTGTAAAAGACAAGCTGTGAATACCATTTACAATGCCAAATTTGTCAAACATGAACAGAAAGGTGTAGCCACCAAAGAGACTTGGAAAATCGGTTTGTGCAAATGTATTTTGTCATGTTGTGGAAGCAAGGGCTTTATCTGTGTTTCCTATGTATGTCATTGTCATTCTCCAAGAAGAAAGACAGGAACTATGTCACCTTCTCTTCTGTTCCTCTGCCAATGTCATATGCTGGTGTCATAAATTATGTAGGGCTTCCTCTTGTAAGTCACATGATGATTAGTAAGCCACGTCAAATCACTAAATGCATATAAACATAATATGCCTATTAAAATGCCAGCAGTTCAATGACATAAATATGGTTCATGTAAAAGCAAATCAGTTTTATTGGCGGGCTATAAATGCCATCTAATACTGTCAAAGCTGGAATGATTCGGTTTAGATCCATAAATGAAAGGGCTAAGCACCTATATATTCAGTTCAGATAGTAATAAAGTACTATGTATCTTTTCCATTGTGTTGAGGTGTTAGATGACCAGAAAAGACTTTGACTTATTTATGTCATACTGGTAGAAAAAACCCACTAGAATTTTTATGATAGAACAATTCTGCTCACATGATCTAGCACAAACTACCCATGCATTATTATTATTATGTAACAGGGTTCTCAATGTACAGAAATGGAAGACAGAACAAATCTTATAATAATATTTCAAGTTATTGGGAAGCTTCACATCTCTTATCCTTTAAAACCTTTAAAACCTTCCCATAAACTGAATTCAATGGGAAGCTACAGTGTTAGATAATATGAAAGATAGCTACCACATTGCCTAGTATAGGAAGTAAACAACCAATTCCCAATTGATTTGGTTGCTGTGTGCATCTGCACTTGGTTTTTGAGCTTTGTTCTTTGCCCTGTCTTCCTAAAAAGCACAGGTGTATATACAATGGGGTCTGTCTACTCAAGCTCCTAGAGCAAAATATTTCTCTGTTGCCATTAAATGAAGTGTAGCTATGATGCATTATTGAAAACAAAAGAACCCAAGCTTTTCATAAAATATTCAGTTTCCTCCATATACCATATCACTGCCTCATACACAAATACCCAAGGTCTTTAGAGCAGGCCAGTGACATCATAGGTCCTTTCTCTTCTCCAGACTGAAGATGGGCATTGCTAATATTACTGGGATAACTTTTCCTCTTAAAACATTTTCATTATTTGGGAAAATAGTCAAATGGATGTAATTTCCCTGTGGGTGTAATATGTACCTCAAATAAGTAATGAAAGGGATGATATTTTTCAAAATTCAACTACATTTTGCAAAGTTTCTTATGTATGCTAAGGGAATTTTACTTAATGAGAGAAGGATTTCATTATATTCTTTATGTTCTAAATTATTCTATTATAGATTAGTTAGAAGGTGTGCACAGTAGCATACATTTAGGTTAACCACTAGCCTATGTTATTCAGAATATGAATATAATGCTGATTTATGACTAAAGCTGGGAATAGACAGTACGATTTACCATCTATTCCTTATCCAATTCTATGCAGTAGTAGGCAGCGTGATGACGTCATCACGCCCGCCTGCTAGTGCCGAGAATCGGACGGCACTCTGCATCTGCAGTTCATTACTCAGGGTTGAGGTGACTCATTAGAACTAATGGGATCCATTAAAATTTACCGTCCTGTCGGATCTCTGTGCGATCCGACAGGACGGCTGATTTCAGCCCAATCCTCGTCAGTTGCAGCCTCCAATTCCTGCACGACCCGATCCTTAAGGGATGCGGGAGCGTGCACGGCATCGGATCAGGGATCGGATCATTCTCTTTTCTTTGAGGTCCTATGGCAGCTGCTTCTCCAGCCATCTTTTCTCCTGTGCAAAAATGATGCAGGGTAATTTAACATTATCCCATACAATGCAGGACTAGTACCGGTAGTAGCCAAAGTCCCTTTTTATTCCTGAAGCCTTTTTTGTTTTTTTCCCAAAAATTTAAAAATAGATTATAGTCTTATTTTAACATGATGAATAAAATATTTTAAGATAACAGGTTGAAATATTTTATAAATAATTTCTAAAAAATATGTATGGTATCAGATTATTTTAATTTCTGTGAGGAGCAAGTCCTAGGTTACAAACTGGATTTTTTAAATAAGATGTTTTGGAGATTATGTTCCACATAATCTAGTATTTCAGGAGATTGAAAAATAAATAAAATACACATAAATATTATTTTAGAAGTAAATTCTGTTCTGTAATGTTTGGATACTATATTTTTAATATGCTAGTTGTGATAATTTTATGGCCAGTAAAATTGTCCATAGTTATATTTTATGTTTCTAAAGTAACAGAATGGCTTTTAATCTGGAAAAGAAAAAAGAAGTGCTTATATAGCATCACTTGACCAAAAAAATCCTTTTTCCTGAAAAAAAATTCCAGAGATTTTACATCTCTACTGATGGCAATGGAAATAAAACCACCTAGAAGAGGGGATTGGTTGAACTCAGCACATCTTACCCCATTTTACCATTCCAGATGCTGTTTCTGAGGGAGGCATTGTTTCATGCCCTTGAAAATAAAATTTTGAAGAATAACTGATCCAAATTGGGTTGAAAAAAGGGCAACATTTACCACCAAAACAGTAATATTCTTTAAAAAAATTGGACTAAAAAAAGATGGTTCCTGACTGGTAGAAGTGGAAGCAAAAGTGATAATTATTCTTGAGCAAGGATTGATGAAAAGGAACACAGCTTCATCTTATTTGCAAAGCTCAGTAAACAATGACTAACTTTGCAAATTCAACAACCTCAGTTTTTAGTAGTTATCATAATAATAGTTTACAAAACAATTATAATTTATACCATTTAAGTAAACCCTGTTGGGTTGGATGTGACAGATAGTTAGCTGTGAGAATATAACTCAATAAAGCAAGGGTCAGATGATGTATGGATATTGAGTGTAATACAGGTGTCACAGTTATGTACTGTCTTTATTAATTCCTTTAAGTTATGTGAAGCATGAGGAATTCCATTACCATGAAGTCAATGGCTAGGGGAAAGGATTACGAACCAGGATAAGCTGCTTGTGGGTAGAGAATAATTTATCTAGAGAGAAAAAAAAACTTCACAGTGTTTGGAAAACACAAGCGTAGGAAGGACAAACAATGGACATATAAACCTCAAAGACGACTAAATATGTGCCTCTATCACAGCAGAGCACAGAAACGTTAGTTTGATGTTTGTAATAACATGGAAGAAATAATCCTTCAAATAATAGGAAATGACAGACCTGAGCTGTAATCAGGTGTGGAATGGTGTCTGAGAACACTGGTCATCATGATCAAAAGCATCTAAAGGAAGTACAATTCCCATTGCCCATAATAAGCTATCATACTCTCTGTGTTTATAGCACTCTATGGGAAATCAAAGGCAGAAGCTGATTGTTTGCTATTGTCAACAAGAAAAAGTCCACCTTTAAACTCCGCTGATCATGAAACTTAATATGCCTTAAGATTTTTATTAACATTAGGCTTTATAACAGGTTTGATAAAAGGAAGTCTCCAACAGGGCCTTGTCTTGAAGTGCAGTTTTTTGATGGACAATACAGATTTTACTGTGGATCATGTGTATGGTGGCACTTTTGCTAATTTATAGAGATGTGCTGAGCTCTGGAGATAACCTGCACAGTATACCTGGGACAAATATACTGAGTGGTCATTCACATACAGGGAGTGCAGAATTATTAGGCAAGTGGTATTTTTGAGGAATAATTTT
>CM070033.1:109474058-109527859 GCA_036250615.1 Ptychadena robeensis | reverse complement strand
ACTTTTCTAAGCCTGTCAAGTCATTCTTTTGACCCATTTTGCCAAAGGAAAGGAAGTTGCTGTCTGTGATGGTTCACCAGGCCATAATAACTAGTAGTTATTAGTCTTATTTAATCGTATTTGATTACCCATTATATAGAAAATCCAAAGACAAAGTGTTTGGGATTTGCTACAAAACGTCTTAACACAAGTCCACGTGAATATGTTGAACTACTGCTCAATTCACTAAGCTGTACATGTATGTGTATTCACCATAACAGCAGTTATTTTCATATAGACCTTAATGGCAAAATATACAATAATATAATTTAATACAACATACAACACCAAGAAAATTAGCACAATGCCCACTAGCTCAGATGGAACATTTCCCCTGAAAATTCAGGGGTGACGCGACACTAAGGGCTTCAATAATCATATCACACAATGAGTTATGGGTTATCATAACAAGCTAAAAAGATTTACACAATTCCCACCCCTCCACTTATGTACATCAATTGCCTCGTTTATCAATTTGGTGACTCGAGAACTAGAACAAATGTGGGGGCCGATACCCTCGTCTCCTGGTAACATTACTGCTGCGCAGCGGGCGGCACTTTCAAATCTGCAGAATGACCACAGCATTGTCATTAAACCCTCCGACAAGGGTGGCAATGTTGTGGTCATGGATGACAGCAAATATGTACTTATGTGCATGAAAATTCTAACTAACTCGGACTGGTATTCACCGGTTGACCAGACGGTCCTCTCCACTTACAAAGTAGAATACGACACAATCCTAACACAGGCATTTCAGCAACAACTGATAGACAAAGATGATCTTAATTATTTACTGGTCAAAAGCCCACGGACACCTACATTCTATTCGCTACCCAAAACGCACAGGTCGCTGACGGATCCACCAGGGAGACCAAAAAAAAAAAAACATAGTTGGTTGGGCAATGTAGCACCCTATACCTGCTTTGAGGTCTCCAAGCCAATCCATCTGGATAGGCAGCTCCTGTATAGGAGTTCTCTGTGTTATCCTGAAGGTTGCATCCAACAGTAGGTGGCCATCCCTAGGTGTTCCGTAGAGACCGGATTAGGGTCCCTTCATTGGAGCCCCCTGCTGGGAGGCCCCTATACCTCGTTATACTGCCTATGCCCCACTTGGAGTCTCTTGCCGCGTTCTTCCACCGCATTCTGATTCGCCGGGTGACTGTTTTTACATAATACCGATTCAATCTCCCTGAGGAAGCCCACAGGGCGAAACATGTCGGAGAGAATCGGTACTCGAACCAACAGTTATAGCCCTTTGTACACCGACGGATCTACTGTTATTGTGGTTTTAGGGGGTCATCCCAATGTATGGCGTGGCCCCGACCCCTATGGCATTATTTGTGTAACTAGAAATATTTTTATATGGATGTAATAAATGTTTTTTTATCTATGAATGACTTTATGCCTCTTAAAACCCCTCTTTATTGGGTCACTTCCGGGGCTGTGTAGGAACTAGTCTCTACAGTTCCTCCATCCCAGTCAAACTGATGACTGTCTTTCTTCT
Organism: Ptychadena robeensis; assembly: GCA_036250615.1. Classification (NCBI taxonomy): domain Eukaryota; kingdom Metazoa; phylum Chordata; class Amphibia; order Anura; family Ptychadenidae; genus Ptychadena; species Ptychadena robeensis. The sequence goes on along the minus strand of CM070033.1, from coordinate 109,526,316 downwards.
TCTTAGCCTGAAGAAGGGATCTGCGATATCCCGAAAGCTTGCTTCTCTAACGACTTCAATTAGCCAATAAACGGTATCACTTGAACTCCAAACTTGCTGTATTTCTCAAAGATTTACACAGATTAAAAGTTCAGACACAACGCCTGGTGTCCATATAATACATCCCAGCCATACATCCCAGCCATACATTTATATGCATATAAGAAGATGGTAGGTGTCCGCAGATAGAAAGAAAGGTGTAACTATAATTTAGTGAAACAAAACTACAATATAAATCTAATAAATATGACTCTGTCAACTCTGCCAAGTTAGATATTTGGTGTATCATAATTAATGTACATATCTCTAAGAGATCTAAAATATAAAACACATGGCCATGCTCCGTGCCTGAAATATCTCTAACACTCACTCTCACATTTAAACACATCTGATTTCTCTGTGTGAGATGTAAATCCCCTAAATCTTCTTATCAAGAGTCTCCTCCCTCCAGTTTCGCCACGGGTATGCAGCGTGCAGAGGAGGGAGTAGGACCCCCACCTCTATCATGTACTGGGAGGTCGAATACATGTAGTGAACAACAGATAGACTATGGCACGCACCCTGTGCGAGTAACAATCATCTTCCAACATACAAGTGTGATTCATATTTTATCCATATACATCCTTATACAAAATATAGGCATATAAATAAATATGTGCTCTATGGGTATGAACACATTTTGTCTGTGCGCTGTAATGAGCATTTTAAATGGCACCCAAGGCACCTTTTCAACTGGTTCACTGCCAGAAAAGGTAAATGCATTTTTCCAGCATGGCTTCCTGTTTTGCGGTCCATTGAAGTGTCTAGTCTGCTTTTATGTAGCATAAAGTACCCCTAAATTATATAGAATTAATGTTTGCATTGGCTGTTTGGCTTATGCCCTATAAAAGCGCAGGTTCAAGATAAAGTTAGGCATATGTAGGCCCAATCATTAACTTCTTATTAAAAGTATACTGTGTTACTGTCATCACCAAGTCATCTTCAATAGTTTGAAATCCTTGTTCATACTTTTCTATTATGAGGTGACAACTTTTGATCAGTGATTCACTATCCTGCTCCTGCATGGTCACCCTCTCTCTAGAAATTTCAAGATACACTACTCAAAAGTGGCAATTTTAAGCTGTATTACGCCCAGGAGACATAGTCGGTAGACAAGACTTGACTGCAAAGGCTTTTATTTTTACGATTTTATGTTCCACTTTTTCTTATTTTTAAAACAATCAACTTAAGCGGTTGACGTTTGTCACTGTAAGGCACTCCTAATGCTTTATAACATAGGGCCCCATGTAGCTTTATTTTTAATGACTGAGCATTGCCATCATTCAGCAGTTTTTTTTTTCTGGCAACAGCAACAGTGCACTTAAGTGACTAAAGAAGTGTGCCCTGTTACAGTATTGTCATGGTGTCCCCATGTGCAGATAGGCAGGTTCAAATGCCCTCCCATCACTAAAGCAGGGTACACACATAGATATGGGCCAGATAGATTGCCGCTTTGAGTGCCAGTTTTCCCAGTTTTCAAGTGGGACCAATCAATCCTGCTCGAAAACAGGGATATCGGACCGTTAAATACAGCTGATGTTCGTTGCTTTGTATGGAAACCGCGGGTCTCCATGCAAAGCATCGCATGAGCTGCAGAGAGAGCAGAGCTGTCTCTCCAGCTCATCCGATATCTGACAGCAAAATCGAGCTGTGTGTTCACTGCTTAAATCATCTGGATTCTCTTGCCATGAACCAATTATTTGTGTTGTGGGGAGACTTTTGATTTATGAACTTCATGTGATCTAAAAAAAAATGGATTGTTATGATTAGTTCTTTAAACCAAGGCATACATTGTATTATACACAGATTGTTGGCATACCCATGTTCTGTAATAGGCTTGATTACAATTTTACCTTTCATACAATGATTATAACTTCTTTCATTACTACAGTCCATATAGGTATATTTTTACTATAATAATAATAATATATATATATATATATATATATATATATATATATATATATATACTGTTCAAAAAAGGGAACACAGAAATAAGACATCCTATATCTGAATGAATGAAATATTCTTCTTATATACTTTGTTCTTCACATAGGTAAATATGCTAACAACAAAATCACACAAAAATTATCAATGGAAATAACATTTATCGACCCATTGAGCTCTGGATTTGGAGTCACACCAAAAAAACACTACAGGCTGATCCAACTTTGATGTAATATCCTTAAAAAAGGCAAAATGAGGCCTCCAAGTGTCTGTATGACCTCCCAACAATGCCTGGGCATGATCCTGATGAGGTGGCAGATGGTCTCCTGAGGAATCGTCTCCCACACCTTGAGTAAAGCATTCTCCAACCCCTGGACAGTCTGTTGGTGGATGGAGCAAGACATGGTGTCCCAGATGTGCTTAATTGGGTTCAGGGCTGGGGAACTGGCGGGCCAGTCCATAGAATCATTGCCTTCCTCTTGCAGGAACTGCTGACACATGAGGTCTACCAATGTTTGGCATTAGGAGGCACCCAAGGCCGACCGCACTAGCATATGGTTTCACAAAAGGTTTGATGATCTCATCTTGTACCTTGTACCTAATGGCAGTTAGGCTACTTCTGGCGAGCACAGGGTTGTGCGGGATCCCAAAGAAATGCCACCCCACACCATACCTGAACCACTGCCAGGTAGATGTTGCAGGCAGCAGAACATTCTCCATGACGTCTCCAGACTCTGACACCCTTCTAAAATGCGCTCAGTGTGAACCTGCTTTAATCTGTGAAGAGGACAAGGTGCTAGTGGCGAATTTGCCAATCTTGGTGTTCTCTGGCATATGCCAGCACAACCCTAGACTGGGAAGTGGTTCGTGGTCAGCACTTGCAGAACAACTTCTTTATTGGGGATGTCTATAATTTCCACCTTTTATCTATTCCATTTGCACAACAGCATGTGACACTGATTGTCAATTAGTGTTGCTACCTAAGTGGACAGTATGATTTGTGTGACTGACTTGGAGTTACATTGTGTTGTTTAAGTGTTCCCTTTATTTTTTTTGAGCAGTGTATACATATATATATATATATATATCACTGTTAAATCACACATTAATCATCAACCTGCTGAAAGCAGCCAAAAATAATTCATTGCTAAATAAAGATACTAAGTAAATGAATAAACAGCAGCTGTCAATGAGGATTACTGATGTAGATGAGGAGGCCGCTAACTGGAGTCGGGTCTTTACCTGACTGCGTCTGCTTTTGCTCTTTGTTTGTGATCACCGTCTTTCATTTAACATTGAGCGGTGATTTACAGAATACTAATATTGTGTTTGATGTTTGCTCAGATATGAGAAATGAGAATTTACAGGCTCAGAGAACACTCCTGTCTTTAAAGGTACAATACCATCAAAATTGAACATTTAACCTTGGGATGCATACAGAGGGCAGATTTGTGCTGCTTAGTACTTTTGGGGTTTTTATACATCTGCATACATTTTTGTAAAATAGATGCATTAACGTGCAGGCGGTTCTTCCATCTGCCTTTCCTACTCCTGAGTTTGAGATCCAGGGGGGGAAGACAGGTAGACAGGGTAGCTCGCAAAGGGAAGATCCACCTGCAGACTTCTTTGCCTCCTGTAATTCAAAGTCGGCTGGTCGCATTGCCAGCCGGGTGATTGCGGTACAGCCAGCACAATCTCTTCCTTCTGTTGTAGTCAGCTGGGGTGGCCTAAAAAGCACACACCTATGTATACAGATGTATATATGGGTGCATTGTTTATTGTAGAGCATCTTATAGCCCACAAAATATGGTATTTTTTTCAAATTATGGAGCATGCGCTAGGGTATTAACCGACTAGTCGAATAGTCGACTAGTCAACTTTGGAGGCAGAGCCGACCACTCCTGAGAGGAGTTAACTAGTTGCTAGTTGGCCAGCGTGCACACAGAGAGAGGTTTAAGACCTTCTCTCTTTGTCAGTATTGGTGGGGAAGTGATGTCGTCATGACTAGTCGACTCAATCATGACTTTAGTGATCAATGAATTGACAAAATCATTAGTCAATAATGCCCTAGCATGCGCACACACCTTTATCTTTATAACTGAAAAGAAATCAAAGTTAAGCTGGGTTCACACGGCTGGATGAAGAAACAGATTAGAGCAGCATTCGCTGTGTGTGCTCATGGCGCCCAATGTTGCTCCAGTCTATTACAAGATTTGAGCCATCCACCGTTCCTTCGAGCAGGATCAACGGATCCTGCTCGAAGGTACTCGACCAAAAAGGTTTCCAACATGTTGGAAAACCTTGGTGGAAATCGATTACTTTGAATGTAATGTAATGTAATGGACGGGCTGCCAGCTGCAGAAGCGCTTTGGCTCAATATGGGGGCAGCTCCAGCCTTGGGCGATGACTTCATCACACTTGGCTGGAGCTTCCTCGAAAGGACGTCTATCGAGCCGTGTGTACCGAGCTATAGGGAATCAGTTTTGCATTGATTGTGCTGTATGGTGGAATCATTGATCGTTATTGGATTGACAATCCATATTTAAATTGCTCAAGTCCATTGATTTGAAAAGCAATCAAAAGTTGATATTTTACAGAAATAAATAATACCTAGGCAAACACAGTTAATAAGGGGGACCTAGTGTACACAAGTTCATTGCTAAGGTTCTATCTGGTGAGACCACACAGTTTATATTGCTTTAGTATTAGTATGATGGTTATATACTGAGCAGGTTTGTGCTGAGGTTGGTGGATATAATTGTTTTAAGGAAATCTATAAAACTTTTTCTGAAAGAGAAGACTATATATGATTACTCCTACCAAGTTAAGTAAGTGCCAGAAGTTTAATAACATCCCCGCTATTTTTGTTATGATGGTATACAGTTTTATATATTAAGCACTACAATTAAATGGCCTATTAGTAAATAAAAACATTGCTTCAGATGATTAGTTCATGTTTCTGTTTCTAAAGTACAGTAATCACAGTCATGTGCACATTAACATCTTGCCTCTTGTATTTGATCTGCCTTGATGATGTAGGAGGTATATGTCATACATTAGTCATTGGCATTAACCCATTGCTTTCCCCATATGATGTATCATCATAGAATAGATAACTGTAGTAGATCTGAACAAGTAGCTCTAGAATGTAACAATGCCTAGATGAAATTTCCGAAACCTAAACTGGAAAATGTTCTGCTTCATGTCTCATATACTATGATCATACTAAAGCAGCCCTTCACCACTTATAAGTGAATAAACGTCAGGAAAAACTCAAGAATCAAGAATGACTGCTGCAGCTGTAATGTATAGAGCTTCCATCATATCCACACACAAAAAATGAACAGATTGTCAGATAACAATTATACAGTAAATTATCTCTTTTCCCCTTTGTCTCATTACTATAATAGGTGTTAGGAATATAACCATAATAATAGTTATCACAGTGTCATATCAATTCAAATATGTAATAACAATAAAGTACAACTAAAGGCTCCTGTGCGGCAATCTAGGACCACATACAGTTACAAAGGGTCCCCATACAAGGGCCGATAACCGCTTGATCAATGAATGACATGACCACACTGCGCTTCAGCGTTCATCAATTGGATGGCCAATTGATTCGCACAATCGATTTCAGCTCGATACTATGGATGGGAACCCAGTCTCCATCCAAAGTAACAGCACTCAAACAGGGATTTACCAAAATGCTGCTTCCCTGTTCGATCAATCTTTCTTTGATTGTGCACACATGTGATTGATTATAAAATCTTGAAACTTTCCTTACTAAAGCCCCCCATACACGTTCCGATTATTCTCCCGACAGATTTTTCGTCCGATCGTGTCACCCGATTTTCACCTAAAATGTTATGGTCGGTCGGCTGGCACGAAAAATCGGAATTCGAATTATCACCGATCGATCAGCCTGACACTATTTATTAACAGCAGATCGACCACAATTTACGGACAGGTCGGAAGCGGTCCGATTTTGAGAAATCTGGATCGGTCGGGTACAAAATTCCGCATCCAATTAATCTCCCGATCGATTAATCTCCCGACCACATTGGTCGGTTGGGCAAAATTCGTACGAAAAATCGGAACGTGTATGGGGGGCTTAAGATGTATTCTCATCTCTTATGCGCCCTCTGCAGCTACATGACAGTGGCAACTATACTCTGAATGCACAAACAGTGTAGCATTTTTGCCAATAAAGGGAAGGAAAATACATTAAGTGGACTGGCCTGTGAGTCAACTGAAAGCAAATATGCACTTGTAACTATGTGCTACTACATATATTTATATATATATACAGAAGGCATTTAGTCTATCTCTATATATTCTATTTATTTAGTTTTATGGGTAAAATCTGAATTTCAGTCAGCATTCAAGCTGTATGTGTCCTATACTGGGTCATGTGTACCACTTTGTCTATGCCATGACAAAAATAATTAAAGGAATATGTAGACTAAAAAAATAGATTGTAAGCTCGAATATTTCAAACAACAACGGTAGTAGGTGTGCTGTGATCATTCCATGTATGATATGTGAGGCTGTCCACACAACATATGCTTCAGTCTGTACATATGCTGTGTGTAGGTGTATGATTTTAATTAGCTTCTTGGTGGTGGCAAGTATACTTTCATCATTTTCCACTTATAGCTGCATATGTACTGATGATGACACACCAACAGGAAGAACCTGAAAGAATGAAAACGCAAGTTGTGTTATAATCATAAACTATTCAAGCCAAATTTCAGCCTTACCCTCCATCATGCAAAGTACTAAAGATCCCTCTCCTGTCTTAAGCCCCCCATACACATTCCGATTTTTCGTACGAATTTTGCCCGATCGGGAGATAAATCGATCGGGAGATTAATCGGATGCGGAATTATGTACCCGACCGATCCAGATTTCTCAAAATCGTCCGAAAAATCGGTTGGGACTGCTTCGGACCTGTCCGTAAGTTTTGGTCGATCTGCTGTTAATAAATAGTGTCAGGCTGATCGATTGGTGATAATTCAAATTCCGATTTTTTTTGCCAACCGACCGACCATAAAATTTTAGGTGAAAATCGGGTGACACGATCGGACGAAAAATCGGTCGGGAGAATAATCGGAACATGTATGGGGGGCTTTATAAATAGTTTACTTTAGTTTTACTGAACATTCTGAGCTTCTTGCAAAGTGGATTTAAATCTGCAGTCTTGTGGTACATACACTACCTATTTCCTTCCTTAGATTTTAGCTCTTTCAATCATCACATGTGGGTATTGCCATTACCGGGCTCCTCCCACCAGCTATGACCTTTCGGACGAACAGACACTCAGTGATGACATCACTGAGTCTAAAACAGTAGGTAATAAAGATGGAAATGCTTACATTTAAAAGGCCAACAGGATATCATTAGAACAGAGGAAGCGATATATCAGATTGACCTTAAGCTTTAAATTTCAAGATTGTTAAGGAAGATTTTAAAATGAACTTTATAAGTACACCCAGTTACCGCAAGAAAAATTTAAGAGGGCATGAATTTCCAAGTAAGTAGCATTTTGCAATAGCTGAATTGTATATAAAGGACATGGTTAACTTGAGAAAAGTTGAACAAACATAAACAACACTTTTAGAAATGTGTCTCCAGGCAATAACATACCAAAGTGGAAAATTTTCTGTTATTCTAACCATACGTTAATTCAGCTCTAATATTTTAATTATTTTGGCTAACCACCGATCACAGTCTACTAAAATACACAAAACAGCAAGAGTGTTCATTAATGTGTGTTGATTATAACATATTTCTCCGTAAAAGTGTACACATTGACAAACAACTACAGAGCCAAAGGTTCTATAGTTTCTACAGTAGTTCTATACATTCTGCAGTGATTCTATGGTTTATACTTTGGGTCTATTGTTTCTACAGTGTTTCTATAGTTTATATAGTCTATAGTTTAACATGTTGTTTTATGGTTTATACAGTGGGTCTTTAGTTTATACCAGTGGCTCCTAAACTTTCCTTGCGGTTCCCCCCTTTTCTATTTAGGATCAAAATCAAGCCCCCCCCCCCTCCCTATTTAAACACAGGTTTGCTCCTCCCTGCAATACTTTCATGCCCCCCCCCCTCCCCCCAGTTTTCGGAACCACGGGTATATAGAATGGTTGTATAGCTTATACAGCATTTCTATGATTTAAATCATGGGTCTATTGTTTATACAGTGGCTCTATAGTTTATAAAATGGTTCTATAGTTAATACCAGTAGTGACCAACTGAGTCCTTAGGCATAACTAAAGGTCCGCACAAAACATTCTCAATCTATACTGACTTTTATAAGCATTCTATAATTAAAAGATGACAGCAGGCATAGCTAGAAGACATTATTTTTAAGTTTTAACTAACAAAACTTGTTTTAAATTAGAATTAGAATTAGGGAACACTGCAACATGGTAATGCACATTTTTTGCATATACATCGACAAAATGCCTCATACATATCATCAAAGCCTTCGATTATATCTGTGGGGCACATAACCTTTAATTCAAAGGTATATGCCTCTATTCTCAGATTATGCACTCACCAGTCTGCTAAACTCCCTGCCAACACTAGAGGAGGAGAGACTAGGGACTTGCTCAGGCACAATCTGGGTCGCTGATTGGCTTTTACGTAACACGTAAGTTTATCACCTCTCCTTCTCTTCCAACTCTAAGAAGATTCCGGATGAGGATCTGTCATTGGGGGATCGGCGGACAGGTAAGTTCCTATGCCCTATGTAATAACAGTTAGGTTTCGAGGAGCCGCAAGTGAAGGACTGAGGGGGCCGCTGGAAAACGCCCGAAGGGCTGTATGCGGCCCCCGGGCTGCAGGTTGGGCACCTGGGATTTATACACTGGGTTTATAGTATATATGGTGGGCCTATAGCTAACCCAGTGATTCTATAGTTTATACAATGGTTGTATAATCTATACAGTGGTTCCATTGTTTATACAGTACTTTTATAATTTACTTAATGGGTCTATAGTTTATACAGAGGGTCTATAGATCATACAGTGGGTCTATTGTTTATACAGTAGGTCCATTGTTTATATGGTGGGTCTATAATTTAAAAGGTGGGTCTTTAGATTATTCAGTAGTTCTGTAGTTTATACAGTGGTTTTATAGTTTATACAGAGCATTTATAGTTTGTACAGTGGGTCTATAGTTTATATGGAGGGTCTATAGTTTATACCGTGTATATGGTGGGTCTGTAGCTTATAAAGTGTTTCTATTGTTTATATAGTGGTTCTTTAATTTATATAGTAGGTCTATGGTTTCTACAGTGGTTCTGTTACTTATACGGTGGGTCCATATTTTATTCAGTGGATCTATAGTTTATTCAGTGGCTCTAAAGTTTATATTGTGATCTATAGTTTCTACAGAGGGTCTTTTGTTTATATCAGTGGTGGGCAGTGGTGCTCGGCATCACTAAAGGGCCGCACATATCATGTAGGACCACCAAAGTTGATAAGGAAAGCCGGGTCAGCGCCTGGCCACTACACATGGTGATATATTGAACGCCCCATATACATCAACAAAGGTTATGTCCCTCATAGATATTATCAAAGTAGTCTAGTGGAAGCATAGGTGCTCATGCACTGTCTGGATCACTCATAAGCTTTCATGTATGCCAATTAGAGTGCTCAGCTGGAGTCCCTCTCCATCGGTGAACAGGTGAATTCCTATGCCATTAACAGGTTTTGGGTGCCGCCAAACAACACCCACCTGGGGCACTTGGGGTTTATACAGTAGATCTACAGTTTATACAGTGGGCCTATAGATTATACAGTAGGTCTACAGTCTTATACTTTTTTATAGTTTTTATATGGGTTTATTATTAATACAGTAGTTTTGTCATTTATTTACTTATTTTGTTTACTGTCAACATGATTTTATGGTTTTATGATTTTTATGGTCTTTAGTTTAAACAGAGGTTCAATTGTTTATATGGCGGGTCTATAGTTTATACAGAGGGTCTATAGTTTATAACATGGTCTATTATTTACAGACAGGTCTTCTATCTGACAGTTCTATCCGCTTCCCCGGCTAAGCTTAGTTGGGCCTTCACACCATAAGATGCAGGCACCCCGATTTTGAAAAAAATACAGTAATTACAAATGATCTTCAGAGAGACAGACTTCTCCTCCACATGCATTAACATGGGTTGCCGACCCAATTAGATTTTGAGCAACTGTATAGATGTGAAGATTCATCCTGTTTTATACAATTTTTTTGTATTTTGAGACAGAAATATTACTTATAGTCTGTCATGTTCTTGCTGCTTTCTCATTCTCCCACCCCATACCTCTTTTAACAACCATAGAAACATTTGTGGAATTTAGTTTTTTACAGGGGCGTCAAATTCCGGCCAGGGCACCAAATCTGTCCCAAAGTGTAAATATATTTGTATATAATTTTTAATGCCACAAATTAATTTGACATTTGATTTCACATGTGTTAGTATTATGTTCAGCTTGTTGCAGATTTTTTTGTATAAGCAAAATGTAATTTTTTTCTGATCAAGCGTTTCATCATTATATCTGATGAGAAGGAAAAACTTTCTCAACTGTAGACATTTATTCAATAATTTTTAAGGATTGCCCGTGACATTGTCTATTTTTGCCCAACGTGTATTTGAGTCTGACACCTCTGCTCTATAAAATGAGATATCTACCTACCATAGTTAAATATTTATTTGTATTTCTTCATTACAAAAAGAACCGATGCTAACTTGCAAAAACATTTGACAAGCTGAGAAATCACAGTTTGCAATACCTGGGGAAGCACTCATCTATAAAAAAAAAAACATCTTAGTGCTGCTGATCATTTACAGCTACATGCAAGCCACTTTTTATCTACTTGTACAATGTTGTTTGATAACAACAGAAGAATGTGTGTGTGCTAAAATGGCAAAAGCAAATACTGCCTCTTTTTTCATATAGTCCAATTGAATTTTATTTTAGGGAACCTGTAGAATTTTGAGATTTTAGTTGACTTTTAACTGTTGTTCGACATAAGCTTGTGCTCCTGCAAGGTCAACACACCTGTTCACTGAAACCAATAATGTAAGGAATGAAGGCTACTTATAGTTCTGCACTTATATTTGATATGACTGTATCCTGGAAGCATTTTGGATGTGAGTTCCAAAATGTATTAAAATGTTAATAGCAACCGCGTGTCACTTTTGCATCTTTTTTTCAGCAATAAACCGACATGGGTTAATGGAAGTAGAATTCTGTCCATGGCTTTTTCAACTGTGAAAATGTGGGACATGCTGAGAAGTAAGAGTGGTCTGTAAAGAGATGAATTTGCTCACATTTTTTGGCTGCAGAAGAGAAGAAGATGCCACAAATAACTTTTTATTCACAAAAGGATTTGTGTTTTCATAGAATTTTCAGTTGGTTTTGTTAAGTGGCCGGTTTAAAAAAGAAATGGAGCTCTTCTTTCAAACAATCTCTGAAAATCTAAATAGCCTTCAACCGATCTCATAGGTTTTTGCTTAGACATCTGAAGATGAGATAATGCATATTGCCTCCTCTGTGAATGCCAGGAAGTTGCTGACGGTGTAAGTATTTTTTATGATGCTATAAATCTGACAGTCAGCCTTCGGTTTTACTATAAAGGAATCCTACTGGTTGACTAAGGATGTCCTATACACATGTGTGCATCAGACACCACTAGCTAACCATATATATCCATAAAGTAGAGGTTGCCTTGCTCTCCGGGGACTATGCTCATGTCTTCCGCACAGCAGCTCATTAACAGCTGCACAATGCGACTATGTATACACATGGCATCCCAGAGGAGGTAAGAAGCAGTATTAGCAAGAATTTACAAAGAATGTCTCACGTAGAAGAAACTGCCTGCCCACTGGGTACAAGTATCATATTTGGAAATAGGTCTGAAATGTTCTCTTACATTAATAGACAAACAGTCATTCTGTTACTCATCATTAAAGCCCAAATTAACCTTTAGTCTAATTCGGCCGCATTAAAACAAAGGGATTCGGTGTCTTCTACTTCATTTTCCTATTTAAACAACCACAGCCTTAGTAAAAAAAAAAGACTGTCCTACGGCAGCAGTGGTCTCTTTGAAGAGGTTTGACACTCAAATCACCAAGTTAGCCCTTGTTTTTAACCTGGTGATCCTGCTGGTGGTGCATTTCTGTCTTAGGGTTATAATGCTTATTAACTGTACTGTATTTATGTAAGTGTTTTTACACTGGAATAGGAAGTGTGTTGGCACATCAGATCCCTTTTCTAGTCTCTGCATTACCTCTCTGGCACTTTATGGTCCACAGGGTGGATTATATACAATGCTGATACCAGACAGCCAAAAGGGTACTGATAGCATGATTTTCTCAAACAAATTAGATATAATGAGGGAAAGTACCAATGCTGTAATCAACACTTCTCTTGTCATGTGATCTGGTAATTAAAAAATATATATTTGTGTTTTTGGGGATAACAACTCTACAACCTGGCAAGTGTATAGAGAAATGACTGCCATGTTACTGACATTAAGTTACCTTCAAACCTAGAGGCAAACTGAGGCTGGGGCAAGTGAATTGCAAGAACAGTGCAAAATGGGTTCCCATAGGTGTGGTTAAAGTCAAACAAACCTATACAATACCTTCACCAGGGAGAAGCAAATAAGCATCAGGTTTAAGGTTTGCTAAGGACCCCAGGAATTGGACTATAGAACATCTGAGTAAGGTAATCTTCTCTGGGGAGTACAATGTTCATCTTTGGCCAGCACCTGAGTATCTTACGGTTAAACAGAGGAGAAACCTACAACCCAAAGTGTCATACGTCAACTGTAATATGGAGGAGGAGTAGTGACGATCTGGTAGTGCTCGAGCAAGGATAGAATTGGGCAAATGTGTCTTTTTGAAGAAAGTATGAATTAAGCCCCATACAATCTAATCCTACATAAACATTTGCTTCCTTCTGCTTAATTCCCCAACTCACTGTCTGATTTCTTGCAATAAGGGTGTAATAAAGTTACCCAACAGCAATTTGATAAAATGGTGGAGAGTGTGGCAAGACACATGAAAGCTATATCAGCACATTATGTGTATTCCCCCAAATAATGATTTCTGAGTGTTCGTTAGTCGAAACATTACTGTAATTTTGATTAAGAGTGAACAGGAGATTTGTTTCCTTTTGATAACTTAAGTTCTGCAAACACAGCATCATTTATCTTATTTTGAAGTATTGTCATTTCCTTTAAAATGATGCTCTAAAGAACAATATTTCATTTAGAAGTTATTACTTACAACTTAAGGCAAAGCTGTTTATTTAAAGATTTTCACAAGTAAAAGACCTGAAATCACAACCTCTTGTTTTAAGTGTTGCCATGATCATGCATGCCATTTCTTAAGCTAGAAAGCCCCAGCTTACAGCACCCAGTCCAAATTCCATGATGGTTGGCTGATGGTGATTTCCTCCTTTCTACACAGAAGGCTCATGTTTCTAACACCACTGACAAGTAATTGAAATGCTTAGAGTAAACTATAGGACATTCCTGCAGGGTTCAGTGCCCCATATTTACCCACACCCAATCTGTCTGGAACATCCAAGACAAATGACTAACTTCTAAACGCTAAATCAGCTTTTCCTATGTCTCCAGTGGAATCTTAGACAAATGTGTTTTTGTAATGTAGCCCACAAATACCTAACCTTTCTGTACATCAGAAACACCAAATTGTAATTGGCCTATTTTCCAGTCTCCCACCAACCCCCAACATTTAATAATTTATCACAATTAGAACTGGAAGCACATTGACCACAGCGACATAATGGATCTGAGGATTCGGTTTTTCCTAAACCTTCAACCCAGTGTATCTAGATTATAAATTGTGATTTCATTTTGACTTTGGGAGTTTCTGGGCATAAAAAGCCAGCCAGTTAAAGTGGCATGCAGTGGGTAGTAGGTCTCTCTGAAGACGTTCCCATTGAAATCAATACAAACCTTTTTATGCAAAAATGAAAAAGGATTAAGCAGAAAAAAGTATAAAACTGTGACCCTCTCCAAAATGATATAAAATGTGTCCAACTACTCCAAATTCCATAAATGTGTATGTCCAAAGTCTGTTAACAAGCATATAAAATAGGTGGAAAGTTCTTTCATAATAGCGGATTCGCCAAGCAAAGTCTAAAACATTAGGTCACAACCTATTGGATACTTAAAAGATATACGCAGGATGATTTAAGGAAAAAAAAAGAAATGTTAGATGGTACCAATTTGACCATCATGACAGTGTTAGAAGTGGTACAGAGAAATGAGAAGAAAGGAAGTATACAAAGTAAAACGCTAGTTTTAAGAAGTTGAACTTGTTGAAGCCCTGATGTCAGTTGCTGACAGATGAGACTAGAGTGTTCATTCCTGTCAGGTCAGGAGGGGTCAAACTTGACTGGATAACCCATTACTACTTACATTGCGACTTACTCAAACAGGATTAGATTTCCTGTAGAGGGGGGTGTCAGCAGTTTTGTTTATAAACAGTCTATATCCTTGGGAGATTCTGCAGCTATTTAAAATCCAATTATTGCAAATAGTAGCAATGTAACCAAATGGTTGTAAAAGTGATCAAAGAATCTTCAAACATTAATAAAGATATCATTTATAAGGTAAAAATGCAAGGAGACATGTTATCATATCATGTCGCCTTAGTATTGTTCTTGCATTTCAGTGGAAAGAAGGGGAAAGCTCTTTTAGGGTCCATTGTCGGCATTCCTAATATCTGACAATGGATGTCCAAGGTCCCAGCACATAGCGTAACACTTCAAGCTACACACAATCCGACTGCAGCGCGCTAGATTCCTGACAAAGGAGAGGTTCATGGTATCATGATGGTCTCTCATTCTACTGTATTGGAGACACTTTTCCTGCAGTACAAAAAGTGTGTTTACAGGTAAAGGCAAAATTGCAACACAGTGTGAAAAGTACACAGGTTTCCTATGTTAGTGTCAAAGGGCCCTCATACTGTCGATTTCAGAGAGGCTGTCTATTAGGCGCTGTGAAGCCAACGGTGTGAATGTAACTTTTTATTGCTGCACTGGCCAACAGCAGACTCTTAATGAAGACAACTCTCTGGTCTTTTCTGTGAGCCCACTTCATTCATGCTTTATTCAGAGAAGTTAAGAGAGGGTTGGGGGACATTGAGTTGTGTCTACCAGATGGTTCCTGTTCCTGGGCAATGGAAACAATGGGCTCCCAACTGACACCTGGGAGTGTTCTGTTTAGGTCTGATTACAGAAAAGGTATCTAAACACTAAAACACACAGGAAACACAGGGCTCGATATTGGAGCCGTTCGATGTTCCCTGCAGCAGCGTGATGACGTCATCACACTGCTGTCAGATATCAGAGGAGCCGGAAACACAGCACTCCTGTGTCTCCAGCTCAGCCGATGCTCAGCCGTGCATGTAGGGACATCGACGTTACCATCATGTCCTTGTTTTTAAATGGGATTGATTGGTCCCACTCTAAAACAGGGACGGCCGCATATGATATGGCCCAAATAGATGGCTGTGAGCGCACATGATGCTTAAAGGGGCCATTGATCTGGCCAATATCTACACATGTGTACCCAGCTTTATATCAGGCGTACACTTGTCACCTGCTAACTAAAAAATTCTATTATATATGTAAATGACATGTTCACATGGCCTCACCAAAAACAGAAAATATATATATAAAAAAAATGCTATATATGCACTTTGTCTTACCTATTGATCATAGATTTTATGTAGCACTCTGAGCTGTTTATTGATATTGCAAATCAATATTCAACCAATATATTGGTCAAATATAGATCAGAAATGTCCTTAGATTGATGCTCAATGTGATGCATGCATATAGATGATTCTAGTAATATCTTTACGGCCACCTTAACTCTGCAATGCACACAACTTACCTTGAGGGTAGCTAGAATAGGTCTGCCTTTAGAACTAAATAAGAACATATAAATGTAATTTTATTAATTTACAGCTACTCAATTGTCTTTTTTGTTCAGCTGTTAATCGTAGATCTCCTTATATTTGCTTGTGGACTTATGGCGAAGAAATTACATCTTGTCATATCCTCTGTTGTCACAAATTGTTAGCTAGGGTAGCAATTCTTCCAGTAGTATCATTATGAGTAAAATCTGAGTCATAGTCATTACCAATTCTTTTATGTTGTGTCTTCTATTGTGTCTGTTTTAGAACACATAAATATGATAATATAGAGGCTTCTACTGTTGTATTAGTGAACTATTATATTATTGATCCATTATACTGTTTGAGGCTTTCTGTTTTTGATGTATGCACTGCAGACCTTACTATAAGGATTACATCAAAGCATGTCAAATATTTATGGCAGACTGAAAAAACAAAGAAACAAGCCTAGACTATGATATTGTAATATATTCATATATAATCTACGTGTAAAACCCAATAGATTATTCTCATGTTCTAAATTAAAACACAGCAGGATCTTTATACGTTTCTATTTAAAGAAATGTATTAATGCACTAAAAAACAATGACTAGACGGTTTGCATGATAAATCCACTTGGCCTATTTTTACATACACAGGAACAACCATCATCTACCTTAAAACCTTTTAAATATATAAAGCATTATATTTGTCTCACTATATGTATAGTGCTTTGGTTAGGTCTGACTTCCTTGAAATACATTTACTCTAGTCTGACCTTCACAGACATTAAGACCACAAGCCCTCTTTAGTGTATTCCATGAGGACCGAACATTTTACAAACAAAGCTTAATACTAACACAACTGTAAAATACCGATTTCTCTATCCTCAGTCTGCTGTAGACTTCAAAAATCCATTGTTTTATCACCATTATTTATCCACCTCCATCTTGAGTGATTTGGGAGGCCAAAGAAACTGGTATCCTCATGCATCTCAATAATGGTTACCAATGCCACCTATAAAAGTTATAGACCAATAGAATTGTTAAGAAGAAAGTTCTAGATCAGAGGTGGGAAAACCTTTTGACTCTTAGCCATAATGTTTTTTTTTTTTTATTTGACAGAAGGGCTGGAGTAAGAGCCTGTAAAGCCCCCCATACACCTTGAGATTCCTCCATACAATTTCCATGAGACCTACCAACAACTATGTAGTATAGTGACCTCCCTGATAGAATACATAGTGATTGGAAGGTGTAGAAAGGTCCTCATATTACGTGGTTTTGGTAGAAGAAAAGTTGGTTGTACAGAAATTGCATGGTAATTGTATGTGGTGTATGGGGGGCTTAAGGGCCGCCTGGCATAGGTGTCCTAAGTTCTCATAGCCCGGACAGGAACTTAAAATAAATAAATAAATAAATATATAACAATTTTAATAAATAGAATCTTTTGATAGTAAACACAAACATTCTATTGCAGGCAAACTATGGCTATTAGGAGACCCGTACAATCAGTACAATCATCCTCTAGGCATTATCTCCATTTATTCCAGGGAATGAGTACAGGGGAGTTAAGCCTGGCATACACATGCCGATTAGCGGCCGACTTTGCCGCTGACCGATGGGCATGTGCGTTCGCGCCGTCGGTCGGCGGCAAAATCGGCCGCCAATCAGCGTGTGCCCTCTGGCCGGCCAGAGAATGGACATGTCCGATGTTCTCTGGCCGATGCTGGCCGATGCCATTAACTTCAATGAAGACCGGCGTCTTCATTGAAGGTAATGGCCGGCACACAAAGGGTGCCCGGCCGATTAAAGCAGCTCCAGAATGCAACGTGATGACGTCATCACGCTGCATTCCAGAGCTCATCGGTGCACGTCTGTCGGCACCTATCTGTGGGTGTATGGCAGGCATTAGAGTGGTGTCTTTACACCAAGGTGAAAAAGGGCCCAATTAAAAGGCTAAAGGTGTCCATCCATGGCTCAATGTTTTAATAGATTCGAGCACAATCAAGCAACGTGCATGTTCACGTGCATATGTCTGTAAATCCAGGTCGATCTGACAAGCAGTGGGTGGAGCCCCCCCCCCTCCCCACTCAGAGCACACAGGTGATCGGCTCCCAGCAGGGGAAAGGGTGCAGAGCCTAGCATGGCACACATCCTCTGCAGCCATCCTGTGTCAGGCTCTGCCTGCTGTCTGCAGCTCCCAGTCAGTGTTGTGAGGTATTAATATCCCACAAAACCGGACCAGGGTCTCTATTGAAAGGGAATCGATTGACTTGCGATCAAGTGCAGCGTGGTGACCTCACCATGCTGTGATTGACTGTGGGTTGATCGCACTGATATCGTCCTGTGGATTGAACCTTAATGGGCTGGTTTTGGCACCCCGGGCCATAGTTTGCCCATAGCTGTTCTAGATGATCTCAGAAGCACTTCAAATTTATATCAAATGCAATTTGCTACATAAATGTACAACATTAATGCAGACATCAAAGTTTGAAATGCTTAAAGATTAGAGATGACCTATTTTGTTCTATGAACAAAATAATAAATTTTCGAACAAATTTTGTTCTAGCACTAATGATTATGCCAACTCCAGTAAAAAAGATAAGCATGATAAACAAGTGTTAACTCTACGTATAAAGAAATAAAATATTCACAAGCCTACAATTTGCATATAAATAGAAAAGGTTCACACGTGGCATCAAAATATGAGACAAATCAATGCTGCAATGACCAATTAGCATGATTATAAGAAACGAAGTGTATGAATTTAGACACTGTCCTAATGAGCAAACTCAAGAATGATCATTTTTTTATTTGCTGTCCGCCTTAGTGTTAAGCTGTTCATATTTTATACCCTTCCATAAACAATATTTCCAGTGGTAAAAAGCAGAAGTTAATTCTACTTAAATAGAAGAAGAAATCAAGAGGTTATTTTCTATCAGAGTGATGTATATTTAGAATTAGAGAGATGATGGGAGTGGAGAAATGGCTGGGAAATAATTGTAGAGTTGGAGAAATCGAATAGCTTCTAACAGTAAAATGACAGGGTTGATTAATAAACGTCAAAGACCTAGACTGACCCAACACAAAGCTGACTATACACAAGGGACTTTCATGCTGTCTCTCAGCAAACAATCAGACCTTGGAATGTCCATTATGTCACTTGACATATACATCTACTGTTCAATGCATGTTAGATGAGTTTACCTGTCGAATGCGTACATTTACCGTATCTTGGAAGATATGGAATTTGAACATGCCAGATAATTTATTCATAGGCTAGCTACATCAAGAAAATCATGACAACTTCTGTTTCTTGTCTTTCTAGTTGAATGCAATGTCAACATATTCAATTTCACTATAGCATAAGCCCAAAGCTTCACCTGCCCTAATTCAAAGACTTACTTCAACTCAGAATTTAGTAAGGGTTAAAGAACACCAAAAAACAAGCAGAGTTCTTCCTTCAAATGAGCCCTAAAATTGGTTCCCAAAATAATTTGTTTCTTATGTGTGCCCCAAACATAGTGATCACCAAGACACAATTGTATAAGGGTTAGATCTAACGTTCGTATTGAGATTCTTTGTCCAGATGTGGTAAGTCTGATTTTTCCACCCACAAGATGAATAACGGGCTGAGAATTTAGGATTAAACCACATTCCTGTATATCAGAAAATGATGTCCAGTGAGTCAGCACATATCACAGCAATAACACTTTTTATATTGCAATGATAGAGTAATCTTAGTTCCCATCCACAGTGCTTTCTTTCCCTCTGTTGTGCAATAGGTACAGTATGCATTCAAAAGGATATTTTAGATGACTTATACATTAATTTGCCATGTACATCCTGCTACATGGACCAACATATGCACCAGGGATATTTCTAATCTATATGCCCATGTATGGTGAGGAGTCCCAAATCTCATCCCTCTATTTATGTTCTTCTTTGGTATTGTTGCAGAAATTGTAGGATATCATAAAGTTGATGATGGTTTTATTTGCCTGAGGAAGTGTAATCATTTACATGAAATGAGTTGCATGAATACCGTCATTCATCATTTAAACACACCCAATATGACATAACAGATGTGGTGAAATCAGAAAATGGAACTTGGAACAAAAGGTTTGTTGCCCATTATGTGTTAAATAGATTGTATTAATACAGTGTGTAAATAGTTTTTTAACTGATATATTATTGTGTTAGGTGTGAAATACAATGATATGTATTATACTGGTTAAAGTTGTCCTCAAAGTCCTATTTGGATGTATTTAGCTACAACGTTTGGTTTGGTCAGTGTTTAAATACCGCTAATTTTCTTTGATTGATTAAGTACAGATCCAAAGCATAGATAAGGAAGTAGCAAGGGAGATTGTTGTAAGTCTGTGAGTACAGCTTCTTCACAGGACAAGTTAGCAAGAAGCAAATCACCAAATGTTATCCAAACCCTGGGATGCTAAAGGTCCCCATCCATGTCCTGACCAGTGCTTGACAGATGACCCGTTGGAGCGCACCACTTTAGGTGCCCCATTCCCAGTAAATCCTTTGGATGGATCCTGGTCCCTATCCAAAGGAGTGACTTTCGAACAGGACATGCCCGTAACCTGCTTGACAGACCTGTCTTCAAGCAGGATTGGCTGATCCTGCTCAAAGAAAGGCATCCGCGGCTCGATTGGTTTATAGATTAGAGCACAATGGAGAGTGGTGAATGCGCACCTTGGTCGCGCACGTTGCCCGATTGTGCTTGAATCTATTAAAAATCGAGCCATGGATGAACACCTTAACAGTCAGAAAAAACAGTGATCTAAATATAACAAAATTGAGGCATTGTTCAATGTACACCTTAGCCAAAATTAGCATGTCTAGAAGTTATTTATATCATAGTAAAATCTTCACCTTTATAAGTGTTTTATGCTGTTGTGTGGTATAAAAAGCTTGTAGGAGGTAAAATCCTCAAGAAGAACTTACCAGCTGTGTGATTCTAAAGCTCAGATGCCCAATCTGCGGCCCGGGGGCCACATGCGGCCCTTTGAGTGTTGTTCGGCCGCCCCCCAAAACTGAACTGTTAATGCATAGGGCATAGCAACTCACCTGTGAAGTGGTCACATGCTGACCCAGCTTTCCAATTAAACATTTGGCGGTCCTACAGTAAAATTGTCCATGTTTATCAGGCGGTCCTACAGTAAAATTGTCCATGTCGATCAGGGAAACCAGGTCTACATATGAGCGCTGCACCCAGGGGCAGGAGGGGGGTGGGTGCTGTCGGGTTTTGACTGCTTGCTGAGATATGTTGACAGGGGGAGGGTCTGGATCGATGTTATGTGCGGCCCTTTAGTGATGCAGAGGGCCGCACTTGTGGCCCTACATATCAACTCAGTTGCCCACCACTGTTCTAAAGGGTATGTTTCCACATCCGTTGGAACCCTCGCCAACAACTGCGCTTAACGTAGGGGTCCCGACGGATCAAGCAATGCTGTGGAAATCCCCCTAAGTCCAATGGGCATAGCTAAAATTAAGCAAGTACATGGCCTGTATTGAGAAGTAACCTTCTGGATTCATAATGCCGATCAAAGACTAGTTCAACAGAATGACCAATAGCACGTAAAACACTTCATGTCGTTGAATTAGCAATAACTGTTTATTGTTGATATACAACATTATACAGTAAACTGAGCAATATATCCCCCATGTCTACTGTTCCAAATAGGATAGTACGTGACAGGACCATTCCTAAGGAAATGATAGTCCTGATGACCTAAGGAAATGATAGTCCTCTGGAATGATCCAGTTGTACCAATTCATTCGGAAGTCACTTATGAAGAAGAAGAACATGTCTAACAACCACTGTCTTAATGAAAATATTAACTCCAAATAGCCGGGTGTCTGTTACAAAGCTGCCCTCCAAACAGGTGGTGTCAATCACTGCAACATCTCAGGAATATAAATTGTGGGAAATGAAATGTGTGTCACTAGAATATCTCAAATGATCAGACAAATGGCAGCTCATAAGAGATCACATGACCCATTAGTAGCGGCAGCTGAAGGATCACATGGCCCACGTCACTGTTTGCGTTTCTCTACCCTTTAGTGGTCATATATAGTCAGGTGATATTTTTGGATAGATCCTGAAACATCCTGACAGAATGTTTACAAAATCTGATCTAAGACTAGAGGTGAGGAAACTTAATGTATTGTTCATTGTAGCCAATGAGATTCCATCTGACACTTCTAGTGCAGGTTAGGAACTAAAAGCAAGGCCCAGCACCCACAGCTTCCAGAAATGATAACAACGTGACAAATAACTGAGATATGTGCCCATATAAAGAAATAAGGACACAGGCCAAGTACTTCTCACTTTATAGGAGCCGCAAACTGACATGATTAAAAAACAAACATTTTAAGTTATATTCATAGCAACACAGTTTCTTAGGAATTCTCAAGTGGTGATATATTTATAACAGGAGACATCAGCGCAGCTGTCCAGATAGAACTACATGACACAGTTTTCACACCATAAATGAACATTAAGACTGTATATGAAAATATCCGAAAACAAAGAACAGCTTTCGTGCTATGCTTTATCGGTCAAGTAAAACAAATCGGTTGCAAACACTGCAATACATATACGGCCCAATGTCACATTTCCCTTTAATATTGAAGCCCTGAACAATAGATGTAAAAGAATAAATATATACATATACAATAAAGCCTGATTTAAATATGCTGCATTTTACATTCAATAGAAGACAACGTGCTGTGTATTAAGAATGAATCGTTCCCTAAAGAAAAGAACAATGTATCGCAAATATCACCAAATATTTACAGAATTCTGACACCAAATAAAAGAAGAGATGTTTGAAATATTGATTTGGGGGGCTTTTCCTTTTAATATAAACATATCTGAGTATTCCCACAGTGCACTTTCAATTAGCCGATATCCAAGCCTTCTAACTGCAGTTCTATAACCACACGCCCAACTACTGTACCTCACCTGCATAATGAAATCACTGGGACACAATGGCCAAGATTGATAGCTCTACACATTTCCCAATGACAACCCATGTGACAAGACTTCATCACTGATAGCAGAAGCTTAGCCATTTTGTCAGATGACACCCTACTCTTTAGAAATAAAGGAATGATATAAAGATGGAGAGGACCTATGTAAGCATTGTAATGAAAGCAATCTGTAGGATGGGGATTCTTGGGAAAGTCATGGAAAGGTTAATGGGAGAGGGTGGTTAGGGTATACCCCTAGGGCCATCTATATGACTTGATGAATGGGGAATCTGTATGATCTTACTCACCAGTGCAGCTTGGGTGATGAGAAGCAGAAGCCCTGCACCATGTATAATTCCAAAGGCAAAATGCATCCTTCTTGTGGCTGGAGATCTGCCTACAAATAAGTCGACTGATCAGCCGTCCTTTCTCTTGCTTTTCACCCCCAGATCCCTCTTATTGCTCCATAAGGATAGGCTAGCTCCTGTACAGTGATAAATCCTTCTCTCCCTCCGTACCAGCCCTTTCCACCTTCTCTCCTTCCCTTGCTGCTACTGCTGCTTCTTCTACTCCTCCTTCCTCGCCCCCTGCTCTCCCTCTTATGTCTCCCTCCCTTTCACCTTCACTATGTGGATCCCTCTGTCTCCTACCCGCGATGGTTCTCCTGGCTCTCCTCTTACACCCCTCTTTCTCTCTTCTCTCTCCCCTTCAGCAGGAAGCGTCTCCCCTCCCTCTCTCCCTAGCGATCGATGGAAGAAGGTCCATGCAAGAAGCCTGCCAGGAGCACAGCGCCAGGCCGCCGCGCCATCTTGTGGCCGTTTATAGGAAGTGCAGGTGGACGGCGATTGTGCGTTATTGCGAGTCATTATTCATCATGATACAATACCTGTCCCTCACTAGGTTGACCTCATCCCCAAGATATAAAGGATCGTATTCCTCCAGGGAAACAAGCTGCTTAATATGGCATTTCATGTTCACTGAGCCTGGGTGCAATGAGACGAATGGAGGAAAAGGGAAAAAATACTTGCACAGTCTGCTTTCAGTGCATGTAAGTGGACCTGTCATTCCATAGACAGGATCAGAAGGCTGCTAAGCACACAACAAAATCCATTATTGGTGTTATATTGAAATTGTGGCTGTCTGATTAGTTTTAAGGTTGATTTGTACTTGATAGTTGTAAGTGAAGTGAAGTTTTTTTTTAAGTTGCGTTTTTTTTATTTGTGTATTGAGTGTACTTTCTTTAATCATGCATTGAATTTGAGGTCGTTTGTGCGTAGTTTTAATAAACTATATTTTTATTTAAAAAATTGTGAAGTATCTATTTTCAGTTATAAAGGTGATGTTTTAGAAAGTGGCAGCGAAAATTACAAGATACAGATAAATAGCTCATTTAGTAAATACAAAAACAAATATAATATACAGTGGCATCACTAGGGTGTCACCTGATGTTAGAAACTCAATGGTGTCACCCAATCTATATGTGGCAGTGTGTGTGTGTGGGTACATATATATATATATACACATACAGTCCTGGACACACTACAAGCATTAACCTCCTCCCGCAACAACTAGTGAATTGCTGGGAATAGAGATATGAGATGCTGCAGGAACTACAAGAATACATAGGCCATAAGGCAAGGGGGAAGCCAAAGACTGCTGCAGCTGTCATCCAGACATTGCAGTTGAGGACATTGAGGAGACCCTTGCCCCTTGCATACAATATATACATATCTTTGTCCTCAATATAGTCCAATTTCCATATGCATGTCTGTAATTTCAATGTAATTACTATATATATCTTTTTTGTACTTATTTGTATTTTATTGATAATCGCAGGTTAAATATTCTGGGCACCTTTAACCAAATTTTTTTACCCCATTATTAACCCTTGCTCCAACTGTGTGCTATGCAGTGAGTTGAGCATGCATAGCCATTCATTGGTCCACCCTGGTATGGGAGAGCGTCCGCCAATCGTGTACTGTCCTGATTAAGTTTTTGTGAGTACTGATTTTTCAGTATGATAAAATTTGCAAATGTATTTAATACACCTTGTTTTATGTTGTTAGTGATGCTGAATATTGGATCTCCTGAAGAAGCAAGGGTGTGAAAAGCGTTGATAATATAAGGCTATTATCTTTGTATATACATGTAAAGCCTTGAGTGTAGTCATATATTTATATGAAATGTTTATAATATTTTTTATTACCGTAACTAATTTATTCAATGTTGTATATGAATAAAATTGATATGTTATTAAGCAAACGGATATTGGAAAATACAGTACCATTTTAGTCCCGGAGTTCATTCTCCATGCAGGGTTTGGAGATAGATAATGGTTGAGATATATATCTTTTATGTACACCTTCTCATTCCTGCTCAGAATGTTTGGCCAAAGGTTTCCAAGAATAAATTGGTTGTGTAGGGGCAGGATTAGTATTGCATATGCCCATGGCTGCACTGTACAGGTGTGAACCTCCACATTTCATACATCACTGAAATTTTGAAGATAAGTAACTATGCCCTGTGACCTAACTTCAACCCTCTAGATGCAACCTTTCATATTCATATTCCAGCTATAATATAAGGCTACCCTCTTGTCAGATTTTACTGCACTTGCATTACCCAGACCACTTTGAACCCCTATATCTCTCCCACCCTTAGTAAAACACAGAATTTTTAGCAGTTAGTAATTTACTCCTCCTTCCCATACCTCACTGCAACCGTATATAGTTATATTTCAGCTTTTTACACAATTTTTCCTTTAGGTTACTCACTGGACTTAAACTGGATACATTTCAATGAAAACTAAAACAAGTTGTAAAAAAAATCCTGCAATACTATCTGCAGCTAACTTTAGCATACTTACTTGGAGAGCTTTTTGTTTTACTGCTTGTCTTTGTGAGTTCTAAAGCCCCCTTATGGGCCATGAGAAAAGTTATTAAATAGTTGCACATAACTGTCAGCAGCAATCGCTTAGTAGGCATTAGGTTAGTATGGGTGATAAAGTTGCAGCTCCTGATATGAAGGGGTAGTGGGACCCCCCTTTTCCTTCTCTTTGCACCTTTTTTCTCCCTTACTTCACATCTCTTTTTCTCTTCTCTCTACTATCCCCCTAAGACTCCAAAAACATCCTTGGGGTAGAGGGTATCCCCTCCCCCCCCCCCCTTTGGTTCTATGCTCGGGACAAAACTAAACTTTTGGGAATTGTTGTATTTGGGATGTGGAGTTTCTACTGAACTTAAGGACTAAATGTCCACATAGATATGCCTTGGAGTAGTCACAGATTATTCTTTCTAACTTATTACTCTTCAGTTAACTACAAGGACTAACTGTATTTTAATGTTTTCTATATGTTGGTATGATATAACTGAACTGAACGACAGGAGGTCCTGTGCTTAGTTGCACTACTGGTTAAGTATTAAATAATTCTACTGTCAATTATTTTGCTTCCTTAAAGCGACTTTGAATTTAGAGTTTAATAAAAGCAATAATAGATTGTTGTAAAGGGTTCCCTGATGAAAACAGAAAGTTTTGAGTGCAAATGATATTGTTTATTGGCTAATTGAAGTCTTGAAAAAGCAAGCTATTGGGGTGTCTCAGTATTAGTAGTAGTATTAACCTCCCTAGCGCACTGCTGAGGTCCAGATTTCTGTACCAAAAGTGCACCATAGACTTCAATGGTAAATTTTTCTTTATGTTGTAGGCCTGTAACTTCCCAAAATCTGTTCGTACAAGGGTCTAATAGACATCCTGAATATAATAATGTTTGAAACAAACAATTATGTAAAATAAAAATAAAAATGTTAAATAAAAGTAATGAAAAAAAAACAAAAATCAGGGCACAAAGCATTGCCAAAATAAAGTCTCTGGTGCCCCACATGTGCCCATTTGCAGTTAACCCTCTCTAACCTGGTGTGATTGATGTGGTAAAATCACACCAGGAAAGAGAGGGTTACTGCAAATGGGCACATCTGGGGCACCAGAGACTTGATTTTGACGATGTTTATTACATAGATGCACATTGAAAGCAGTATTCTTCATAGAAAACTGATTTCATGCAATGTACTTTCAAATTTCCCGCCGCCTCCCCGATGTGACGTCAACACGTCACTGGGAGGGGGGGGGAGGAGAGACAGAGGAGCTGGCATCGGGGACACCGGGACAGCGCAAAACCGTAAGTATGCGCTGCCGGAGCCCAGATGTTCACTGGGTGGCAGCATCTCGTCCAGTGCGATAGTGGGAGTAGCAGCGCTGGACGAGATGGTGCCGCCCTGACCGCTAGGGCGGTTAAAGCCTTGAAAAGGGATCTGAGACATCCAGAAAGCTTGCTTTTATTATAACTTTAGTTAGCCAATACACTGTATCACTTGAGCTCCAAATTTTCTTGTTCAATATAAGTTATTAAAAATAAGAAATGAAATTTTCCTGTTTTGATTTAAGAAATACAAATCAGAGCCAGGGACAAAACTGTTAAGAAATTGTGAACATTCTCATTTTCTCTTATATTATATTTTGGTTATTTTTGTAGTTAATGTTTGGGCAATTGAAATGATGAATTCACTGAATTTTTTCATGAGGTCCTATGAAGACAAAAACAGATTTCACAAATACTATTCCCCTTGTACATATATTGGCCTTTATCAGAAGGTAAAAGAATATTTGTCAAGCAGGTTTAGCCATGCGGTGACAGGCTTCAGAGTCTGTCATTCAGACACTCAATCTTCCACAAAGCAGTCAAAGACAAATATATTTATGTACAAGACTTTTGGGGAGCAGCTGACCATTTCAAAGAATACATCTATTAATTAGAATGTGACACTGAGGGGAAAAAACCTTTGTCATTGTACAATAAATAAATCATAGATGGCAGCCAAGAAGCTCATTTGGACTTATAATATGAATCTAAAAATGTTGGTATCCTTGGAATTAGCTTCCTTCAGGTCATTCTTACTCAATCGTATTATTTTATGCAACGGAATCCTAGGATAGGGTTACATAATGAGAAAGACATAGAAAAAAAAACTACTTATCAATGTGTGCCCTTTCAAGGAGAGGACCAGATTTGGGTGAACAGCTAGTATTCTTTTCTTGTGTATAGGCATGGGTGCACATAACTTTTTTACTGAGATCTTCAGATGAGTACCAGGAGATGGTGTTTGGTACTCACCCCATATGTAGTGTGGTCTTCCTCACTGTCCTCTGCTTCCTACATGGTAGATCATGCTGCAGATGGACCTCCCTGTTCCTTATTGATCCCCCAATCAGCTGTCTCTATCTGCAGGTCACCAGCTGGCTTTGTGTCAAATGTAACTCTCACAGTACAACACTTTTTAAACCTCTAGATTCCAGTCCAAATGTCAACCTTTTATAGTCATATTCAAGCTGTCAACATTTCAACAGTGCTTTTCTCTTGCCAGATTTTACCCATACATATGCCTACTGTGATCTTCAACACCCTTAGAAGACCACTCATTTTGGATTAGTAACTTACAGTCCAAATTTCACATCCCTAACTGCCACCGATCATAGTTATTAAAGTTTCCCTCATGTTATCCAAGTGACATAGATTGTATACATTTATCAAGAAAACTGAAAGAATTTTGCCAATCTAAAAATGTTTTACTTATACACTAGTGTATATATGATAACGTGAAGTTGTTTGTACAGCTATTAAATGTGGGAGGGATGCCGATTGTGCTGCCGATCTCTCCCCTCCATGGCTGACAGCCGGACTTCTCGAGTGCACCTGATAGCTGCGGCCGCTCAACTCAAACATAGAGTGCCTCCAAGTATGCATTTTTCATGAGTTTTTGTAACAATAATGCAGGTACATATAGCTAGTTTTTGGCCCCTTTTGGGTACCAGAGTACCACTTATATGCACGTCTGAGTATAAGGTTGAGCGTAGTGGAGTACGTTGATGCAAGGTTGAGCATGGTGGAGTACGTTGAACCTCTGTAACAGCGGATATCTAAACACAGCATCCGCCAAGCAGGAAAAGTCTATGTGCTCCGTCAGGATCCCCGCCAAGCTATACGCTTAGCGGAGAGGGTCCTGACGTATAATGGAAACATACCCTTATGGCTATATAATTGCAAAAAAGAAATATTTTCACTAGTGGTAAGGTAGCCTGTCAACAATGTAATTAGCACAGGGTTGATTTGAGATTGTGAAAGTCAAGAAACTGAAGTGCAACATGTTGAAATGTTGTAGGCTAATTCTTGGCATTTGTAGGGTTTATGAAGTATTGGGAAAAAAACATAGGAAACATGGTACCCCAATGTGAGATACCATGAGGGTCCTTTTTTATCAGGCTTTAAAAACAATATTGATCATATACAAAAATGAAAATGATAGATTTGTGAGAGTCTTGAACCTGTACATGGTGTGGGGAGACAATATTTTTGCCTAGGCGGAGTATTTTCAAAACATACAGGAACCAACAGGCACTAGATACTAAATCAGGGCAGCACAGAAGTGGTACACTGGTAGGAAAAAGGACCAAAAACTATGTATGTGTACCTTGATTATTCTTACTTAGCGCATCTGCGCAGTAGCCAAAGAGATCCCCTCCCTCGCCCCCCCTATCTTCCCCCATGTGTGAGAAAGAAGGTGGTGATTTCATCTGTACATTGAGAGCAAGCGTTCACTAGGGAAATCTTGTGGCTGAAGTCGATATTGCATATTGAATTGAAATTAAAGTTTGAAAACATTAAATAGCTGTACAAACAATTTCACTTTATCATGTATAAGCTACTGTAAAAATAAAATGTTTTAAATTTCAACAATTCTTTCAGTTTATATTGTTAAATGTATACAATTTATGTCAGTTGGAGAACCACAGGGAAACATTAATAACTATGAAAGGTTGCAGATAGGGGATTTGGGAATGTAAATTACTAATCCACAAAAAAGATTGGACTTATAAGGATGTTGGAGATCTGGGGGATGAAATCCAGAGTAGACATATGTATGATAGGTTGACATTTGGACTGCAAGGGGGTAGTTACTACCCCAAAAATGTCAGGGTTGCATACTAATGTATAAGATCTGGGGGTTCAAACGATGTTGTAATCCTGAGTAGCTCACTAAAAAGTTATATGCACCCCTGTACCTAATCATTCCTGCCTCTGGCATATTAAGATACAGAAGGGAAAAGCAAATGGCTATCCCTAAAAAGCTATTTTACAATGGAGAAGCTAGAGTGAGCTTATAGTGTGATGTTGTTATGGTAGACACTTTTTTATTTCTTACTTTTTGTTATCTTTCCTATACAAAAGGCTGCTCCAAGAGCAGATGGTCAGTAACAATAGAATGCTGCCCTTTGAGCAACTTAAAAAAGGTCCAATTAACATAAAATCAAAACCAAAATACCATCAAAAGAAACAAAATACAATACCGTTCAAGGAAGCCTACATTTTTTTAAAGATAAAATGTTTTTGTTATGGACGGGGCAGCAGCAAAAGGCAAATTAAGTGATTAGCCAAGATCTTTTAAAAAAAAAAAAAATTTATACCAGGAAGTAATAGGAACTTCTGGGTGAAATAAAGAACTATGAACCTAGATAGAACTATTTTAAACTTGTTTTTTGATATAAACTTGTTGCCAATGGTTTTAAGGGCAGAGAATGCATAATGGTTTAAGCATTCTGTAATCATTTCCTAGGGTGACAACAAGATTCTCTAAAGATAGAGTACTAATGAGTCTTGTCACCCTAGAACAGGAAGTAATTTAATGGAATATTAGGTTAAAAAAAAGGGAAGAAATCAAACAAAAGCTTATTCAGCCAAAGCCAAAAAGTACAAATTATATTAAATAAATATATTACTGTCAAAGCCCAAAGTCTGTACGTTTGTTTATTGCTGATGATGCAAAGAAAATTCTACTGACACAACTTGGACTGATGGTTTCATTTCAAATTGTTATCTTTAAAAGAAATCCATACTAGAAAAATGATGTGGCTTCTACTGCTAACTTCTGATAATGCTAATACCAATGTATTTTTCTTATTAAGGGTTCAGTTAATATTGCTCTTCCATCGCTTGGGTATCATGGTGGTGGAATTCCTCTCTTGCTGTAGTATACAGTAAGTTAAGTCAAATCTGTCTTGGCTGAGGAAATGCAATTATTTTTCACAATGTATCCACTCTGCTGTAAAATCCATTTGAGTCTGAAGGAGGAATTCTAGCTGCTGTTGGTTCCTGGGAATCATCGAAGATGCCACTTAGAGTCTTAGAGGAATTTTATAAAAGGGTGTAATATAGAAGCATCTTAGAGACACATTTGGTGGGCAGTCTAAGATATTGAAAGTCTAAAAAAAAATATGTATAAAAAATAGAATAATGGGTGAGACTTTTTAAGTAAACACATGCAAAAAAGTAGCGGGTTTTGTTTTTTTAGTCCATTGATTTCAATGAACTAAAAACTACATCGGAACCGTGGCGCCACCTTTTCCCACCTCACTAGTGGAGCATTGGCCTTAGTGTAACAAAAACAAATAAACTGAAGAAAATACTTCTTGCCAGTAAGGTAAGGAAGTTTTCTTAGGAACAGTGCACCTGCTAAAGCTCATTGAGGTGCTCATGATCAGTTTTAATCAGCTGATTGGATTGCTTTTCTGGGATTTGCTTATCAGAAACATTTGATCATGGCTGTTTTATCCTAAGAAAATTTGTCAGGCCTAGTTGCCAAAAAAGCAGTGTCCCTGTCATGTGAGTAAAGACAGGCTTGCCTCCATCCTAGGTATCAACCATAGCTGGCCCAAGAGATACAGTGGAAATGATGGCCAAGCCACCCATGAAGGTTTTTCTAGTCTGATTTTTGGGGATAAAAAATGAAAAGAATAACACTATTTCAGGTACTTTATTCACTTCCATAAACAGATGGGGCAAGGGGTGATATATACACAATGGAAGAAAAATTGCCACGATCTTCAAATAAAATCAAAGAGAGACAAGAGATTCACTCAAGGCGGAATTGTATGAGGTGGCTAACCTCAGGGGATGTTGGTGTGGAAAAAATGCAACAGGGGGACACACTACTTATGAAGGTAAAAACATGTAAAATTTCAATGTACAAAGATTAAAAAATTCAAAGTTCACATATAACATTACACACACAGGATCATCATGAAAGTGGAATTAACTAATACACAACCTAAAGTTGGATACATTTCATAGCACATATGCACACAAAACAAGTCTCAGATGTTGCGGAGGGCACCAGTATGGTGGCCCATCTTTAAAAAATTCCCTCAATGTATTTTGGCCTTCAAAGTTTTGGCCTCATCAGGAGGGAGCAGGTCATTAAGTACCAGCATAGATTGAACAGGTTTCCAGATAAAGCAATAATTTATGTAGATAAAACTGTACAGTACCCACATCTATCTATGGTGAACATTTCTTAGAGCATTCCCTCATATTTCATAACTGTGGTGGTTCATATAGAACCACTCACATCCAATACACATATATATGTCAACGCAGCATTGTTATAGTGTAACAACCTATGAAAGTATATGTACTATGTACTCACCAAGGATCTTGGGCCACCAAGCTGGCATTCAGTTCATCAGTGTAGTGTGTCCTCTCGGTTGCATTTTCACAAAGCCTAAATCATCTCAGGTTAGCCATCTCATATGATTCAGCCTAGGGTGAATGTCTTATCACTTTACTTTATTTATCTGTTTATCTGGCAACATGAAATATATTTTGATTTATTTTTTGGGGTTATGCGTTACAAAAGCAAAAATGTAAGGATTAACACTTCATCATCACATGTTTTTTTAATATGTTTAATAACCACATGTCACAACAATGTATTACCTATGCATGCTCATCAATTATGAATTAATCCAGCACTGCTGTGTGTCTACTATTGGAAAGAACTATATGCCTAATGTTGAACTTGAGCTACTGTACTTTTGTTTAAACCATGACTATCTGCCATATGTTGTATGTGTTATTATGCCTATACCTGTAGCACAACTATAAACCATAACATTGAAGGGAACTGATCTTTCAGGTTCTAGAAGTCGTTGTTGTACTTAATACAAAGAGAGTTATTTCAATACATGTCATAGGTCACATAGTACTTCAGTTATGGAAACCCAAAGGGTGGCAGATTGTAGAAAGGCTACTACAATAGCTCAACTGATAACGGCATAAAATAAATCTTATATGACAATACTACTGAAAGTGAAAGTGTACTGAAATTATTAAATTAAAAAACAAGTTTTGCCTTTAGTTATTCTTTTAACAGGTTCCAACCAGCACTCTGCCCTCAGTTCACAGAGTAGGGACAGTTAAATTTGTTGTCTCTGTACCCCAGTACAGACTGCATCCATAAACATCCACATGCAGTGCTGTCTACAGATTATTGCCTTCACAAATTAGCCTCTCAATTGCTTTTTCAAGAATTTAAGATGTACATGTTTATTTATTGAAGGATGCGGCAATGTACAAAATGCAGGAGCCTGCAGCTGTTCAATTATAACAAGCCAGGCAGTCAGGACATAAATAATTATTCAGCTGATATCCTAAATCCTGTCAATCTTTTCTGTTATTACCAATCCATGTATTTCTTTAATGCTTAGATGTGCCAACTGTTGTTTAGATTGAACAGCACTGTTAAATTTTTCTCTCAGTAAAATGTCCTCTGATTGTCCTGGGAGGTTGCCAATTACAATAGCTTAATGAAAAGGAAAAGTGGGAGAAATACAGACTGTAGCGGAGTAGAGTGCATGGTATGGTAAAAACTAGTGCATGAAGGGTTAATAATGACAGTGATGAATATGCCTTTAATATTGTAATGATGTGACCATGACCAAGCCATGTGGGAGTGCCCTGCTTGAGAGTAGATAATATCATGGAAAAAGATGGGAGATGCCTTTTCCTGGATGCCCAAGCAAGTAACCTGTTGTGGTCTGGAGTGTGGTGCATCAGTCTGTCGGGTTGAACACCATGAATTTGCAGTGTTACTGATGCCATCTTCCTTGTTTCTGTCAAGGGGCAAGGGTGCCCTATCCCTGAGGAGTTGTCACAAGGTAGATTAAGGGCTAGGCCAGAGATTGACCAAGTTGGCAATGGCTGTACTGAGAAGCCATCTATAAAAGGTGCCAGTTCTTACACCAACTGGCATAGACTTTTTTCGGTAAAGGTGTGCAAAGGCCTGTGTTAGGACACTGCTTCTAACAGGTGTATTGATGATCTGCTGCAATCAGAAAGGGCCAGACAGGGAGAGGTACAGGAAGATGCCCGACCCTGACCCTTGGTTCACCCTGGTACCTGTTTGTGCATTCATCACATTACAAGACAACAAAAGAAAATGTATTAAATGCCTGACTTTTCATATTGTCATTTACATATTTATACAAACAGGCATCCTCTAATTAAATAAATGTCTATTGGATGAACAGGTCTATTAGACCTACTTGTGAGCTCATTATAACTAAGCCCAACAAGAGGGTGAAATCCATTAAGGTCTGCTCTACTTTGTCATTGTATGAGGGCTCATTCACACTAGCCATGCTGCAGCTGCAGGGCGGAACAGTAGCGCACAGCATTTTGGCTTGGGTTAACCCAAGGTACACAGGTTCACAGGTTTGTGTCAACACTAATGCGCAAGAGGACTTGACAGAACGTCACACTAGTCTATATACGAGTCTGGCACAGCCTGGTTTGTGGTGGAAAAGAGGTAGTTGAGTGGCTACATTTCACTTTTCCTGTAAACATGATAGATGGAGGAGCCAATCCTAACAATTTGGCAATAAATTTTAAAATGCTGAAATTTCCCAGAAGGATTACCATTTCTAAAGCTAGGCACATACGGGTAGATCTGTAAAAAGATTTGAGTACAATCAATCAACGTGCGCGCTCGCGGTGATTGATTGTACTTTAATCTGTTTACAAATTTACCCATGTATGCCTTCCTTTGAGTGGGATCAATAGAGCCCGCTCGAAGAAACTCGATTAAACAGGGTACCAACATGTTGGAAAACCCTGTTCAATCTCCATTACTTTGCATGGAGACATGAATCTTCATGCAAAGTATTGGATGTCACCGGCTCCTGCCTCCTGCACGCTGTCCGCTGTCAGTGTAAAGGGAGCCAGCACTCCTCACTCGAAAGCTGTGTGAGCGAGGCAAGCTGCTTCTCTCCAGCTTGAAGCGTGTTCTGGGGAGGCTGCAAGCTGGGGAGAACGAGTCCCCGGAATCCCCATTGAATGGGAATTGATATGCCCATGTGGTGACGTCACCATGCTGTGATTCATCAGGGGTCGATTGCATGGCAATCTACCCATGTCTTCCTAACTTAAGACCATATTTGCAAGGCTGTGTGCAGGGATTGTACATGTCTGGGTGGTATGGGGCAGCACTAGAGATTGTCAAAAAATGTTCACTAGTTTATTTTAGAGTTAATTTCAAAGTCTCTGAAAACCCTTCTCTGCATCTTTATAAATCTTTATTGGGAAAAAAACAGTATTACAAGCATTGTCAAGGATAATGCATACCATTACATTTTATACAACAATCTTCAATGGATATATCAGGCATAAACAGTAAAGGACAAATGCCCCAACATTTTCTATGTATATATATGGCATGTTAATATTTTATTCCTTAACACCTTAGTAATGAACTGAAAATAACAGGACATAAGGTCCCAACATTAACTGCATGTAGATATAAGAAGCATACATTATAATCATTTTAACAAGTAACCGTTAATAACTTACGTGACAACCAATACGGGACAACCATAAAACAAATATGAACATGACCCACCTCCAACCCCTGTTGACATCATGTTACATAAGGTTAGGTTATAACTAGGGTGGGGGGGGGGGGGGGGGGGGGGGGGTATGGTGGGCCCTATTGTATATCAGGTGTATATTTTTCAAAGTCCTTAAGATTATCATGTCTAATAGTTAAAAAATCATATTTAGAGAAAGGTACATTAAAGTATATTATCTTTGCACGAGGGAGGAGTATTATTGGAATATCACTAGTCCGGTGTTAATGAGGAGTGGAAAGGTATCCAAGGTGACCAGATGAAGGTGAATCGAGTGAGAGAATCATGCGCAATATGAATGAGTTTTTCCATTTCTGCAATTTTGCAGATTTGCAGGAACCACTCCTTTTGAGAGGGCATTCTGGGTTCCCGCCACAAGATTGGGATGACAAGTTTACCTGCGTTTAATAAGTGGAATGTCAAGGATCCCTTATAGTCCTTAATACTTTCTGAAGTGTGATGTAGCAGGTATGTTTCAGGAGCGAACTGTATTTTCTTGTCAGTCACCTTTTGGATTACTGATGCAACCATTACCCAGAAGGGTCGGATTAGTTCGCAGTCCCACCAAATATGTGCGTATGTGCCTACATCTTTCTGGCATCTCCAACATTTGTCATCTGTCAAAGGGAAAATTTTGTGTAATGCCTGCGGTACTTTGTACCATCTGGTGCGTAATTTGAAATTATTCTCCTGAATCCTAACATTGAGAGATCCCTTGACCGTTAACAGGTTTATTTTTTCCCACTCCTTGTCAGTGAACGTTTTGTCCAGATCGTGTTCCCATGTTCTTCTATGGGACATACATTCCTTCTCTTTGACGACAGTCAATATAATATATGTTGTGGAGATGGAACGTCTAACCGGGTCACCTTTGCCCCATAATGTTTCAAAATATGTAGGATTTTTACATATCAGAATTCTATTACTGGAGGAGTTTAGGTAATGTCTGATTTGCATGTATAACCATTGTGGTAGCTGCATGTCCTCTTGGTTTAACTCTATTCTGTCTTTAAATGTAGTACCCATGAAAAAATTGTAGGCCCGATATCCCGCCCGAGTTAGCGGCGGTAATGCCTTTCTAGCCATATTCCCCTGTTGAGGGAGCCATGGCATCAGTTTTAAAGGTATAGTGGATAAATCATTTTCTAAATCTACCCATGCCTTTGAGGTAGAGTGTAGTCCCCAATCAAGTGCTCTGGCTAGATGACATGCCTTATAATATAATTCAGGGTCGGGTAAGCCGATTCCTCCACTTTTCTTTGAGGCAATTAGAGTTTGATATGCAATTCTCGGTCTCTTATTACCCCAAACAAATTGTCTGATAAGGGAACGTAATGAGGCCAAAAAATGGTTAGGAATATGTATCGGGATTGTCTGGCACAAATATAAAAATCTGGGAGTTATGTTCATTTTAATTATGGCCATTCGCCCAAACCAAGAGAAAATGGGTCTATGCCAGTTCGATAAATCAGTTTTTATGAGTTTGAGGAGGGGTGGGAAGTTTAGTTCAAAAATCTCGGCTATATTGTTGGGAAGGAGGATGCCTTAATATTTAATGTGTTTGGTTGCCCATTGAAAGGGGAAATCTTGTTGTAATTTCGTGAGCCTCTGTCTGGGAATGTTTATATTGAGTGCAAAAGACTTAGAGTGGTTAATTTTAAAGTTGGACATTTTTTGGAATTGATGGAAAATCGAGAGTATTTCTGGGAATGTTGTTTCAGGCTGTGATAAGGTAAATAATAAATCGTCAGCAAACGCTGCAATCTTATATTCTGTCTGTTTTATCCAGATTGTCTTCACATTTGGGTTTTCCCTAATTTGTCAAAGCAGGGGTTCCAGAGTCAATACAAAGAGCAACGGGGACAATAGGCATCCTTGTCTTGTTTCATTCCTAATCGGGAAGGCTTCGGACAACTTTATAAATCTTGGTGCTAATACCATGTTCAAAGGATTCACAATTGGCTGGTTGAAATGTCAAAAAAATATTTTGTCTATGTCAGTCAGTAACTCAGAACAGCCCCTAGTTGCCGTTTTGGTCATGGTCCCCAGGCAACTGACTGTGTTAATGAGACCTGAGCATACCCGTATTCTTTAACGTCAAGTTATTGTAAAAGCCTTTGAGCACAAAAGACACCTGTTAATCAAATATTTTTACATATTTTTATATTTAAGTAATTTACATTTGTAAATAAAGACCGGTTTTATACAATTTACAACTTATCTTGTATTCTATGTAGTGCCTTAAAAGCCTATTTTGATTTTCTATTTTGTTTATTACATTTTTTTACCATGTCTATCAGTCACTCACAACGGCCTTAGTTGTCCTTTTAGGACACTGCCAAAAAACCACTGGTGGTCACGGTTCCCAGGCAACTGATCGTGTTAATGAGACCTTAGTATACCCATAACCTTTTGAGAAATGTATTTTCCACTCTGTTTAAAAGTTTTAATCATATAAGAAAAAGTAATGGGGAATAGCATGTAGGTAATAAAGCTCCAGGTTGCAGATATAGCAGTGGGAGAGGAGCACCATAGAAAACAGGGATTTAAAAGTTATGATCATTATATCTTATTCATTAAGACACCATTCATTCTAGAGACATGAACCTCGTCCATGCAGGAGAATTGCTAAACTACTTTATTTACTATCTAACCATTGTAATGGTCAAGTCTAGCAGTTTGAACAATACATTTTGCTTGCTTTGCCAGCATACCAGCCCCATCAATAAAACATTATTAATACTGACCACATTTATAATGATATCGTCATTTCTAATAACAATAGTTGTATTGTCTCTTTCAGAATATCGATTCAACTGATTCTATGAATAAGCACTTGTTTAACTGAATATGTCAGAAAGTTCAAATGTAGTAAATGTATTCTTTGTTACTTTAAACCAGATACATAGAAATAGATAGATGGACAGAGATGGTAAAATGTTTCGACTAGCTGACTTTGTGAGTTCATTACAAATGAACATGGTATCATCATCAAAATAGAGATGTAAGAAGGGTTGTGGATACACTACACATACAAATAAATATATTGCTCTAGCATTTGTAGTTTTTGCATGAATGTTGAAATTACAAAAAATTTAAATCAAACACCAATATGCTGAAGCAATACTTTTTATGTGATGTTCCTAAAACCCTTCTCCACCCTATGTTCACAGGCTTTGCAATCATCTAGTAAAGGGCTTGTTTACCTGGTTTTTGGGCTTTCACTCAATAGAGTTGTAATGGGGATAATGTTATCTAAATGCTTGCAGACAGGAGCCCCAGGGCCCCCATCCCTCATATCTAATGAGATTGATTGTGCAAAAGTGGTGTGCATCAATTAGCTGTTCGATTCCCGAGTGTTCTTATGCTGCATGATTGCCACTAAATCGGCCCGTGTATGGCAAAAGCCCCCCAATACAAAAAAAAACCTTATAATTTTAGCATACAAGTCTGGGCCCCCATGGAAGGAACTGTTTAGGGGGGGTTGCGTGCTTGCAGAAAAAGTCCCATCCAACCCCCCCCCCCCAGCCGGCGTGCTACCTGATTGGTGCAGCCCGGATGCATCGCACACAGTACTACATGTGCTAACCGTCGGGCCCCCCTAGCTGCCCGGGTCCCCCCCTGACGGCGGCCCTGTGGAAGTCAATGAGGTCATTAGGCGGCTGCCGGTCAGGTTTCGGACAATAGGACCTCTATGGGGTCCTAAATTAGACAACCTGTGATCGCCTGCACTATTTTGCACAGGACGATCACAGGGAGTCATTTCTCCCGCAGCTGAGCTGAAAGCAGCTTGAGAACCGACAGTGTAAACTTAGCCTTAAGCCTGCCATACAAGCACCGAGCAGCGGCCGACTTTGCTGCCGACCAACGGCCAGCCAGGGAACGGACATGTCCAATATTCTCTGGCCAACATCATCATGCTGCTTTCCAGAGCTGATCGGACCTGCTCTGTCGGCCCCCACTCGGTACGTGTGTGGAGGTCTTTAGTCAGGTACACAAAAAAAAAAATCGATCAGATAGACAGATAGATAATATAAAAATGTTTTGTTTTCAGAATGTAAATGTTTTCTCTTAGCACTCCCAGTAATGAAAGAGTTAAATAAATATCAGTTATAAGTCCAAACTTGTGAATATACGTTAGTATCTGCAACCTCCAGTAAAATAAATGACTCTTCATCGTTTCTTTGTTTGTTTCTCCTTTTTTTGTACAATGTACTATAACTCTTTGCGCTGACAAATCCCGATCCTCCAATCCCTTCACCATCTAGGAAGTCACAGCAGAACGAGGCTTGGCACTCACCCTGCACTGCGCATGCGCTCCGGGCTATATCAGGAAGTGTGGCAGCGACTCCCCTGACACCTCCCAGAATCCTCTGCGCCCAGACAAGGTCAGGTTCGCTGAAGATGGCCGGCCAGGTGCAGTTGTTGCGGACTAGTCTGCGGAGTATTCTGTTTATGCAGATGCGCCGTTCCTCTGATCAGGTGACTGGAGAGCGGTGTGAGGGAGACGGGCGGGCTGTCAGTGGCGGGCTCAGGCCGAGGAGTTGTCCTGTCACGCTGGGTGAGGAGTGATAGGCAGGCGGGGGCTTGTGTGTACAGAACGCTGCAATGGAGTGTATGGGAGAAAGGCGCTGAGCTGCCTCATGATGAAGCCTGTTCCTTGTAGTCACTGGTCATTGTAGTAGTGGGGCCTGTGTGTAGGTGACAGTCCTATACGGATCAGAAATATTCCTTCAATGAAACCACTGTGGGCAGGTGGCATGGCCCAGCAACTATACCGTGACAGAGGGTGGAGCACGTCAATACTTGATCTATAGCTAGAGGCATCTTTGTTTTCGTTCTGGATGGAGTGGTGAGGGGTTAGAGCCCATGGCAGGTTTTTGCTGCGTCACAGTTGCTAGTCATAAGTCATAATCCCTTCTATTTCTAATCAGCAGTTATATCTGCAATGACTGTGAAGAAAGAATACAGGAATAGAGCGGAAATCTCCCTGGGGAGTGTATAAAAGTGAATTTCCTTCCCATGCCCTTCAACCTGTTGGGCCTTCTGGCCAAGTAATAGGAAATCTCCCTGACTGGGCTTTTACCTTTTCACTATCTGTATGAGGGAGGGGGAGCTGGGGCTTTAAATAGACGTTAATGCAGGCTGTAGCAGATGACCTTTCATTCTTCTTGCATATGTCGGTAGGTATGGTGTCCTTGCTTGTAGTGTTCTATAGGAAACCGTATGAGATCGAGAATCTTCTATACTTGGCAGGCATCACAGCTATAAGTCCTGTCCTTCCCTTCCATTGATGGCTAGAGACAGAGGAGACGCCGCATGTCCAGAGCGCACAGCTTCAGCCATGATGTTGGGTGGGAGATCACAGGTTACAGACGACTCCCTGACTTTTCCTGAAAGTGCAGCCCACTCGCCTAAATAGTTTGCTCTCCCCTCTACAGTTCATTGTAAATGACACCTCAAGCCGTTCTATTTTAGTGACACAGGTTTAAAGCCCCCATACATCTATAGATCATACCATACAATTTCCATCAGATCAACCATCGGCTTATAAGACACACCCAAAGTTTTGGAGAGAAAATTTGGGCAACAGAGACCGAGCCATTCAGATATCAAGTGCTTATACAGTTACAGCATGTTCCAGCAAAAAAGGCAGGGGACCATGCAGTATTCACGCTGTATTCCTCCAGCCAAAAGGCCAGTGTCAGGAGGGAGGTCCTTACTGCAGGCCTTAATGTTACCATGTGCCTATGCACGAGTAGTACCTATTCTCTGAACACACTGACCAACTTATGAAGAGATACATTTTACAATCAGGCACTGAACATGCTTGCACATGAGCAGCTATTTGCATATGGGAGGAGATATGAGTCTTTGTCACAAAATGTAGTTATTGCCGTGCAAAATGTTAATGTAAATGCACAACTCATGCTATCTAATTGTAAAATGTGTCTCTCCATAAGTTGGTCAGTGTGTTCAGAGAATGGGTAGCGCTAATGCAGATAAGATCTCTTCTTGGCAGTGTTTTTTTGGCATGGCTGGAGGGAATGGAACACATTTCTGCCTCCTGGGATGCATAGCTATTGCTCCTAGAATGGGTGGAACTTAAAAAAAAAAAAAAAAACTCACTTTGATTTTAATGGCAAGAAAGTGTCTTATAGTCTCAAAAAGATGGTATGTAGTATAGTGGCATCCCTGAATACATAGTGATTTGAAGGTTCAGAAAGGTTGTATAGTAAGGTATATGGTCTTAAGAATAGGCTGCAGAATCGTGACAATGGGCATGTGAGCTCAAATCGGCCAAGGAATGGCTTTAGATTATTGTGAATTATTGTTTTTTAATTAGAAATGCTTAAAATGATGATCATGATCAGCCGAAGTGGTGTCTGGGACATCTCTCACAGGCAGGAACTCTTAAGCAGATGATTCCCCCTCTTCACACCCCCCCCCCCACTCACAGAGCTCTGCAGCTCCTACAGAGAAGAGACGGGGAGGGCAGTGAGGGCGGAAGTAGCTGCAGGTCTCCAGGAGCTAAGATGCCAGCATGAGAACTGCAAGGAGAGTAGGTGAGTTTTTTTTTTTTGTTTTTTTTTTCATTTGAGTTTAAAACCGCTTTCATAGTCTACAGGTTTTAATAACCACACAAATTAAACAGTTTTACTTTTTACATTTACAGCATTATAGATATATACTTATATTGTGTTTTTCTTCACAGTTGGGAGAATTAGGAAAAGGTGCTGGTAAAGGTGGCGGAGGAGGAGGATCCGTGAGAGAAGCCGGAGGAGCTTTTGGTAAACGCCAGGCCGCTGAGGAGGAGAGATATTTCAAGTATGTTGGTTATATCAGGATCCTATTGGTTGTTTTTTATACATGCGTTTATACAAAAGATGGACAAGGAAAAGTTTCTCAAAGTGTGGGAGCAATGTATTTAATAATTAGGAGTCTGAACTATTTTAAAAAGGCTTTGTGCCAGTTTTTTGCTTCAAACACGTGAGCTCAGCTATGTTTCAAAAGGATTTTTACAAACTTCTGCCTATGAGGCAGCAAATCGATCAACAGATCTAAATCTATTTAATGTTAATCCCCCCAAACACCTTTTAGATCACTCCATACAACTTCCTTTAGATCTACCAACAACTATGTAGTGCCGGTCCTCCCTGATAGAATACATAGTGATGGGAAGGTTTAGAAAGGTCCTCGTATTACACGGTTTTGGTAGAAGAAATGTAAAGAAATATGTATGGTAAGATTGTAAGGTGTAAGGGGACCTTTACACACCTTTAGCCACAAATAGTGCATATTTTGTTAGTACATACTCCAGGCCCATGATTTGGGAAATGGTTGCAAACCCACATTCTATATGAAGATTACTAATTCTGTGTGGGATAGGTTTTGTGGCATATACATTTGTGCTTTACAATACTTGTACAATATGTGTGGGCCTTCCAAACAAACCTTATGACCTGTATTGTACTACGGATGTCTTTGCCTACATTGTTGCTGATGATACAATTGGAATATAATGCAATTACTCTGCCTAAAACCAAATGGTGTGCTTCTATTGCAGTAAAACAAACCTACCTCTCTATTTTCCCCTAGTCAGAACAGCATAGACTTGGCTACTACATACTGTATTTTTCGGACTATAAGGCGCACTTTCACCCCCAAAATCGGGTAGGAAAAGTGCCTGCGCCTAATGGTCCAAATGCGCTGCCACTTGACATGGGTGGTCCCCGCCAGCTCTCCCAGCAAGAAGATTAGTGGCCATTGCCAGATCTCCCATCTCAACTGTAATGGTTGTATTGGCAGAGCCCTGCTGATGCAAGCAATGCAGATTTGTGTGTGAGGAAAACTGCAGTCACACTCCCCTGCAGCCCCTCCCTTCTCCGTGTGTGAAGAGATGACGATCTGCTGTGAAGTGTGCTCTCTAGGGATTTTCTCCCCAATTAAATTGAGCACTTCACATATTCTGTTTTTCCTGATCTAAAAACTGGGTTCGTCTTATGATCAGGTGCATCTTATAGTCTGAAAAATATGGTAAGTGCATTTATAGCTCAGTATACATTCGCAGCATATCTAGGTGGCAAAATGTTTCTATGCAGGAATTTCTCCAGGCACTCCTTCGGTTTAGATGGCCAAATTATTAAAGCTATGGCCCCACTAAAGCCTGGGGTTGTGTTTACATATACTGAATAGCTATAGATAGCTAAAATGGAAAATGAACTTTAACCCTAGCAGTGGGTGCTTACCATCCCAACTTAATAAGGGCATCCTTCTGGGAGGAGGGCAGTGTAAAGGAGGAGGTATCTAAATTCCCATGAATCTCTTGTAGTGTGTAAAGGGAGCCACTACAAGTGTTAATATAATACTCCACTGAGTTTTTAGTACTTGCTAAATTGCTATCCCATAATTGGTTTGCAGTCTATTGCTCCACAGTCTGTGCTACAGTTACCGTATTTTTTGGACTATAAGATGCACTTTTTCACCCACAAAATAGGGGTGGCAGGGTGAGTGCCTGCGTCTTATACTCCGAATGCGCGACCCCCGCGTCCCTTGGTCGCGGGTGGTCGCGTCTTGCTTCCTGCCAGGGAG
The DNA here is from genome assembly GCA_036250615.1 of Ptychadena robeensis. Taxonomy (NCBI): domain Eukaryota; kingdom Metazoa; phylum Chordata; class Amphibia; order Anura; family Ptychadenidae; genus Ptychadena; species Ptychadena robeensis. Next base: position 109,481,970 of record CM070033.1, on the reverse strand, counting down.
AGGAGCTGTCAAGATGATATGCTGGTCAGTGTCCGGATCTTCCATCTGAACTGTATAACCGCTTATGCCAACAGAGCCCTGCTGGTATAAGCAATGAAGAGAGGAAAAGATGAACTGCCATCTATCCCTCTTGCTGTGTCCTTGGAAACTGCAATCACTCTGCAGCTCCCACGGACACCGGCACAGCCGTATAGGGTACGGCTGTAATGAGTGTACTACTGCTAGTGACATCTACTAGCTGAATTGAATATTGCATTCATTTAATCCATTGCGTTAACCCAATTGATGTGAAAACGTATAAAATATTTTTTTTTCTGGTTTTCTGCTCTAAAAACTGGGTGCGTCTTATGGTCAAGTGCGTCTTATAGTCCGAAAATTACAGAAGTTGCAGCCATGATTTAGATGTCATGTTTCAGTCTACACCCAGAATACGTTTGGGAATGCCAGCAAAATCACTTTAATGGAAATGCTATAAAGCTTAACACTGGATTTGGATTATTTGGTTTCAGCTATAAAATCTGCGTCATGTGTTTATTCAGAAAGTGCAAATGCAACCTCGAGACTAAAGCCCCCCCCCCCCCCCATATACACCTTTAGATCACTCCATACAATTTCCATTAGATCTTCCAACAATTATGTAGCGCCGGGTCCTCCCTGATAGAATACATAGTGATTGGAAGGTTTAGACAGGTCCTCATAATACATGGTTTTGGTAGAAGAAAGGTTGATTAAAGTGCACCAAGTCAAAAAAACAAAAAAGACCTGAATTGCATTAGGTCATTTTAGGTGTACTTTAACAGAAAAGTTTAAGGGTATGAATAGCGAAGGAGTGCGCAAATTGGATTCAAAAGCTTAACATTTTGGCTAATCTACGGAAGTAGCACTTTCAGGTTGAACATTTTACCACCTTCTAATTGTGTGCATGTTTATAGAATATTAAAATCACTTTTAAAATGTTTTATTTCCCAAAGGCAAAAGGAGAAGGAGCAGCTAGCTTCCTTGAAGAAGCACCATGAAGAAGAAATCAATCATCATAAGGAGGAAATTAAACGCCTGCAACAGGAAATTGAACGACGCAAGCACAAAATTAGCCAACTGAAAGATGATGATTAATTTACTGCTCTGCATAGGTGTTGCTTGTTGTCTTTGGAGAACATAACAATAAAACATATTTTTTTTTTCTGTGATACAGTTGTGATATCCTAAAATATATCTCAATAAAATGGATGTCTGCCAGTTAAATATTAAATCGACATTGTTTTCTTTGACAGTCTTGCATGGTAGGTTATTGTTGTGGATTTCTCTGCAAGTGGCAGCATGCACATAGGAGACATAGGGAGTGAAAATATCTAGAACTGGATAAAGGTAAGTTGGTATGTGGAATACACTGACAAGGTATGTATTAAACCATAAAGAATTTGCTATGTGCTGTTAAAGCTATTTATTGGGTGGCGGAGTCAGAAATTTTGTGCTGTAGATGTATGGGTTCCTTTTTGTTACTCAACTATTACTGACCGTTGAATATTTGGCTAAATATTGAGTTTAGTTCACTTAGCTATAATGTATATGTATTAAATATCATAACAAACTTGTAGCATTGTGACTTTACAGTATGGTTAAGAGCTAGTATTTTTTTTTCAATTGTGACTATGCAGTGGTGTAAGGTACGGAGCCCCCCTAAGGGTCACATGGTAGAAAAAAGAAAATCAGAGGAGGTGGTATAAAAAATGGTTGCATGACAACTCAAGTGCTCTGCTGACATTAGACGTGCGGAATGTCAAGCACGAGGAGAAGATTCTGCAATAGCTGGAAATGTAACATAAGTACACCTTATACAGTATTTAGCCCCTGCAATGGTGCTATATATATATATAGACATCATTCTAATATTGCCCATTGCAGGGGCTATATAGTGTGTCTAAGCCAGATGGAGGGGGGGGGGGCGATGGGATTTAGACACAAATTACCCTCCTTGCAGCCTCTGACCTGCAAGATTTAAAGGCCCCCTATACACCATACAATTTCTGTACTATCAACCTTCTATCAAAGCCATGTAATAAGGACCTTTTCTAAACCTTCCAATCACCATGTATTATATCAGGGAGGACCCGACACTACATAGTTGTTGGTAGATCTAAAGGTGTATGGGGGGCTTTAAGCCGGCCATAGGCGCTTTTAGCGGACCCCTTACAGCGTGATGACATCACCACGCTGTGAAGAATCGGATAGAGAGTGGACAGGAATCCCGTAAGTTTCACCCCCTCCGAGTAAACAGCCTGCATCAGGATCTTAGAATCAGGCACAAAAAGAACCAGCAGTACGGCTCTGTGTGCGATCCGACCTGCCAGCTCTTTTGCTCAGATCCTCAAGGTGGGCTCCCCTATAGTTGCGGCCGACCAACCTTTATGTACTCGGTGGGAGCAAGCACGCCGGTTGGTCGGCCACAACTATGGCCGGGATTCGGCCCATCTATGGGGGGCTTTACCTGTGGAATGATTCTATCATGTCTGCCTGGGGGAGATTATCTGCAAGCAAAGGGTTTCCTCATTTGCAGATAATCTACTCCAAATGTTTTTTTCTATTCTACCACTTATTACACCCCACGTGACCCTTAGGGGGCTCCATAGTATAGGGCCCCCATACACCTTTAGATTTCTCAGATTTCCTTTAGCTCTCCTTTTTTTGTTTTACCAAAACCATGTAATATGACTCTCTAAACAATCAAGTCTACCTGTGTTCAATTGCAGAGAATAATATTGAGAGTCTCTATCTCACATTAAAGGTGGCTGACATCCCAAAATAAATTATACAAAGAATGACTGTGGGTGGGATGTCAATATCACCATCCACAGTCCAGGATTTCCTCTGAGGGCACAGAGGCTAGGGGACTTTTAAGGCCACAGGGTGTATGAGGTGAAAATAACATACAATAATATGGTTTAAATAAAATGACATTTTAATAGTCCATTCAAAGCAGTAACATAAAAGAACATAAAAGGAACTTTTACAGATTATGCATCCATGTTTTTATAATACATCGCTGTAGATTCAACTCATCCATGAGATGTCTTCATCAATTTCCCGGACAATTCAAAAGCCCAAACAACCTGAGATCCATAGGATTAGCCCAACGTACGTTTCGTCTTAGTTTTGACTTCATCAGGGGGTAAATATTTGGGAAAGGCAGAAATACATCTGCCCAGTCAAGAGTAAAAACAAGAGAGAGTAGACGAATTTAAAAGGTGTATTAAGGCTAGATGATAATAGACCTTCGCAGTCAGAGGTAATATTGTGTTCACTTACGGAGCATGGTAGCGACAGTGTATACTAGGTGTAAGTAACAGCAGCAGGGTACAGGAAGGAATGGTAGAACCCTAATTGCAGAGAACCCTAAACTACATAGTTGTTGGTAGATCTAAGGATATCTGACAGATCTAAAGGTGTATGGCCAGCTTAAAGCATACCGATAGGTGGGAAAGTCAATAGTTGCACTAGTCAAACCTTTGGACCCGTCTTCCCATTCGATTAATCTTTTCATCTATGGGGCAATTTAAGATGTAAACCCTAAATATAGTATGTTAAAATAAAATTGCCAGAAATATGGAAGCACAATACTGTTAATTGCTCTACTAAAAATATTTGGATTATATTAACTAAACAGAACTTGGGCTCTATTACCATGATGCTCTGATAGCATGTTTTTTCAGTGCATTTTCTTTACGCACTGTTAACGCATCATTATGGTCAGTTAAAATCAGATCCTAAACAAATGAAGTATTATCCTCTAACAAAACGATGGATTTTGTTTGTATAGATGCACTATAATGTTTAAGGGCAAAAGGTCCTCAGGCTACAGCCTGCTGGCTGGATACAACCCTCCAAGGTTGTTTACCTAGCCGCCACTCCTGCAACAACCACTGCGATGTGTCAGGTTGTTGACCACAGCTTTAGTAACAATTTTTGATTTAAAAGACGCATACAGAAGTACTTCACACCCCATCATACTCGATTACATTACATGTCTGTTGAAACATTATGATGAAAATGTCTGAACACGTTTCACGACTGCTTAATCATGACGAGGAATTTTGACACGATACCGTCTTGTTGTCGGATAAGCAAATGACGTTTATTATCTATTATGTGATGAGACCGATACAATGGATAGTTCTGACACTTTCAGGAAATACATCATATTTTATAGACCTTAGATATTAGCATATACAGGAAAAGAACTCCTACTATGGGAGTGATTGGGAGTGATCGATATATAGATTGACCAATGACAATAGACTATACCTTCTGGACAACTGAGAGTTAACAGTATTATTAGTTTTACCACTATTGGCTACCCTTCTCTAGGTGACCGCCCCAGTCATCTATTAGCCGGACTCTCAAAAATAGGAACCTTATACATGTCACATCAATTGAAGGCCTAGCCCATATTTGGTTTTCTTTAAGACCCATGCCTGCGGAGGTGTCAATAACAAGATATATATCCATTCATGATCAGTATGTAGAAAGAAACCTGAGCTGTGTGGATAAGGTCCATATTGGAAATTTGATATCCATATGTTGATGTCGTATGTTCAACAATGGCTACGTCATATGAGATGGTCCTTTATATCAGGATTGATAAGAATTTAAAAATACAAAGTCTTTTACTGTGCACAGTTTCCTGAATCCATTACAATCAGATCAATCATAACATGTATATACACACACACAGCCAACTTTTCACGCTGATGAGCACTATAACGGTGCTCCTCAATGGAAGAGAGCGATCAAAAATGCATGCAGACAACACCCCCCCCCCCAATTACAGAGCAAGGGAGACGAGATATGGGGGATCCAAGTCGGGTTCTAAGCTATCTCCATGGCACAATGGGCTTACATTTCAATAAATTGGTGCATATAGCATAAATTTTTCATTATTTTCATGCTTCACGTTTCCACATCAGTGATACATTTCATAAGGAACCATCTAGTTACAGTGCAACCGGAAAGTATTCACAACACATCACTTTTTCCACATTTTGTTATGTTACAGCCTTAAGGTAGCCATAGACGCCTCAATTTGTCATGGATCCATTCCTGACGATCGTGGAATCGGCGATTGATTGGTTTGAAGTCGATGGAACACCACCTTGGGAATCCGATTTGTGGTCGATTTGGACATGAGCCGATCTCCAAAATGGCCAATTTTACAAAATCCATCGATCGGAAAGGCTGCTGCATAGGGCTGTGGGTCCATCAATGTACATGGATTGCCAAAAGATTGGACCCAAAAAAAAATCGACAGGTCGGATCAATGTCCGATCCGATTTTTGTTTGGTTCGTGGATCCTTCAGGATGGGCAGATCTTAGCTGATCGTTCGCCATGAAATCGTGTACAATCGTGTGAAAAAGACCAGTGTATGTGAGCCTTTAGGGTATGTCTCCACTGCGTTATCAGCTCCGTCACATTCCTTGGTGGGGACCCAACAGAGCTGATACACATTACCTGCCTACACTACCGGCTGTTCTCACTTCCTTCCGCCGACTGAAAGGTCAACGTAGTGCAGTACGTCAACCTCTGGCTGGCGGATTTGCAGAAGGAAGTGAGAAGAGCCAGTGTCTGAGACAGGTAATGTGTATCGGGGCCCCCACCAAGGAATGCTATTGGAGTAGGGGGAGCCGACAACGAAGTGGAGACAGATCTTTATTCCAAAATGAATTACATTCATTTTGTTCCTCAGAATGCTACACACAACATCCCATAATGACAACATGAAAAAAAAAGTTTATTTGAGGTTTTGGTAAATTTATTATAAATACAAAATTCAGAAGGCACATGTATATAAGTACTCGAAGATTTTGCCAAGAAGCTCATAATTGGGCTCAGGTGCTTTCTATTTCCCCTGATCATCCTTGAGATGCTTCTGCTGCCTAATTGGAGTCCACATTTGTAAATTCAGTTGATTGGACATGATTTGGAAAGGCACACGTCTACCTATATATGATCCACATAGGACAGTTCATGTCAGAGCACAACACCAAGCATGTCAAGCAGTCAAAGCAATTGTCTGTAGACTAGAGATGGTCGAATGTTTTTAAAAAAAATGTGATCATTTCGAGTTATTTGCAAAGCCCCTAAAGATGGTATCATCACCAAACTTTCTGGAGATGTAGGGAAGGATTGGGGGTATAAAACAAAAAAAATGTATGTCTCTACCACAAATAGTTCTTGCACAAATTAAGTTAAAATTCAAGTTAAAATTGTGAAAACCGAAATTTTGATTTGGTTTTAAACTCAATTTAGGCAAAAACGACATGTACTAGAGCAAAGCTTTTTTTAAATGTTCCCCCAACCTTTCTCTACATCTCCAGCAATTTTGGTGATGATACCATCTTTAGAGGCATTGCAATCAGCTCACAAAGTCAGCTAGTCGAAAAATTTGACCAACTCTACTGTAGACCACCAACTAGGGAGGCAGAGGTAGCCGAAATGTGTGTCTCTGTGTATATGTGTCTCTGTGAACTATGGTGTGTGTATATATGATGCATGTCTCTGTATGATTGGTGTGTGTATATATGATGCATGTCTCTGCATGATTGGTGTGTGTATATATGATGCATGTCTCTGTATGATTGGTGTGTGTATATATGATGCATGTCTCTGTATGATTGGTGTGTATATATGATGCATGTCTCTGTATGATTGGTGTGTGTATATATGATGCATGTCTCTGTATGATTGGTGTGTGTATATATGATACATGTCTCTGCATGATTCGTATGTGTATATATGATGCATGTCTCTGTATGATTGGTGTGTGTATATATGATACATCTCTCTGTATGATTGGTGTGTATATATGATGCATGTCTCTGTATGATTGGTGTGTTTATATATGATGCATGTCTCTGTATGATTGGTGTGTGTGTATATATGATACATGTCTCTGCATGCTTGGTGTGTGTATACGTGATGCATGTCTCTGTATGATTGGTGTGTGTGTATATGATGCATGTCTCTGTATGATTGGTGTGTATATATGATGCATGTCTCTGTATGATTGGTGTGTGTATATATGATGCATGTCTCTGTATGATTGGTGTGTATGAAAAAGGGAGTTGTATTTCAAATAAAATTTGAGGGCCATTTCCCACAAGCTGCGCTGCGATATGGTGCTGTTTTTTTATAGCATATGCCAAGAATATAAATATTTTAGTGTTCAGTGATGATATGAAGCTGTGGAATGCTGTGTCTTCATTGCAGCACCGCACATTGCCACCAGACACCAAGATGCGGAAAAACAGCGCTTGTGCTACATGTATGAATGCAGTATGGGTGCAGTTTTTCTGCATTTTGTCAATAGGGTGCACTCCTGCCAATGTGGCAGGAGCGAGCCCTAAGCCACGGGCAAGCTGCAGGTAATCCTGGTACACGCTCTCATCATCTCACGTCTGGACTACTGTAACATCATCCTCTCTGGTCTCCCTCTAACAAAACTGTCACCTTTTCAGTCCATCCATCCAATAGTCCAGAGAATCAAATTCAAAGTTCTGTGCCTTGCTTTTAAATCACTCCACACCTCCTGTCCTCCTTACATCTCCAACCTGGTATATAAATATATCCCAAATCGCCCCCTCCGCTCCTCCAGTGACCTACTAATGACTTCCACACTCATAACCTCATCGCACGCAAGGCTTCAGGACTTCTCTAGGGCCGCTCCTACTCTGGAACTCTCTCCCTCGTCCCATTAGACTTGCTCCTACTTTTTACTGTTATTGTGTGTTTGCATCTCCACTCTAATGTATTGTACAGCGCTGCGTAATAGGTTGGCACTATATAAATAAATGATCATAATAGAGAACACAAGCACAGGTCATAGTATCTTTAGGAAAATAGGGGTTCCCAAGATGGACC
>CM070033.1:109455868-109471274 GCA_036250615.1 Ptychadena robeensis | reverse complement strand
TTTTTCAGCGTCCAGGGCTAGAACAGCCCCTGGACACCTAGGGAGGCCCAACAACCGGTAATGCTCCAATACCACTAACAATTTACGGATATTCGTGATTGCCGCCCTGCCCCGCACAAAGCCAACTTGCGAAGGATGGATGAGAGACGGCATTAAACTAGCCAGACGGTCCGCTAAGATTTTGGACATGTACTTGACGTCCTGATTGATCAGGAAGATCGGACGAAAGGCCCCCGGGTCCAACAGGTCCATGCTTGGCTTAGGGAGCAGCCTGATATAGGCCTGCTTGCCTGATTCGGGGTACTGTTTGGCCTTGAGGATGTGATTATAAAGGGACACCAAAGAAGGGGACACTTGCTGGCACAGGAGCTTATAGAATTCATTTGTTAGGCCATCCGGCCCAGGAGCCTTGCAGTTGGCGGCCGTTTAAATAACCCGACGTACCTCTTCCTCTGTCACCGGGCCATTTAGGAAGTCTACATCGTCAGGGTGGGGAGCTGTATGCCCGACAACAAGGTCTCACCTTCCCAGGTCTCCACTCCCCCCCCCCCTTGCATACAGGGCCCGATAAAAATGAGCAAAGACATCTGCAATTTCTTTCACATCACTCGTAACTCGCCCCGCCGGGGTCTTCAGTGCCGACACCCTGCATGGAGGGCAAATGCCCCGGGCCAGGTTAGCCAGGAGGCGCCCAGGCTTACTCCCATACCTAAAGAACACCGCGTCCCGGCCTGCCCTTGCCCTTTTGTCCTGTTGGTCTAACCAGGCATCGCAGAGGTTTTTGGCCGTTTCCCAAAGCGCGTTTAGCCTGCGCCGCCCGGGACAGATACTTGCAGCCTGGGGCTCCGGTTTTTGTGTCACAGCGGGGCGCATGTAGAAGTGCAGCGGCGGTGGAGGGATGGTGACGGGACGGAGCAGCTCCTGTACGCCGCTGCTCACATGGGGCGCCGGAACAGCTTAACGCTTTTGGTACAGAAATCTGGACCTCTGCAAAACGCTCAGGTTAATCAGCCGAGAGGTAAGCCCGGCACCGGACGTGATGTTATTTCCGATACTTGGAACGAGGAAGAATCACGATCCGCATACCAGAAGTGATGTCACTCAGGTCACTTTTTGTATGTCCTCCATTTTTTTGTTTTTTAAGTTGACAGCTCTGATATCATCACACCGTACAAAATTACTTATTATTATAGTCCTGACCACAGTCTTGCGCTTCTCTTGTCCAGAATTAAAGAGAGCTGTGCAACCTGCTTATTTGTTGCTTGATTACCAAGAGGGCACATTTGTTTACAGTGAAGGGAATACTTCATGCTGAGTAGTGAAGAAGAGGATGGACATGATATCCTCACATCCTAGTCTACTGGTTTAGAACACAGAATATTCTGTAACAATCTATTTGAGATAAAGGAGACATTATCACCTGAGAACAGGGTGTGAAGAAAACAACGTATTGCATGTAAAATTACTGTTGGATGAAATTCCCCGTTTAGGGTTATTTACAGCCAGACCAGAGCCATTTATTATTGTGCTGCAACACTTCCCTGGAGAGCAAGGACCATTCCTCCCACAGACACCTCAGTGCTGGGATATGGAGCCCCATTCCATGGCAGCCATGGCCGTCTCCCCTTCCATGCAGCCCTCGGTGAGCTGTCTCCCCGTACAGTGCTCCCTCAGTGAGTTGTCTCCCCGTACAGCGCTCCCTCATCACCCCCCCTGTTCCCGCTCAGTCCTCAGGCCAGCCTCATTGGAAGGCCCCTGATGGTTGATGTAGACGACCCCGTACGCAGGCTCCGTGATTGTGAGGAGAATACGGGAGAAGGAGGCGGGTCCGCCGGGAAGACGCGCCATTTTAGCAGCATAGTCGGGCTGTGAGCGGGTGAGTGAGAACTGGGGGCTGACAGGGAGCTGTGTCGGTGCTGCGTACTGTGTCAGTGTCATGTATGGATGCTGTACTGTCGTTTCGGGCTCTGTCGGTGTCTCTTGTAGATGCTGCATGGTCAGTGCGGGGTCATAGGAGAGTAATGTGCTCCCAATCAGAGCTGTATACCGTGAGGGGATGCGGGTGTCGTATATAGGAGGAGAGCTATCTATGTTATATACGCTTCGTCTGTGTGCTAGTGCGATACAGCAGTGTATTGTGGTGCCTATGTATCCATCCTTGCTGTAGTGTGATATACGGAGATGCTGTATAGTACATAGGTACCTCCATGCCTGCTCAGTACACCTAGTATATGCAGTGTATAATGTGTGATCTGAGAACACCAGTTTGTTAATGAAGAGAGATGTTCCAAGACACACCCACCACTGCCAGCGTCTGTCATGTTTACATATACAGTGGAATGCTGTGTCCTAACCAATTCAATGAATGGAAGTGGATTATAATAAGTGGCAGTGGGGCAATCCAAAATGAATGAGTAATTGAACCCTATTCTACTTTTCCTGACCTATTCGAGGGTATCTCTCATTGATGGGTGTATTTATAGAATTTTAGCATGCAGAGGTCTTGTTGATGTATCTCTCCCCTCAGCTGCCTCTGTTTTGTACACGTGTGACAGGTGTATGTCTGTCCTTCTTCCAGCGCGCACATGTGATCCATGTACTGATGGATGGACCCCCCCTTTGTAGACACGGAGCTGTCACTGACGGCATGCCGTACAATTACAGGAAGTGCGCATCTTTGTTTATATCTTGTCACAGAAATATTTTTATCTACAAGTACTTTTGTGATGTGTTTTCCATAAATACAACATGGCTCGGCACAAAGCTGCCATTTTAGTTTTTTTAGTTATTAGTTTTGGGATAATGAAACATTTTCCCATATTTATCTGTTAAGAAGTGTCTGCTAAGAGGAATCACGTTGTGTCATTTATATGGCAGATCTTCTTCTGCTTGTTTTGTGGAGCATGAGTTGGGTTTTCAGACTCTTTCACACTATGTTCGCTGCCAAACCGCTCTGCAAAACTCACAGAGTGCAGAGGTACACTTTGTTTTCCATTCAACAGTATGCATTCAAATAAATGAAAACAAATGTATACTGCTGTGCGTTCCAGTAAAGCAAAGTACATTTGTATCATTATTTGCTTTTATTTATATGGCGCCAACATATTCCATATCGCTGTATGTTCTGACACAGGAGGTGTGGAGGACCCTGCCCTACAGGCTTACAATCTAATCGGTAAACACAGCTGCATGATGGTCTAAACCAGGGGTATCAAACTCAAATACACAGAGGGTTAAATGTAAAAGCTTGGACTAAATGAGGGTAGTGTCGATTTTTTTGTTCGATCAACATAGAAAGAACGATTTTTGGGTTGATTGAACAAAAATCTAGATGGATAAATTTCGATGGATACATTTTGTCTGACCTGGAACAAAAAAATAGTTCAAAAGGTCATCGCACATGTTGATAAATTTGTATCTGTCGTTGTAATTTCTACTGTATTTTCATTCGACGATGAAAAAAAAAATCGAATGTTACATCCGATAAATGAACGATGTTCGGCAATGACATCGAACAAAAAAATCTAATTGACAGTTGATTGAAGAAAAAATCTACACGTGTAAACCCACCTTAAGCTGCAGGCCAACCTTGAAATTTATTGAAAGACATAATTACACTGGGTGCCATTACACATGGCCTGGAGTTTGCACTGGCTGTTTACACACACATACCTACGGTCTAAAGAAATACTAAATGCAGCTACTATGTTATACAAAGTCCCTATAGGGTAAACACACCTTCCCTTGTTAAGACAGAATACTTTGTATTACTTATTTGTGTGTTTAAATGTATACACTTTAAATAAAGCATACTTCAATATTTTGCCTTCCCTATAAGGCTTTGTTTCCATTGCGTTGGGACCCCTCCGCTAAGCGTACACGCTTAGCGGGGGGTCCCAACGTAAAAGATAGACTTACCTGCTCGGCGGACGGGTCTGTCTTGATTGCGCTGAGCCGATCCGCCGGTGTCAGGCTGAACGTAGTCGAGTACGTTCAGCCTTTACACCGGCGGATGTGTGAACAGACCATCCGTCGGCAGGCTGAGTCTATGGGATACGTCGGGACCCCTGCTAAGTGTATACGCATAGGGGTCCCGGCGTACAATGGAAACAAGCCCTTAAGCTGCTTGCTGGGAAGGTTATATCAGTATAGTTGAAGTAATAAGCAAGAGCTAGGTTTGGCTAAGCGCTGCCTGACAAGCTTGTGAATTAGCAGTGACAGTGATGTTAGCCATACACTCAGCAACACCCCCCCCCCCCCCCCCCCCCCCCCCTGTTGTGGTGCAAGAAAACCACAGCCTACCTGTGAATGGCAATTCTTCTCTGGCATTAAGCTAGCCATACACGGGTCAACATTTTCACGAGTACGCCAGTCTAACATCGATTGACTGTATCGAGTTAAACACAAACTATTTGCGATACTATGGAGCGCATGTGTGTTACGATTGTAAATATTATCACAATTTGAATTCCAAATATGTTGCCAAATACGATCGTAATTATTATACTAAATATGATTGGAATTTCGATTCCAAATCCGATTCTAAATATGATTGTAAATACCAAGAATATCAACACGTCCAATCATTAAAAAAATTATTTTATGATCGATTTTGGTTAATCATACCAGGTGGGCAGTAATCTGTTTTCGTTTTTGTTAGTTCAACTTCAAAATCGATCTTTATAACCTCCTGGGTGTTACAGGCTTTTCGAGCCATTTTTTCTCAAAGCTCATAAAAAATCATAGATTGCCGTGCACTCACACACATTGCCGGTGTCATCAAGAAAAGAGGTGCTGTCACCATTAACATGGAGGTCTATGGTTGTCCCCCTGGCTTTGGGCATAACGGCAGGGAGGTTAAGTTGATATGGATATGGAACCGTGTTTGGCCACCTTAAGTGCAGCAATGTTGACACACCATCTCTGGAAGCTTTATGGGTGTCTCCAAGCAGGGACGAATATAAATGCAGATACACAATACTAAATCTAATACCAGGTCTTTATAACCTTATGTAGGCCCTGCCTACACTCTCCATCATGCTTCAGCGTAGCATGTCTATGGCATCCAACCTGCAGTTTGCATGTGGTAGGTCCATGTTTTAGGGTGCGTCAAGTGTCGCAATGGCATCCCAGCAATGACAAAGCCATGGCTAGCTCTGTCATTGCCGCAAAGCGGCATGTTACAGGCTATGACGTGCCTACACACACGGGCATGTCATAGCCTGCATAGACTATTGCATAGGTCTGCATGTGGGTTGAACACAGGTAAAGAACATAGTATAGACAGGGTCTTAGACTATCCAGCTCAGGTGATCAGATGCGTGCCTTTTTTACATATGTGGTGTACAACAACCTGCGTAAAGTGTTTCAGGTGTTTAACTGCAGCACACAACATTCATTAGTGGTGCCATTCAGTAGATATGTCAGTGTGGTCCTGTACCATGGGCACCATGTGCTTTCTAATGAGCAGTAAGCACTGATGTGAATGAAGCCCAAGGCCGGGAATTTACCGGCATGTCCGATCACCATGCGATCCCACATGCAGCAGATTCCTGCTCGATTTTGCAAGGTGGGCGCACCCGATTGTCGTCCAGCCGCTTGGCGGGAACGCGCACGGCAGTAAACCAGCTGAAAAATCGGACAGGAATCTGCCTGTCTATGCCCATCTTAAAGGCTTGTGCTGGATTAAGCTGCATGTTTGTCTCTGGCGTTTAGTAGTGACTATTCACTACTAAAGACAAAAGATCCACATCCAGGCATTTAGCATATTTTTAGTTCAACAATAACAGGTTACCTACTGTCTTATTATATTCTCTAATATTGTATTCACTTTCACAGAACTCCTTTTAATAAATAAGCAAAGTACAAAGTGTCGACCTCCAGGCACTTATACCAGGTATCACATAACTTGTATCGGGTATCTGCCAACAACTACAGATATGAAGATGTCTCTTGGCAGCTGCTACAAGAGATACAATGTAATTGGGAATTTGCTGTAAAGTAAACTGGAACAAGCAAAAATAAATTTGGGTGAAATACATGTTTTTTTTACAATAAGCATCCTAATCCTAAAATAAAACAGTTCTTTGTAGGATTATGTTACGATATAATACATTAAAACTTATAAAGAAAATTCTAACTGTAGTGATCTGGAGTTTCATGAATAATCATATATATTAACAGAACAAATTCTTTTATTTAAAGAACCATATTTTTCACACTATAAAAAGCACCGGACCATATGACGCGCCCCATAGTTTTGGAGAGAAAATGGTAAAAATGGAGGCACAGCCATTGACTTATAAAGTGAATATACAGAACTTTCTAGCAAAGTTGGGCCATGCATTATTCACTCCAAGCCCAGTGCCAGGAGGCAGAGCTTAGTTCCAGCAGTGTGTGCAGGGCTGACACTTTAGTATTTGTCTTTAGACTAGCACAGTGATGGCGAACCTATACCGCACGTGCCAAAGGTGGCACTTGGAGCCCTCTCTGTGGGCACACAAGCTGTAAACCAGCACAGAGGAAAGGACTGCAGCCTATTGGCTCTCAATGCTGTCACTTCTTTTCGCCTCTCTTCTAATTGCAAACAGCACCCCATACCCTCTCTTGTTCTATCTTATAAGAAAGTAGAGTTTTGGGTTACAGTTTGGGCACTCAGTCTCTAAAAGGTTCTCCATCACTGGACTAACAGTACCCATTCTCTGAACTCACTAATGGAGAGACACACTTTACAATTTGGCACAAAATTCTTACCCATTAGCACCTATTTACATATTGGGTGGGTGAGTGGGTCTTTGTCACATAATTTTTTTATTGCAATGCAGAATGTAAATACACAACTCTGCTGTCTAAATAGCCTCAACCCACTCTGCTGGTTAGTGTGTCCAGAGAATGGGTACAGCTAGTGCTAATGCAGCTAAAATGTCATTGTTGGCAGGAGCCTTTTGGCCTTGGCTGGAGGGAATGGAACACATTCCTGTCTCTTGTTATGCAGAGCTATAGCTCCCAGGATGTTTGGGACAAAAAAAGTAATGGGGGAAAAAGGTGTGTCTTATAGTCCGAAAATACAGCAATGGCCCTTTGACGCTATACGCACTGTGTCATGTTTTTACTTTGCGTGTTTTCAAAGAAAACCAATGTTACCATTCACAATGCATGTGTTGTGCTTTTAAAAACAGAGCATCAACGCACGCATTTTTGATCCTTTGTTTAAAGATGCAAGCACAAACACAACATATGCAATACACATGCATTGATGTATATATGTTAATGCATACCTTTAAGCTCCTGGGCGCTATGCCCGAACTCAGTGCCGGGATCGGGCATAAATGGCGCCCCTCCGTGTGCCTGTGGATCTGTAGATGAGCCGGAGGCACACACCCTTCCGGCCGGGGGGCTGGGGGTGGACGGCACCATAGACCTCCATGTTAATGGAGGTGGCGCTGCTCTCCTCCCCACACCGCCGGCATCTATTTGACACCGACGGTGTGTAGAGGGCTGGGCGGCGAGCCGGCAATCGCGGCGGAGTACAGTGTACCCTGCCGCGATTGCGGGAGAAACGGCTTTTCGTGCCGTAATAATAAGAGCAAAAAGCCTGTAACGCCCAGAGGGTTAAAGAATGTATGAAAAACACATTGAGTGTAGAATAACAGTAGCAGCCATTACATTTAAATGAAGTAAATGGTTCACATAGACGCATATATAACAAGTCATTTGTTTTGTGTTTACGTAAATCCCACACAAAATAATCTAGTCTGCAAGTATATTTATGTTCTGAGTAGTTTGTGGAAACCGTCACTGGCAGTATGTGTATTTTTAGAGCCACAGTAGCGTAGCATTAGTAGTAAATCAGCGTGCCTATTGTTCTGTGGCAGAATGGGTAATAGGTGCAAATTGCTGCTTGTATTTCAGCTATAAGGAATAGTTTTTGCATGGAAGACTTGCTCTGAAAATACAGAAACAATGTTGCTTCTCTAAGGATCAATGCTGCACATTTTATTATGCCATAGCTGTTTATCATACACAGGCCGTGTTAGGTACATGCAAGAGACCCCTATATTCCAACATTAAAAAATGACAAACAAGAAACAATATTTTTAGTTTAAACAGGGAATTAAACTCAGAAATTGAAGGTTTACTATGTTGTTAACTTCTGAAATTAGAGATGCACCGATTGCAAATTTCTTGGCCGATTCCAATTTCTGATCTCAAAAAAGCAGCCGAGATCCAAATGGTTTATCCATCCAGGGCAGGACCTCTGAGGTTAAATCTTCGTCCAGGCAGTAGGAAATGCAGCTAGAAAAGGATCTTGAGTGCAAGAGAGGGAGAACCAGGGACCAAGCCTGCCTGTCCCTTCTCTCCAAAACTTTCTTCCCTTCCCTCGTCAGAGGGCTTGATGCTGTACCTTGTACCAGTCCTTTTATGCGGTAGCTGTATTTTAATTTATTTTTGTTTTGCTGCTATGGATGGGACCTCTCCAGATCAGCCTCCCAGTGTCAGAACTAGAGGGGGGGGCGCAGCTAGCAATACGGAGGTGTGTATTATCCCAGAGACAGCAGTGCTTGGGGTGGGGGGCTCATATGGGCAGCATGCATATCAGCAGCCAATCTGCTGCTTACAGATCAGCAGGTCACTGATCTTGGTCGATTACACAAAACTAGCCGATTTATTGGTGCACCTCTATGTAAAATTTTAATTTCACTTTATGCAGGAATGTAGGATTACAACTAAACCATTTATTTGCATCTTTACTCAAAATAAATATTACTCCTTTAGGTATATAACACATATGAGAATCACTTTACTTCTCTCTTTACATCTCTTATCTGTTTTAGCTCTGGGGGCTATGTGTGCCTCTTCCATCCAACCACTCTGGCTGTTCCATTTACAGGGAACTATATGGACCTACCATGCAGGAGTCTTTTTAACAAAGTATATAAGATCAGTAGATGTACTGTATTTTTTCACACTATATTATACACCCCAAAATTTCAGAGAAAGAATTAAGGGAAAAAAAAACTGACACACAGACATTCAGAGATCATGTGAATGTACAAAATGGTTCAACAAATTAGGCAGGTCTGGACCATGCAGTATTTGCTTTATATTCCTTCAGCAAAAAGGCCAGTGCCAGGAGAGAGGTCCTAGTTCCAGCAGAGTTTCCGGGCTAAAACTTTACCAAACTTTACTTTTTACAATCTGGCACTGAACAAACTTACCCATGAGCAGCTATTTACATATGGGAGGAGATATGAGTCTGTGCCACACAATGTATTTATTGCAATGCAGAACATTAATGTAAATACACAACTCATGTTATCTAATTGTAAAATGTATCTCCATAAATTGGTCAGTGTGTTCAGAGAATGGGTACTGCTAGTTCTAATGCAGATAAGATCTCCATCTTGGCAGTGGATGTTTGGCATTGCTCAAAGGAATGGAACAAAATTGTGCCTCCTGGGATGCATAGCTATTGCTCCCAGGATGGTTGGGACAAAAAAAAAAGAAGAAATATTTGACATATTTGGACCATAAGACACTTTCCCATTTATTTTAATGGTTAAAAAAGTGTGTATTATAGTCAGTAAATTTGGTACTTCTTTGTACCCCTTATACAAAGAAGGACTATACAGACTATAAGATTTACCTTTTTCCAGCTAAGCTAGCATTTAACCAACTTCTTGCAATAGTGGTGGGGCTACTGTGGCCAATACAAGTTTGATTGCTCTTCACTTGTGTCTCCCATTCTCCTAAAGAAACCAGCGTACCTTGCCTAAACACTAATCACACTACATTTACCACACCTCAGTTGCAGTGTGGCTAGTTTAAAAGGGCCCTAAAGGTAGCGATAAACGTGTTGATTTGTCACCGATCGATTCCTGATCTGATCATTCCAGGCGATCGTGGAATCGGATCAGAAATCGATTGAATAACACCTTGGGAATCCGATTTGTGGTCGATTTGGACATGAGCCGATTTACAAAATGCTTTTTAGACACCCGTGTCAATACGCCCTTAATGTCATTTGACCTTTCCTGATAAAGCCACTTTTGGACTTTTCCTAAACTTCTCAATTATTTTCTGTTTAATTTTGAAGCCTGGGTTTTCTGTTGTTTTTATTCTTATATCTACTAGCATAATAACACTGTTCTTGAAATGATTGCCAAATTAAATTGGACATTGAAGAAGAGGGAATGACAACCAAATTTTTCTTTTACCAGTGCTATAGCTCTAGTTAAGAGATGGCTTCCTGACATCTCTTCCATCTGTTAACATTGGCTTTTGTTCTTTCTGTGGACTACAACAGATCCCTGTGTGTTGCTGTTTTTAGTCTTGTCCAGGGGGACAACGTTGCTCCTATATACCCTGTTTTCCCGAAAATAAGGCATCCTTCGAAAATAAGCCCTCCCCCTGAAGATACGGTACTGTAACTGTGGACAGAGGGGCAATCAAAATGACACATGAGGATCAGAAGGAGTTACTAAATTTGTAATTTTGAGTGATCCCCCCACCCTGATACCCCAGTGCCGTATTCTTCTTCATGTAAAAATAAGACACCCCCCCAAGGTGCAGTTTGGTGACTGGGATTTTACATCCTAGCATATCACAAGTGCTGCATCTAAAGTTTAAATACTGTTTTAAACTGAATACCTGCTAAAATGTTTTATTAACCCTTGCAGTGGATCTTCTGTCCCACTATAACGGTTAATTGCTTATTTCAGTGTAGGGGGCAGACAAAAGGAGTTATAGCCCCCCCCCCCCTTCCTTATGCTGCACTGCTGGTGTTGTCTTCCTCTTCTTTCTTCTCTATCCTGATGCGGTTTAATTTTCATGGCAGGAGGATGACTTCATCAGCACTAGACCAGCACCTTAGGGGCTGAAAGAAGCTTCCACATAGGAGCAGAGGAATCAGCAAGGGTTAATTATACTTTTATCTGGAGCACCTCCTTAATTTATAGCAGGATCTATTTAAATATCAATGGATGCTTGTGTGTGTGAAAGTACAATCTGAGCATTTATTTGCATAATAAGCAAATAAAAAACCTGTTATTAAATGACTGATTGTCCTGTTTCACTCCTTCTGGGTGCACACACTCTCTGGAAGGGAGGACTCTATGCATGCAGAGAACAAGGAGATGCTTCTATCTATTGCTGGAGAGGGAGCATACACAACTCGATCCCTGGCCAAGGATCGCCATTCAAAGTAATAGAGATCGAACATCGGTTCCCTGTTTGATCCAGGTGGGCAGCGTCCAGTTCCGAAACGATCGATCACCGTGAATGCGTTTGGGAATCAACCACAAAATCGACCTATGTATGGTTGCCTTAATACAGATTGGCCATTGTCCAATTCCTGTCCTTTCATGTTTAGCTACAACTACAGTTTGAATTGGTCTTTAACATACAGTACTGAATGAATTGGGATGGGCTTTATAAAGTTTTATGAAGTCTAAAAGTGACAGATTATAGATCAGGAATGGCCAGGTTTATTCTGTGATATGCAGTGCTCTGCAAGGTTTGGAAATGGTTAATTTAGTTTAGGTGTCTGGTTGTAGAGAACCCTTTATTGCAGTGTTTCTCAACTCCAGCCCTCAGGGACCCCCAACAGTACATGTTTTGCAGAAAACAACAGAGGTTTAGGGCACATTCACACTATATGCATACAGTGTGAATGGTAACATTGGTTGTCTATGTAAAAACGCATGCAGTAAAAAAACATTGGCGAACCCTTTGTGTTCCAGACATTATTTTGGATGGGGAATTTATTTTAGATTTTGATTCCAGTTTTTGGATTCTGGAGATATGTTTCACCAAACGTAAACATTTCACTTTGTATTAGTGAATGCATGCAGGTTTTTATTTGTAGTTGAACAGTAATATGTAAACATTCTTTTCATAGCCTTTAGGATTAACCTTATTTTCTGGCATTTTTTTCTAAAATCGATTGAAACAGCTTAATAAAGGAATGCTTAGTTCATATACATGATATATTGTTATTAAAGTCTGCTAATGGCATTTATTTAGATTTTTTGTAAGTTCACCTGTACACAAAACATACACATGTAAAAAACTAAATAGTATTCATGGAGCATGCTGCATCCTCTACAATTTTAGTTATTAAAGGTTGCTGCTTGAGTATATCCCCTGCTTATAATATCCGGAACTATAGCTATGCAAACATATACTCTGGTGCACATAAGTGGTACATAAGTGGTACTAGCTCTGCGTACCTGCATTATTGTTACAAAGCTCATATGCGTACTAACAACCTGGAGGCACTCCGTGTCTGGGCGGCCGCAGCTAAATGTTAAATGTATATATGAAAGGTTGCAGTTAGGGGTGTGAAATTGGGAATGTAAATTAATAATCTAAAACAAAAGATCCGACAATCATCCGATCTATTCTCATTTTAAATATTTTCCTTGATATTTTTTAAGCCAGTCATCTTGGTCTCTTGAGGTCTATTCTCAGCTGCGTTAAAATGGCTAAAGAATGGATAAATGAACACCCAATGAGGTAATATGGGGAACTGTGCTGAAATGTGTATAGCATGGTCAATGTATCTATTGAATAAGCATCCAATGTATCAAGAACACATCCATTATCATGTATTTCCCATATGACTTAATGGCTGCAAACTATCCATTTAAGGCATAAGCCCCCCATACACTTTTCAATCACTCCATACAATTTCCATTAGATCTACCAACAACTATGTAGTGCCGGGTCCTCCCTGATAAATACATAGTGATTGGAAGGGTTAGAAAGCTTCTCATATTACATGGTTTTGGTAGAAAAAAAGTTGATTGTACAGAAATTGTATGGTAAGATTGTAAGGTGTATGGGAGCCTTTACATGTCTGCTCTTCCACATGAAAACTAGGCCTTAAGGCCCCCATACACCTTAGAATATTACCATACAGTTTCTGTACAATCAACTTTTGTTCTACCAAAACCATGTAATATGAGGAGCTTTCCAAACCTTCCAATCACTATGTTTTCTGTCAGGGAGGACCCGGCACTACATAGTAGTTGGTAGATCTAAAGGAAATTGTATGGAGTGATCTAAAGGTGTATGGAGGGCTTTACCATACAATTTCTGTACAATCAACTTCTGTTCTACCAAAACCATGTAATATGTATGTAATATGAGGACCTTTCTACACCTTCCAATCACTATGTATAAAAAATTAGTACCGCCTTATCACAGATTGCTGAATTGGTAAAAAAATAAAATAAACATATTAACCTAACATAAGAATTGGCTACTGAAATTAAAATGAAGGTGCAAATTAGAGTTTATTTGGAAAAATCTACAGTTTTTTGCACAAAGCCTCAACCTGTGTTAGAACACATAGTTTGTTAGAACACTTTAGGTATGAATTAAAGTTATAAAAATTTGTTTTGTGATTTTATCCTCATTTTACAAGATAGGTATTCATTGATTAAACTGGAAACATCTTTACTGTAAAGGCTGGGATACACAGCTCGATTTTTGAGCCGACAGAGAGAGCTCGGCAGTAGCGTGATGACGCCATTGCACTACGGCCTGGCTTCCCAGATATCGGAAGCCAGCTGTCAGCCGGTGTATACTATGAGTGGGTAACCGCGGTTCCCTATTAGAAGTATAGGCTATCGAACAAGGTTTACCAACATGTTGGTAACCTGTTGGAAAATGGCATACACAGGTCGATTTTGTCCCCCAGATTTCTGCACAGCACAGTGCCGTGAGTGCGCACAGCGCTCAGCTGTGCGGAAATCAACCCATGTATTCCTACCTTAAGCCGTGTAATGTTCCAGTTGATATGCAGCATAGTCTATTTCTGTTATGCTATGCTATACATCTTTGCCTTCACGGCTGTGCAGTGTGGAGTGACAAGCCTTATAGCATCCACATTGCAATTGCAATATAACCTGCCCCTGTTAAAATAAGTTACAAAGGAAAACAGCATGTTCTCTATCTAAGTTGTACGCAGACCATGTTTTCCAAATTTGCAGTTCTTGTTTTAATTGGTGTGTACTTTTATATGCAAAGTTATCTGTATTCATGTATGCATGAATCTGTATTCATGTATAGAGAGACTTGCACTACATAGATGTTGGTAGATCTAAGGGGAATTATACAGATAGATTGAAAGAAATGGGGGGCTTTTTCTCAGCTCAGCTTATACTCAAGTATATAAGGTAAGTAGAATTTGACCTCCCTAACGTTCATGACAAGCCAAGCTCGTCCAGTTTGTCCAGCGATGTTCTCCTAGGCCGCAGCATTTCCAATCGCGTCACGGTGTGACGCACAAGGGAGCGGGCAGTGCCATAGACCTCCATGTTAATGGAGGGTCGTTGGCTTTCCAGCCCACACAGCTGGCCTCATTAGATGTGGACAGGGGTGGGTGGGAATTGCGATTGCCAGTACCGTTAACTGTAATTAGCGTCCATGTTGTGCTTAATTGTTATTTGGTTATAAGATTAAGGGGGCATTCATAGGGCACTTGGAAATGCCACAAGTTTACTCCTGTATACATACCAATCTTCCAGGAGTAATAACTGCAGTGACACATGTGGTCAGAAATATTGTGTTCAATGGGAAAAATGTAACTTCATAGGCTTGTATACAGACGTGATGATGTGACTGCTTCATATATGCCTTTTAGAAAAGGGTGATAAGTAAAGGGAGCAGAGCGACAAGGGACATTCGGGAACATCTCATTACAGGTAAGGATTTGTTTTTTTTATTTCCCCAGAATATCCCAATAATAAGGTGTTTGCCAGTGAAGGACACAAAGTACAGAAGTTTTATGTGAGTTTAGGTGTGTGTTCATAAAATACAGCTATAGTTGAAATTGCATTTTCCATCCTCATTTCCACCTATGAATAATACTCGATATTTTCCTATAGGTGTTATCTGCTTGTGGATATTATCTCCCTGTCATTAGTTAAAGGTTCATATAATTTTTGCTTGTTATCCCACGTTAGCTTTGTCACACCCACTTTCATTTTACCATGCCCCATGGGCAAATTATGTATGACGGGTGCCATCTTGTGTGTCATATTTTGTGTTCCCAGTCCTGGGATTGGTTGGCGCTTATGTCTTAAGCTGGCCATACACCTTCAGATTTCTCCGTCAGATTTCCTTCAGATCAGATTTTGTTTTACCAAAACCATGTAATATGAGGACCTTTCTACACCTTCCAATCACTATGTATTCTATCAGGTAGGACACTATACTACATGGTTGTTGGTAGATCTGATCTGAAGGAAATCTGACAGAGAAATCTGAAGGTGTATGGCCAGCTTTAAGCTCTTAAAAAAATGTATTTTATCCATCCATTGAAGGAAAGGAAGGCAACATACAGGGCGTGCAGAATTATTAGGCAAGTGGTATTTTTGAGGAATAATTTTATTATTGA
>CM070033.1:109432146-109446282 GCA_036250615.1 Ptychadena robeensis | reverse complement strand
TTTCTGTCCATTTTTTTGGGCTGAAAATCTCGGCTTATACTCGAGTATATACGGTAAATGTGTTGCAGTATGTTGGGATAAAGGTTGAACATATTGGCCACAATTTCTACAAGGAATAATTGGTGCAAAACCAAGATAAATCTAAACAGCACCAAACAACACCAAACTACTAAATCCACAGTGGAGCATGCTGGCGAAAGCATTCATATTAACAAAGGAATGCTTTCACTGAATAAAATTAGGCCAGATGCCCTCACAATCTGAGAGTTTTAAAGCACTTCTGCATGCACATATTAACAAATCAAGATGTGCCATGCTTATAGACTCCTATCCAAGAAGACTGTAATTAAATCAATGGGTTCCAATAAAGTATTAGGGCTTTTTTTTTTTACTTTACACACTCTGTTGTGCTGTGCATAGTTCACAGGTTTCCCATACCCTTCCATGTGCTGTCCTGTGTGGTCTATTACCCCCTTTTTTTTTTAACACACTGCTATATGTAGTTTGTTAAAAAAAAAATGTGTTGACACGTGATGTGCTGGCATTTTAAGTTCTGACACACTTGTATGGCCTTTGTCTAAAGCTGGGCATAGACGTGTCTTTTACCTCTGGATTCCGCTGCCGATCGTTGTGCGGAGAATCAACCGGGCACCCTTTGTGTTAATTTGGATTGGGAAGCTGGGTCCCATCCAAAGTAATGAAATCAATTTAAAATGTAGATGTCTATGCCCAGCTTTAGGCATAAGATGCTATGTTGGCATCACAAAGAAGCATAAGTCAAAGGATATGCACATTTATGCACCCAGATTATTGTTCATTTTATATTTTGTCCTCACAGTTTGAGGGTTTATTGTACAGATTAAAAGGGAGAAGTTTTAAAATATTTTTGTATTCTAATATTTACAGATCATAAAAAATGGCATTCTAACAGGGGTGTGTATACCATACATTTCACTACATTAGTATAGCAGAATGGAATCACAATTTGTGAATTAAAAATTAAATGATATTATGAAAGAAGGTACAGTTAAGTAAGGGGAAACTTATATAGATGAATATATTAATAAAAATCAAGGTTTACATACAATATCCCCCATTCTTAGCTTTGTTACCCTATGCCTGCCAGTATCTGGAGTGTTTGTTTGCAGGCCTTTTTATGTGTGGGTTTGTGGGTCCCATTTTTCTCCTCACATCTGTACAGTAATTCTCTGTGATCTTGTAATATAATCTGTGGAGATGGACTCCAATACATGTCTTTGGAGGTCTACTGCTCTGGCCCTGCACCTAAAGGAGAGGAGACCCAGAAGCAAAACCCTAGCTCTCAGGAAATATTGCTCTGCACAGGGGTAGAGTGGGTTTAGAGTCATATAGAAGGTGGAAGTGCAATTATATTTGTAAAACGAGCATTAGATATATGAATATACTTTTACATATATTATAAAAAAAACACATACTTATACAGTATGTGTGTAAATATATATGTATGTATGTATATATATGTAATATATATATAAACGGAGGTCATCATCATTCCTTAACAACTTGCTTGTGATACAGGAACGATGACAACCTCTGTTTTTTTTTATTTGTTTTATTTTGAAACGTTCATGCACTACTTTGGTGACTTTCATTTAGAGGAATGTATCTTCTTAAATCATGCTTTTTAGGTCAAAGTACTTTTTGTGAGAAACCTGTCTTCCACAGTAACTGAGGAAATCCTGGAGAAGGCTTTTTCTGTGTTTGGAAAGCTTGAGCGGGTGAAGAAGCTAAAAGATTATGCTTTTGTACACTTTGAAGAGAGAGACTCTGCAGTCAAGGTGAGACCAACTGATGATTTATTGTAAATGTTAAGAATAATTTTAGGGAAAATTGGGTTTTCCAACCTGTGAAAAGAGATGCATTTTTCTACTATGACTTTCTGTTTTTCACATATAGTAGAGAGTCCATGATATACTTTTAACTTGGCAGTCATTCTTTACAAGCCCTATATGTAGCTTTGTATTTGAAATTTTGTTACATTTTTTTATGTGTAGACATGGAAATACCTTTCTGTAGATGAAGAAGAATAACCAGAAAAATGACATTCTTCTTTATAATGCTCTGGCTGATTGATCTGCCATTGACAATCAGGATATTTCCTTCAACAATATTTTATTTTATCTGGTCTGATTTTAATTGGTGCCATGGCATAATGCTAGATTTTCACTGTTGCTTCTGGATATTAAGTCCTGTTAATTTCCATGAAAGGCTATGGATGAAATGAACGGAACAGACTTAGAAGGAGAAGAAATAGAAATAGTATTGGCAAAACCCCCAGACAAGAAGAGAAAAGAGCGCCAGGCAGCTCGACAAGCTTCTCGTGGTCCAATGTGAGTTTACTTTGTTTCTTGTTTTCTTAAAATTTTAAATGTAATTATATTTATAGTAAATTACTGCTGTAAATTACCCTAGTTTATTCTGCCGATACAGAAAGATAAATGATTTTCCAGAAATATGGTGTGCTCCTATCCTCCTCCTCTTCTTTCTCGCTCTGAATTCCCAGGCATGTATGTATCAACCTGGCATACTTCATTTCTGTTGTACCACAAAGAACACTATCCTCTTTTAAATTTTTCCTCATCATTTGTGATCCCTATTGTTGCACTGTATAGAGCACAGGATTTTATCGGCTCAAAATATTTCTGGAAACATCTATAGGCTTACATCTATAGGAGTACATTGTACTCTGCTTGTTTTCCCTGTACTCCCTTCTACACATGATGTGGGACTGGAAACTACCGCTGCCCCCATAACATGGAGGTCAATGGCGTTGCCTCTGCTGTGTCACCAATGATGCCGAAGAAGTGATTGTCGAGTCCAACAAAGAGCTTTCACATATTATAAACCAGCATGTTTGTACAATAATGATTAAATATACTGTATATACCCGAGTATAAGCCTAGTTTTTCAGCTCAACAAATGAGCTTCAAAAGCCACCCTCAGCTTATACTCAAGTCAGGGTGCCACTTACCTGCCTGGGTGTTTGCTGGTTGCTAGTTTGCAGGCTGCGAAAAATATCTCCTCCGTGAATACTCCGATGAGTTTCCGACATCGTCTGGTGAAATGTAAACAACTGACATGACACTGCCATCTTGTGGAGTATTTGTTCATTTTTACTGGAGAATTTCAGTTCGAAAACTCCACTACTTATGATTCAAACATGAAAATAAGTTTCTATTTCCATTCCATGTATTAGCCCCAATAATAACAAATACTTTTTTTTAAAGAAAAAACTTATTTTCATGTTTAAATTATAAGAATTGCCATAAAAACCCATCCTGTAACAATTAACCTGTGTCCTCTTAACTGTATTGAGGTTGTGGCACGAAGATTCACCTGTTTGATTCATTCCTAGGGGCAATGGTGCTTTCCCTATATATTTCTCATTTAGAAAACTCCACTATCTGACTTTACATTTACCACCCTCGGCTTATACTCGAGTCAATACTTTTTCCCTGTTTTTGTATAAAAAATAAAGTACCAAGGTAGGTTTGCACATCGTTTAAACTAAGCTCAGTTTTCAGATATTCTGCTGCTTTAAAAAGGACAAGACATTAAAAAACCTTTTCATTCTCACTTGTATTTCTTTGATGATAGTAAAATGCTTGATTGTACTTATTATTGGTTTATATTCATAGGTATGATGATTTTTACTATTACCCCCCTCCTCGCATGCCTCCTCCAGGCCGAGGCAGGGGTCGTGGAGGCAGAGGTGGCTATGCTTACCCCCAAGATTACTATGGATATGAAGATTATTATGATGATTATTATTCATTCGATTACCATGACTACCGAGGTGGATATGATGACCCTTACTATGGTTATGATGATGCTTACCCTATGCGAGGGAGAGGCGGAAGAGGTGGTAGAGGGGCACCTCCACCACCTAGAGGTAGAGCAGCTCCACCCCAACGTGGAGGGCGCTCAAATTTTATACAAAGGGGTTCTCCCATGGGCCCTCCTAGAGGATCTAGAGGTGGACGTGGTGGGCCTTCTCAACAGCCACAACGAGGTCGAAATTCTCGTGGTAACCGTGGAAATAGAGGTGGGAATGTTGGAGGAAAAAGAAAGGCAGATGGGTACAGTCAGCCAGACTCCAAACGCCGCCAAACCAACAATCAGCAGAATTGGGGAAGCCAGCCTATAGCCCAGCAGCCACTACAACAAGGCAGTGATTATACTGGTAACTATGGTTACAGTAATGACAACCACGAGTTTTATCAGGATTCTTATGGGCAGCAGTGGAAATAGGAAAGGCTAAATCCACACAATATTATCATTCAAACACCTACAATTAATTAGAAACAGACCAACAAACACTTAGGCTTTAGCTACTATAGTCTTTTACTAAGCCCTTGTGTTTGATTGCTATACTGTAAATATGTTTTTTAGTTATATGTTTATGTTTTATTGGTGTCCACAAAGCAAGCATTGGTATAGTTAAGAAAATTCAAGTAGGGGTTCATTTAAACTAGAAAACAAGTGCCAGGTGTGAATTTTCTGCTTAAGTTAATGTTTACACACATTTAAGACTGTGATACATTTTTTTGGACTGATACTGACATTTTTGTTTGGGGAGTAGCAACCAAGTTATTGGGGGATACCAGTGGTTTTTAATTGCTTTTTAGTACATATTTAGAAGGCTTGGGAATTTACTGGGGACAGTTAAGCTATGTGCAGAATTTGTAGTTTATTTCTGTAGTTGTGCATTAAAGGACACCTGTCCTGAGGTAGATATACATGGCCACCATTGCTGACCTTGATGAAAATGTGTTTTTTGACAACTCCGCAAATGAAGCCAGTTCTAATCTACACATATGGGAAGTGTTGCAATAGACAAATAACCTTGCTGGCACTTTTAGAACATCAGCAATGGCAGCTTGTGTATTTCTCTCATTGCATGTCTCCGTTAAAGAGGTTCTTCAGCAAAACCAAAACTTAACAATAAATCCCCAGAGGTAAAACAAAATCTAAACTCAAAGACGCACAGTTCTTGGATAATTTCCGTGTACAGAGAATCTAAGGCTGTGTGCACTGCTCTGAAATTCCACACCATCAGATTAATGGAATTGTCATTAATTTTCGAGTATTTGTGTCTATTTTGCCTTGGAGCAGATTAACAAATGCAGCTTTGTATTTTTTTGCAGCTCAATAAGATGAACGGCTGCATCTCAAAATAACCCATCCATACTTACGTTTTCTGTTTTTCTGAAGAACCTGTTTGTCAAATAAATGAATGATGTACATAAGTCTAAACACTAGATGACTCTTCTGTAGTGTTAATAGTTATCTTTATATGCATTTTAAGGTTTTGTGTAACTGTTTTGCATTCCTAGGTATAGATTAATATTATTATTAATTTTTTTATACAACTTCACATTTTTTGGAAGGGAAACAAGTTTTACCAAATTGTTTGGTCATGGCTCCAGAAGCCTTTACAGTTTGTGCTGTGACTGTATATTAATTTTTCTTGTTCATGTACAATTTCAATAAAATGAAAAAAAAAAAAAGAAGATAAAACTAAAACCCACTGCAAACAACCACACCATTTTCATACATGGTTGTATCTTATTAAAAAGAAAAAAGAGAAACTAATTTTGAGTTGTGATTCTTGCAACAAACACAATCCTGTGGATGAACTGCATATGTGAGTGATCAAATACATGTTCTTAAGGTGAAATGGTAAATTAATCAAAATTGAATGCTCCAAGTAATTTAATAATGGTGAACTGGTCATTTAATCACTATTCTGATTTCCAAAGATGAACAAAGCATAAATAAATACACATTGCACATATTTTAAATGACAAATGCATACATGGCTGCAGAAAGAGACAGAATAGTTAAGGAAGGGCATTTAGCTGTGATTTTGTCTTCTTTTATTTGCTGAGTTCTATGTATTTCTTTCCATGTCTGGCACGTTAGATAATACTTTGAGGAGCATATACAAAGAGCTATGGCAAAATGTGTGTGTATATATATAGTTTATTGTGAAGTATAGTCCAAAATTTTAAAAATGCACAAGTATTGAATATTTCTCAGGGTGTCAAGAGAGAAATTGAGCAGCGAGGGAGCCCAATAAAGGCGAGTATTGTTTGTTGGTAAAAGGAGATGCTGTCATTAAGTCCTGGGTAGTCCTGGGTAGGCAAAGTGTCAGATGCCCTGTAACACTAATTATTCCAAATCTTACACACTATCTTTGTTTTGTAGGTTTTTTTGCCATGAAAGCAGCATGTTTTGCACATCCGCCAGCCTAGTTGTAGGAATAAAATCGTCTGATTTGTTTAAGATATGTATACGTTTCATGAAATATGATATTTAGGTAATACAGTAGTATCCCTTTTATTATGTTGACATCTGTTAAAAGCTATGAAATTTAGGGATACTGTTTTTTTTTTAAAAATGGTCAGGCCCCTTGTACACTTATGTGAAGGTTAACAAGGAGTACAAAGATATAGCATCAATCCGTCAGCCAAATCATTGACTTCAATAGTAAAGGCTTAGGAAACCTGTTTCCCCGAAAGTAAGACCTAGCTGCTACACCCCCCCCCCCCATTGCACATTTAGGGAACACAAGACATGAGGCATTCGGCACCTCTCCTAAACCCAGAAATAAGCCCTAGTGCATCTTTTGCATCTAAAATTAATATAAGACTGTCTTATTTCCGGGGAAACGGTAATAATCAAATGCACTTAATTTCTTAAAATCATGTTTCACTAAAGGCATTGAAAGTGATTGATACCATAATCCTTCAAAACTGTTTTCTCAGTTTATTGTATATTTTGAAAGATATTTGCATTGACCTATCCAAATAAATAAAGGCCCTCTTCCTGCTTAGCAGTCCACCACATAAATATAATGGGTATTGGAAAACATTGTATTTTACAGTCAACACAGGCAATACAGGTAATATGGGAAACTTGGTTATGTCTATATCATTCACCTTAGAAGGAAGATGCCTTCACTGTACTAATTATACACAAATAACATATATTAAGGATAACAAAACAGAACTTGAATCAGAGTTTATTTGATCACTCATTTAAAGCAGTTGCAAACAATTAATGTTGTGTATAAATACTAAATTGATATTCCAAACAGGTCTGAGCAGAGGATTCAGTCAGCTCACAGATCTCAAAACTAAGCTGAATGTAGAAGATCAGCATCGAAAATCTTCTTCTAAATTTATACTGTTCAATTTTATATTGCAAATAAAAAGATTGTGTTTCTGAAACTGCATTGCACTGAAATTTTAACCAGCAAAAAGTCAAATTGTTCCAAAAGCATACTCAATGACCTTCAATTATGAATGTAATCTACTTGTGTCTGAAAATTCAAGTGGGCTCAATTATCCTGAAAAAAAAATATCTATTGGCTTTGTTCATCATACTTCCACAAGATGGACAAAAGGAAAGAAATATCGAAAATTTCACCTTTACAAAGAAATTCACCATGATCCCTTCTAAGTGATAACTGCAAAAAATGTGAAAGTGAGGTTGAAAAACATGTTTTCCTTTATTTTGTTGTTAAGGAGCCAATTTCCAGAATAAGGTAATGTAAATGTGACTTTATGGTAAAGATTTGGCAATTTGCATGGGAATGATAAAAAGGGAAACAGTTCTTGTATTTTTTGTCATAGTGTTTGTGAATTTTGGCAAGATTTAAAGTAAACCTGTATCCAGATTAGTTGTAATCTTGCGCTTAAAAACAAGCCCTAATTCACCTGTACAGTAAGGTCCATAAATATTGGGACATCAACATAATTCTAACATGTTTGGCTCTATACACCTCCATAATGCATGCAGAATAAAACTAACACAATGTGCTTTAACTGCAGACTGTCAGCTTTAATTTAAGAGTATTTACAGTGGGTACGGAAAGTATTCAGACCCCCTTAAATATGTGTGGAGAAAACCAGGCACTGCTCATCACCTGTCTAATACAGTCCCAGCAGTGAAGCATGGTGGTGGCAGCATCATGCTGTGGGGGTGTTTTTCAAAAAGACTCATGGCTGTATTAGATCAAAAGGGTGCTTCTACTTAATACTGAGCAAAGGGTCTGAATACGTAGGACCATGTGATGTGATTTCAGTTTTTCTTTTTTAATAAATCTGCAGAAATGTCTACAATTCTGTGTTTTTTCTGTTAATATGGGTTGCTATGTGTACATTAATGAGGAAAAATTTTAAATATTTTAGCAAATGGCTGTAATATAACAAAAAGTAAAACATTTAGGGGGGTCTGAATAATTTTGTACCGACTGTACATCCAAATCAGGTGAAGGGTGTAGGAATTACAACAGTTTGTCTCCAACTTGTTAATGGACCAAAATGACAGAATAATAATCATCAAAATCAAACTTACCTTTTTAATACTTGGTTGCAAATCCTTTGCAGTCAATTACAGCCTGAAGTCTAGAACGCATAGACATCACCAGATGCTTAGTTTCATCCCTGGTGATGCTGTGCCAGGCCTGCAACGGTCTTCAGTTTCTGCTTGTTCTTGGGGCATTTTGCCTTCAGTTTTCAGCAAGTGAAATGCATGCTCAATCAGATTCAGGTCAGGTGATTGACTTGGCCATTGCATAACATTCCACTTCTTTCCCTTAAAAAAACTCTTGCTTTTGCAGTATGCTTTGGGTCATTGTCCATCTTCACTGTGAAGCACCGTCCAATGAGTTCTGAAGTATTTGCCTGAATACGAGCAGATGATATTGCCCAAACACTTCAGAATTCATCCTGCTGCTTTTGTCAGCAGCAGTCACATCATAAATGAATACAAGAGAACCAGTTCCATTGGCAGCCATACATGCCCACGCCATGACACTACCACCACCAAGATTCACTGATGAGGTGGTATGCTTAGGATCATGAGCAGTTCCTTTCCTTCTCCATACTCTTCTATTCCCATCACTCTGATACAAGTTGATCTTTCCTCGTCATCTGTCCATAGGATGTTGTTCCAGAACTGTGAAGGCTTTCTTAGATGTATTTTGGCGAAACTCTAATCTGGCCTTCCTGTTTTTGAGGATCACCAATGGGTTTTTTTGGTCCGGGTCTTTTGTTGTTACTGAGCACACCGGTGCGTTCCTTCTATTTATGAATGTTCCAAACAGTTGTTCTGGCCACACCTAATGTTTTTGCTATCTCTCTGATGGGTTTGTTTTGTTTTTTCAGCCTAATGATGGCTTGCTTCACTGATAGTGACAGCTCATTGGATCCCATCTTGAGAGTTGACAGCATCAGATAGAATTATGTTGATGTCCCAAAATATATGGACCTGACTCTAAGTAAAGTCATTATAGAAACCCATCTTATGCATTCACATTCATTTACATGTTTATGGTCTTGGTTACATGCTTAAGGCTATGTGTTTATTGTGGAATCGTCCAGTATAGGGAATCAACACGTGCGCCGGCACATTTGACAGGCAGATTCCCCGTGGCTTGCGGCCAGTTTGCCCGTGACTGAGCACTCCCTATTAATTCAGTAGAGGAAAAATACGGAAAAACTTTATTTTTTCCTATTGATCTTTAATAGAGGTGTCTCCTGCCACACTATGCGGTGCTGCTATGAAGACAAGGCTGCCCACAGCATCAAGAATACGCAGAGTGGACACATCATTCATTAGAATGGGAAGTGTCCTATCTGCGTCTGCATTAGTGGACACAAGCCCTAATGTCAAAGGATAACACAACTTTATGTGAGATTGGCATTGATACTCTATCAGTGGTGTCCAAAACTGTTGCAAAGGGGGACAGATTTGGTAATGTAAACATGTTTGAGGGCTGAATATTCAGCCTTACTTTTTTAAGCTATTAACATGACATAGAAATGAATGATGCCATGGGGCAGATTTCTTCCTACACACATACCTGACATTATTATTGTAAAATGTAATAGCCATTTTCTGCCATAAGACTGATAAAGGCTGCCCCTAGAAATGTCAGGAGTTGTAGTTCTCCCTGCTGTCCAGCCACATTTCACCAAACCCCCATGTATAAACCCCTCCCCAGTGTGGATTGCCTTTGCATATCATTGATTTTATGACAATTCCAAGGGCCAATGGAAACTTAAACAAGGGCCTTGTTTGGCCCCTGGGCCAGACTTTAAATATGCCTATTCTATGCCAATCCATATGGTAATCAGCTGAGTGTATAACCTAAATGATGTACTTTTGGACAAATAATTCTCCTTCAACCCTGTGCATCTTCTCCTGGGAAGATTTAACCCACCTGCTTCCCATCAAGTCTGAGGTTACGATGACAAAAATACAATGATGTGGGTTTTACTAACCTGGCAGTGGAGATAGCTAATTTACTTCTGGGATACATCAATAAGAATCACAACATAAAGAATAAGGTTCTGATTTCCATACAAAGGTTTTTAATTACAGTTTTTTGGCCCAGTTACAGAGACCTCACTTTCAAAAAAGATAGGAAAGAGCCCAGAGAAAAGTATTATTTTACCGTACCGTGATGCTTGAAACAGAATTTCTGCATACGTTTAAAAAACTCAATGGACCTTCGATCCCCATCCAGAGTATCCCATAAAACAAACAGGAATCACAGGACTCTTCACCAACACAGCTATTCCTGTTCGTTTTGCCGGTGACTGCAGGTTGCAGTAAGTTAAAGCGGACCTACCACCAGAAATCTATGTTTTTATGAATGGCACTAGAAGTGCCAATAATAGGAAGGAATGCAGTAAAAAAAACTCAAAAACTTTCCCGTAATGACCATTTTAACAAGATTACCACACAGCTCCCCACACTTCCTGGTTCGCTGAAGGCAACACATGAAACTGGGGGTACAATATTGCAGGTGGCCACTGGGGGGCGTTCAGTGATCTTCTATGGAAATTTTCAAAGCAGATTACTGCTTTCTGTGACGTGCTGCCCGATTTCTGCCTACAATGAACAAGGAAGTGAGGGGAGCTGAGTGGTATTCTTGTTAAATTGCTCAT
Source organism: Ptychadena robeensis (assembly GCA_036250615.1). Classification (NCBI taxonomy): domain Eukaryota; kingdom Metazoa; phylum Chordata; class Amphibia; order Anura; family Ptychadenidae; genus Ptychadena; species Ptychadena robeensis. The sequence goes on along the minus strand of CM070033.1, from coordinate 109,435,279 downwards.
TACAGGTATGTTTTTGGGTTTTTTACTACATTTCTCCCTATTATTGGCACTTCTAGTGCCATTCATGAAAACATAGATTCCTGGTGGTAGGTCCGCTTTAAGTGAAGTTGGAGTTTTCCACTAAATAATATGGACCTAACATCCCTCCCTCTCATAGCCCACCAGAGAGCGACCAAGAGCACCAAAAGTGGAGTGGAGACAGTGCCAATGCTCTCTATACACATCTTTCTTTGCCGGTTGCTGGTTTTTAGTGACCAACAGCCAAATAGTAAAGATATATCGTCTAAAACTAATGTCTACTATTTTATTTGTCTCCTACCTAGTTTCCTACTAAGCTACCCCTCATCATTGTTGAATGGACTTCTAATAGATCCATCATAGAAAATGAAAACATAATGCAATGCTTATCAGTGTGTCCCCAGTTGTTTGGCACACTGCCGTGCTTAAGAGCACTTGAGATACTCTTGCATATGCATATTAGGCCACTGTTCAATAAACTGCAGAGTTTCTGCTGTTATCTTTTGAAAATACCAGTTTCTATTGAGAGGTGAAGGGTGATTTATTGAATGTTCTTTTTACTGTACAACATTTAAAACTTGTATTGTGCATAATCTGGAAACAGGTGTACTTTATATTATCTAACAAATGCGTATACAACTTAAGTTATGTACCTTGTAAGGTTTAGTTTGAATTATTTAGGCTTATTTCACCATATCAACTATATCTTTGCTGAAAAACAAGGAGACCTAACTTCAAATTCATGTCAAATCAAAAGGTTTAGTATGAGGAAAATTTGACAAAATGTTTTCCCACTATTCTCAAAAGGTAGAAAAAGTGCCATATATTAAGACTTTAAATGGCTTCTGTTGCAGATTTACCAAATTTTATTAATATCTACATTATTGATAATGGCCTTGAAATTAACCTGACCTAAGTAGTAACTAGAGATGGCGATATTTTGACATTAGCCTGCAAATTGTATGCAGATTAAAACTGAGCCGCAGCAGCAGTTGTACTTGACTGGCTTTCAGTCTGCATGAACTTTGATTGCTATTGCATTTAGCCGACCATAGACAGTTAGTTATTCCTTCGATATGCTGGAAGACCGGTCATGGATGGAATCGGCCGCTCACCCTTTGTGTTCCGGCATTTACTCCAAAGTAATGCGATTGCTCTAAAATTTACTTTCTGGACGATTCATGCGCGAATTGACCTTTTAAGCATTAGATTTCATGGAAGATCAACTGCCCTGAGTGTGCTCGGCTACAAAATCGGCCACAAATCTAACCGTCAATGGCAAGCTTTTTTAATAGTCAATTAGATGCAGAAATGTCAACATTAGCATACACATTATATGCTGATTGAGATGGAGCCAATACATTCTGCAGCTGGGTTTCATGATTGGCAAACTTTGCATTCAATTTGCTTGTAATGCTTATTGATCTCTAGTAGTCACTGATATTACAACTTTGCATAATTATCATTTTTTTATGGGGAGGGTCACATTGGCATTTATCTGGATGTCCCTTCTGTCTCCGGGCTATCAGAAGCATTTTCCTTTGAGTTATTCAAGAGGTTTTTTGGTGGTTGCATGTGTGTACAAATGCCTGAAACCTGCTTATACAAGCACTCAAAGCCCTTCTGCAAAAATAATTTCCTTAATTCAGAAACCCTTTGCACATGTATATTAAGTTGCATATGTATAAAGAAGTGTAATTTTGTATGAGACCTCCTTTTTGGCATAAGAACTGGCAGGCCTGGCAAGGGGCCCCGATGAATGAAACCTCCCCCAGACCAAATCAGACCTATACTTAGCATTGTGTACATCAATACCTGGATAAGGGGTGGCATGAAGGAGTGTGCTCCCCCATCTTGGTAATACCAGGCTCTCTGGCAGACCTGGCTTGCCAGGAAAGGGGGGTACAGGGCGAGAGTGTGCTCCTCCACCCATGAGCCAATCCAGGCCCGATGCCATAGCTCAATGAGGGAGACTCATCTCCACAACCTGGCTGATGTAGTGGAGGTCTGCAGGTGGAGACTCATTGAGTATATAGAGGACACATTTAGCAAGGGACCCATGGACCCCTTACTCTTTCCTAAGAAGGTAATAAGAAAAAACTAGAAACTGAAGAAATTGAGAGTTTTAATTTGCTTAAAATCCCATAGGATTCTTCACTTCCACATATTCAGTTACATCTTGCACTGTAATCCTTTCAGTACCCATGCATGGTCCCACAGCCAACTGACCTGGAACTGGACTGTGCAAGTTATTTTGTTCAGACCTTTTATCCGCATGTAAAAGTTACCTGAAGTAACTTCTACACACAAAAACCTCAGCTGACAAGGTGACTTGCACAGCCCTATTCTCACACTGAATCACTGGGAGTAGGACTGCGCATGTCAGTTTACAAAGCCCTACTGTCCTGTGTGTCAGAGAATACTTTGGTAATGTTTCCATACGAGACACTGGGGCAGAGTATACTGATAAGATGCATTCCTACCTGTCATTCAGTGTGAAAATTGAGCCTTGCAAGTCACCTTGCCAGGTAGAGGTAAGGGAAATATTGAATGTTAAAATACAGGGACTGACAAAATGAACATTGCTGAGAGGATTTGGCTGAAGACATAACCACTGTGTAATTCTAAATTCTGTGCTTGGTGTATTTTATTTTTAATTATTCAGAACACTAGCTTCCTTAATGAAGGGTCTTCACCTCATGTTATTGCATCAGCATGGTTTGCCTCCACCTTAGCAAGCCTACTGGGCCCAATACCAAAACAGGGGTTTGGTTGTTAAATAGGTGGAACCCACTAAATTGATTAAAGTACACTTCTCTTTGCATATGCAACATCCTATCCTTCTGCAAATGTAATTTACATGTAAAATTACCCTGAACATTGTCTTCTTGGAAGACCAGTTTTTTTTGGCATGTAGCATGACACCCTGGGCCATTAAATATGCCTCTCAACTGCTTTGCAAAGGCTGTATAAATGCAAAAAAAAAAAAAACATCTGGAGGGTGTTCCTATTGAAATCAATGGAGACCTTTGAAAAGCCCTTTGGACATGACAGGAGGCATTAACCTCCCTGGCGGTTCACTGAGGTGCAGATTTCTGTACCAAAAGTGATACAG
>CM070033.1:109409172-109426937 GCA_036250615.1 Ptychadena robeensis | reverse complement strand
GGAAGGGAAGAAAAATGTAATGGGGCTTTAACGGCACATCCTACACTTCCAACTCTCACATAGTGGTATGGTTTCTACGATACAGCACACAGGAAGTCAGTCTTTCTCTTGCTGCTGTATGTTCCTGTTAACAATAGTTTGGAGAAAGAATAGACTGCACCCAATTGTAGGGCCTTGTGTGCTTTCTTTCTACATTTTCTTTCTTGAATAAGGCCTCCTCATTTTTTTTAGGAAATAATAAATTTCAAAAGGCAACCGATTCTTTTTCATCTCTAAGGACTGATGAATCTGCTAAAACATAAGCCGCATAAACCCTTAATGAAGACACCTAAAAGAGGTTCACAGCCCCAAAGCTGACCAAGCATAGACCTCACTCATAATGTACGTCATAAATATTACTGCTTTATAAATAAACTTCTTGGTGTGTGTGGTTGGTATAGTTGTGGTTATGCTTGTGGTCAGTTTAGTCAAAAATAGGGAGAATTAAAGGGAGGCTATAGAGCAATACAAAAATATGTAACATGTAAATAGTTTCAATAAAGAGACCTATCAAAAAGTACAAATAATATATATGTTTTGAATGGGAAGTTGCTGTCATACAGCACATGAAGATAAAAGAATGGATAGCTTGGTAAGATGTTAGCGCTCTTGCAAGGTCCAGATTTCTGTACCAAAAGCGCACCATAGACTCTAATGGAATTTTTTTGTGTTGTAGGCCTGTAAATTCCAAAAATATGTACGTACAAAGGTCTAATAGACATCCGTAATATAATGTTTAAAACATACAATTATTATAAAAAAAGAACATTACAAAAATTTATAAAATGTATCATTTGAATGATAAAATCTCTTGAATACTTATTTGATATGAAAGATTTCAAAACAGTATTTATGTTTGTTTATAATAACATTTTTATTACAATTGGAAATGTGTTTTGTTTTTGTTTTACTCTGAATTGTATTGGATACAGTCATCACTGTATCCAGTACAATGTCATTTGGCACCTTCTGTGAGGGTTAACTTCAAAGAGCACATCTTGAAATGACACTGGGGGTGATTTTCCAGATGTGGTCATTGAAGATAGCTCAACTTGCATATAAATGTCCCGCAGCGCGGGACATTCATATGCAAATTGGTCTGGGAGAGGGGTGACATCAGAGCATCAGATCCCCCCAGCACAGAACAGGGAGTATGTGCTGCTGCCGGGGATCTGACCACTCCATCTCGTCCTCTGCAATACTGACATAAAGTGCTGGACGAGATGGAGCCATCAAAGGTGCTAGGGGGGTTAATATATTTTGATTTAACAAACAATATATTAACAACAAAATGATCAAATGTAACTAAACACCAAATGCAGCTAACTTAACCAATATTTTTTTGATTTCACATGTATTATGTTGAACATGCTAAATTCATTGTTTGATTTCACACCCTAAGGAGTAATGAATGTATCCGATTGTAGAAGCTGAATAATTAAAAAAACAAACATTATTTTTATAAAAAAATCAAAAACTCCTGTTTCAATTCTTGCTTTATTATTGCAGAAAATGCATTAGTGGTGGTGGTTCCAAGTATTGAAATTTAGATTATAGTAATAAATCAGTTTATAGTTTTATTCAATATAAACCAATATGGGCTTATTACATTTAGCGGGTTGTATTTTAATAATTTGTTTTACTGTATTTCATGCATGAGAAGACAGACCCAACCATTAGATGCACCCTAGGTGTTTGCTAGGCAATCAGGCAAAAAATTACTTGCAGAAAGCAAACATAGCATGTTCCAGAGGGAGAAAGGACAGTGCAGACAGCTTGGAGTGTAAGTTAGCACTGCCTCTACTATGCAGTGAATACCAATATGGAGCATATTTGAGCCCTACACACTCTTCATTTACTCTTTAAGACCCAAATATGTTTTCCCGCCAATTGTAGAGTAAAAAAATACACTGCTAAATTCTGTGCTCAGCATGTTTTTGGAGCAATTGGATGGCAAAAACACTAATATAAGGAGAGGAAGCTTTTTGTTGCCTTTGACAACCAACAATTGTATCAGTAAAGCATCACCTAAGTTTATAACGTTATTTCCTATTTTTGGGTCAAATATAGAGGAGGTGGAGACAGCCCTATTAAAGTCCTCATTTGCCTACAAAAAGGTAACCCTACCTACCTGGTTACTCCAGCAGTGAGAATCTACCTTCAAAGGAATAAAGGTAGCCATACACGGGGCGATTTCCCACACGATTCCTGGCCGATCGATCACCGGGCACATGCACGCCAAACGATCGACGAGGAATCGCGTGCAGCCCACCTTGCCCGATCAACCCCGGCCGATCGACATGGCCCCCTAAATCGGAACGACCAGAGAACCAACCTGTTGGTCTTTTCTGATCGATTCAGCACACATCAAGGGGAGTTGACATTTGTGAAGCGATCGATCGGGCACAGAATCGTCCAGGAATCGGTGGCCTAAGGTGGTAGGCACAGACTTGATTGGGCAATCGATCGACGCCTGTGGCTTCACCGGAATCGATCGGATGGGCGATCGATCGCTCACAAGTCGACACATGTATGGCTAGCTTCAGACTGAATACAGATAGACCAATTTAGGCCTAACCAATGCACAGAACAGCCCTAAAATGCAAACTGTCACAGATCCATTGACGGCAAGCTTTGTATTGGCTGCAGCTTCTTTACTCTTTCTTGTTTTATATTGTCAAAGATCATTGATTAGCTACAATAATACAATTTCCGGTGTTATATTGTGTAGGCTACATTGTGCTGCCAGAACAACTTTGACCCATTGAGGTGTGGACTCCACGAGGCTGTGCAGTTTGTTCTGTGGTATCTGGCACTGAGATGTTAGCAGAAGACCCTTAAGTCCTATCAGCTGCCAGCATGGGGCCTCCATGTTTAGGACCTTCCAGAATAACCAGGTAAATAATACATAGGCATGCAGCGTACTGAAAAAATGTGACTATGACTGATTTTTGTATTCTGCCAGCTTTGTTGCATGTCCAGCCAAATTTTTTAACAGTTTTGCAATAGTAGCTTCTGTGGCATCACACCAGCACCTGTGGCACAACCTTGATTCTGCCATCAGTTTACCAGTTGTCCTTCCCTAGGTGACTTTTGCTAGGAACTAACCCCTGCATACTGCAACCCCCCATCAACATTCTACAACCTACCCTGCCTAGCCAACATACATCAACATAAATACTACTTTTTTCTCTTCCCAACACATCACCTTCAAGAACTTACTGTTCTACCTGCCTAACATTTCACAGCCATGACAGGTACCATGTAACTAAAAATGCCATTGTATTCACTTCACCTGTCAGTGGTTTTATTGGCTGATCGGTGAGTATGTGATCTGAGTCATTCCAGCAATAGATAAAAGTAGAGGGTTAGAGGTTCTGCTTCCCGATCACACGAATGCAGCATTTGGTGATGGCACTCTCACAGCGTAGGCATCACCTGAACAAACTGCTGGGCTGTTGCTAGGAAACTGGGCGATGTTTCCATGATTTTACTGTGTTTCCTGATGGCATGAAATCTGCTTTAGGTAAGCAAGTAGAATCCAGATGTTTATCATCAAATAGAAACCAGAGCTAACTTCACGACCTTGTGCACTGTGAGGGCAACAAGTCAAATCATTTTAATAGTAATTATTAAAATATTTGTTATCATCAAAATATACAGATAAATAAATATGTGTGTATTCTATCAAGGGTTTGTCACACAACACATGCATATGAACTGGACAAACTGCAGATGTAATTCCTCTGCACATTTTTCTTGACTTGTTGACATGTTATTTCTAAATGTATGCCCCTACTACAAATTGTGCCTTAAAGCTGAATTCCAGTGTTCATCAATGAACAGTTTCCTTCCCTGTACTGAAATTGTTTACTCTTTTTCCCTGCACACAGTCAGCTTCTCACTGTATGCAGTAGACAATGCAGTTAGTCATATAGCCTGCCTCATTTTTTGGCTGATAGACCTCAGTCACTAGCATCAACTAGTTTCTTCCCTTTTCAGGCCTGGATTCATTGGCATTCGTGTGTTATTATGGAGGCTTTGCATCATGTGGGTGTTATCACAGCTTCCTGTAATAAAGCGAAGTACAGCACCCTACTTTTCTCTGTCAGCAATTGTAAAGTCCCTGAAACACTGACATACAGGGCTCCACTCCACTAGAGAGATTTACACTCTGCAAACTAACCATGTTTGTCCAGGCAAGAAACTAGAGCAACCAGTTCACATTTCTCATGCAAGCAGAAAAAACAAAGTAAAACTCTTAATTAACAAACCTCTATTCTATGAAATACAAATTCAAGATAAGTGTCTAAGCTGAACTGAGAGAGAACAACTTTAATTACTTTACAACAGCAGTCTGTTTACCCTTCTTGAAATTAATAAATACTTGAATGCCCATATACTGTTAATAGGTCCAATAAACTTAAATCCAAATTTGTTGAAATTTTAACTTGGATTTGCCATAGCAACAAGGTAAGAGCGGAGTAGAAAAAATTTACAAAATGGGGGATCATCTGAGGGCTTCAGTCTGACATGCAAAAATATCACTCCTTTACACAACAACCTACCTTTACTTTGTGGGAATTATTTTAGCAATATGTAGGCAAACTGAACTCCTTGCCACACACATCCCACATTGTGTTCTAAATGATCAGTTCTCCTCAGAGCTAATAACCTGAATTGCTTCAAAGGTTAGAATATTCCTGGTTTTCCATATACCACAAAAACACAATACACTGAACAGATCAGACAACAAATATTTTGGAGCTCTAAAAATTTACTGTAAGGAAAAACAAACAAGGTGTTTATTTACATCCTTAGATTCCTTCCTTTCCGCTTATTTTCCTCTAGTGATCCTGAAAATACCATACTTCCTGTACCTTCATGTCTAAATTAGTTTCTCTGTTGTATACTTAGAGGGAAATATAGTTGTTAAAGAGACTGGACTTTAAACATGTCATGCCTTGTTAATATATATTACATGGAGGCTGGCAAAGACAAGGGCACTGCATTTCTTGCAAGATAAACATGTAGTTTTGTAATATCACATATTTTAATGTTTTACTATTTTTTTTCATGTTTTCATCCAGACCAAGTTGAAAAGGAGAAGTGACGGATGCTTGCAATGACCTTCATGTGCTATGCTCCAAATGGGAAATATAAGTTTCAAGGTTACAAATTCCACACCAATATCCTGTTGTAGTTTTCCCAAGCCTCTACCACTTTTGTTGCTCACATCCACCTGCATGTATCATGCATGTGGGTGACAATGAAGTCTTATTATAATATTAACTGCATGAAGTTATCAGAGCAGAATATTTTTCTAGTACTGGTAAAGTTGGATTTTTGACTTACGGTATGTCAATCATAGGAGCTCCTAGTTATCATAAAAGTTCATTGACGGATTTCACTTACAGCCTGAAATTACTCATTAGGATTCCATCAGAATTAAGCTTTTGCTTATAGTAAACTGAAAACTGGTTTGTGCAAGAGAATAACTGCTTTGGCAACTGACTGGGTTTAATAGAGCTTTCCTTATTGTTTTTTTTTCATGCATGCCCAAAACATTTAGTTGTGGTTTAACTGATGAAAAATGAGAAAACAAAATACAACTGACTTTAAATGTTTTTCAGACAAACACCAGAACTGAGTTGGCGTGGAGCTTCATCTGTCAATATATTTGTGTAGGTATTGGGTAGGTATTATTACATTTTCAATGCAAAATGATTGGATTGTAATGAATTGACAAGATGTTTATTGCATAAATATTAATTTCTGTGAAACTAACCTGTGTATATAAGTTCTACCAAAACATGCAAACTGCAACCTCTTAACACATAAAAGCTGATATGTTAAAAAAAAATTGTTGAAACAATAACCCTACTTGGTTGATATTGCATTAAAGTGACAACTATCTAATCACAATAATCCATTTTTGTGTTGTATGGTAAAATATCATTTTGACAGCAACTAAGTCACAGAGGATGAAAGTAATAGAGGTAAGTTATTAAGTTATCAGTGTCAAGCTAGTAAGCTTATATTGGATTATATGCTTATATCTTAATACCTAATACCTACATAATGTATTATATGGTCTGTGGGTAAACTGTAGATTACATAATCATGCCACTATCTAGGTTTCAGTCTCTCCTATACATTTTTTAATTAGCTGACAAAATTCTTGACTATGGAGGTCTGCTTTTAAGTAATATAGCAACCAGCTGTATTGTAAAGGTGGTTTTACACATGTAGATTTTTTATTCGATCAACGAAGAACAAAATATTTTTTGGTTGATTAAACAAAAATCTAGAATGGCCAATTTGTTTGATGGATAAATTTTGTTCGACCTTGAGCAAAAAAATCGTTCAAAAGGTCATCGAACATGTTGGTGAATTTTTACCTGTCATTGTAATTTTGAATGTATTTTCATTCGATATCTAAAAAATCTTATGCTACAGTCCATAAATGGACGAACGATGTTCCACAACTACATTGAACAAAAAATCGAATTGGCAGTTGATTGAAGAAAAAATCTACATGTGTAAACCCACCTTTACAGCTTAAAAACACATGTCTTTCAGATTCATAGGCCATAGTTTACTTCCTTTGAAAGTACAAATCATGTTCAATGGGTCAAACCTGTTGTGTTTTAATGTAATTTTAATAAAAACATCAACATTTGTTGGCATGATAACAGCAGAAAAGTGTGCTGTACATAAAAGCATTTTTGTTAAGGGTTTAAATTAAACTCCAAAGAAATAAAAATTGTACCTTAAGATTCAGAGTTTTTTTTGCTATGGGGATAATGTCAAATGTTACATTAAATCTCTACCCCTTGCATCCCCTATATGGTAAGAGCAGGAACCTAAGGGCCCAGACACATTTTGAAGTGATGGTGAGGTGGCTGCTGCTGGAGTGAAAAATAGGTTTCAACAAACGATATTAAAAAAGTAATTTTTCTTAATGATCTGAATTTATGCCTTCAACTTCTCAACTTGTGCAGAGCCTCTCTCTGCATAAGCTGGCATTTGCGAAAACCTGTTTCTTACTGGTTATTTTTTACCCAGCATATTCAGAAATAACCACAAGATGGCGCCTGGGTACAGAAAAGTCTATGTAGTTATCAGTAGAGTCTCCTGTGTTTGGATGCAGTCTAGTGTTTATGCCTGTGCATATGCACAATTACACACCTAACAGGGAAAACAACCAGAACCACAACTAGCATGATTTCCCATTGATTATGGTATTCATAATTCATTATTAGCCATAGCTGCCCTGCTCTTTTTATAGCTTAGGTCAGCTTTAAATGTACATCTTTATTTACCTTTATTTTCTTTCCAAAATGAAGATTTTAAACATGGCAGATCCATTGCATTATCTTAGAAATTTAGCTTGAATGTGTAGTGGCTGTGTTTCTGTCCGGTCATTTCTTTCTATTCTTTACAGTATATAAAGGACTGAAAAGGACTTATGCCATAAACATACTTTAAAGAATTATTGGGATCAGTAAGTTTGTAATGATTTTTCAGTCAATAAACATTTATTAATTAATATGTGGTCTATTGTGTTTTTTTTTATGCACAAACATATGTATTCAGAAATCAAAAAATAACTCTTATATGAAATATATAATATTTATTGGCACCCCTGCATTTATTTTAAAAATTGAACCTATCCTAGAAAATTGTTGCAGTTACAAATTATTTGGTATTGTCATGTTTATTATTTTGTGGCCACTGAAAACATATATGTGACTATAAACACTCAGCTTGTCATGCATGACCAAGTGACATTCTTTTAGGGCCATTTCACACTATATGCGTTTTTTAAAGGCATGCCTTTTTTATAGGCATGCGTTTCCGCATATATGCAAAAACGCATGCGTTTTTGACATTACATATGTGTTTGCGTTTTGCATTTGCGTTTTTGAACAAATGAATGAAAAATTCAGGAAAAATAGATCAAAAATGAATACAGCAGTGAGTTTTTAAAAACGCATGCGGAAACGCTGGAGGTTTTTAAAAACGCAACACATACGGTGTGAATGGTAACATTGGTTGTCTATGTAAAAACGCACGCAGTAAAAAAACGTGTGCGGTAAAAAAAACGCGCACGTTTTTAAAACGCACTGCAACGCATATAGTGTGAAATGGCCCTTAGCGTTTGCCCAGTAAGCATTGCTGCCTTTCTTTTGAGAACTCTAGTTCCTGATTTCCTGATGTAATGGACAATAAAAATCAAGCAACAAGTCCACCTGGACCTAGTTTCCCTTGTCTTCCTTTAATATGTATTAACTTTGTTAAACCTACCACTTAATTGGAATAAAAAAATGGATAAACCATTGTAATTCTAAACAGAAGACCTTTAGGTCATACAAACTCTCCTTACTGAAAGGGAGTCTGGTATTAGGCCCTGTTAACTATGCAACGTAAAACTGAATGATATAATGCACACTTTACTGCATTGCATGGAGGTTGCATTATGCAGAACACAGCATATATGTTAATAGGATATTACATTTCAGGAGACCCTATTTTTTATTATTATCAACAAAGAGAGAATAAACAAGATTTTAAAGACAGAAACTATGAATGAAAGACTGCAAAGTTGAAAGTGACAGTGAACTTTGTAAACAAAAATGTCTGACTGGGATTTTTGGAAAATAACTTTTTTTCACCTAGGACATGTTCCCAAAAGCCACATTTATCCCCAAGCAATATACAATTAGGTTTCTAAATATTAAATAATAGTAAACCGCTGCCTTTCTGCTTTAATTTAGCGTGTTGAACAAAAAGATAGCATAGAAAGTTTTGAGGAACTAAAGCATTTTCTCTACATTATTTTCTACAATTCAAGAATTTAGAAATAATTGTACAGTTTACTCAAAGGCTATTTAATGGATTTCTGTGTATTGGGGGGAGGGGGTGCTTGTATGTGTAAGATTTTGCTGTGAACGAACAACATGCAATCAAAGGAGCTTTTTCGGTGCGTCCGGTTGCACTTTGGATGTGTCCGCTCAAATCGAGTCCAAAGAGCTAAGGGTGCTCTGGGCCCGTTTTTTAGATGTGGCATGATGTGCTGCAAAGAATGCGGTAAGCCACGTTTTTAAAAAACGCAAGCCCTCTGGACTCCATTGAAAACAGTACAGCGCTCACAAAACAACACAGTGGAGCCTCAGCTAAACTGAAGTTGCTGTAGAGTAACAGGCATCAGAAACACCATACATTCAGCTCTCTATCTTCATAGTTTCAGCAAAAGCTATTCATTCTGTTCCCTTCCAAAAGCAATGCTACATATTCAAAGTGACAGGTGGAAGAGCTTTGTATGGTAGTTGTAGGTAGGGGGTAACCAATTACTATAAGATATAGTGGTAGCTGAATTACAGGTTTTATATGATAATTGCAACAACCTGCGGCCAACTTTTTTTTAAGAAACCTGATCCACTTGTCAATGTATTCTAAATTCTTGTCACATTTTGCTATTTAAGGAGCATTTACACCCCCATGAATCACTCCTGGACCTGGCTTGCCTTTCAAAATGTCCTAGAAGCTGGAATTTCACCCTGAATATGCTACCGAGACTACATAAGCATTATCAGTGAGTGAGTACAAGGTGAAGACAGGCTCTGGGGAGTTTCAACAGTTATCCAAAAGTAGCTGCTGCACAATTTTGAACCCATTTGAGGTGACAAATGAAATGGTAAGCAGTGATCAAGTTGGGTAGTCAAGTAGAGGGACCATTAAATTAAGGTCACCTTATTGGATCCCTAGTAGAAGACTAAAGTTGGTTATCTCTTTGTGCGATCTTAGAGAGAGCACATGTGCCGGTTTAATTAAGTTTAATTAGGTAATTCGTTTTTAATAAGACTCCCATTTCCTGTTCGATAGACTGAAACCGACCGATTTATAAGTCGATCGATCGAAAAATCGATGCCTGTCCACATGATTCGATTGACTTAAATCAATCAAAATTCACCAAAAAATTGATCGGACATGTCAGAATAAACTTTGACCGATCGAGTATATATCAATTATTATTTTGTTGTGCCTGACTAATTTTTGTTAGATTTAAATAATAAGCATACTTACACATCCGCTGGCAGACATTTTGGTGTGTTTACGATCAGCTCTCTTATGCTTTTAAGCAATTGGACCAACATCAAATATCGGCTTCTCCATGTGGGGGGTATTTCGAACACAGTTTGATCTATCCAACTAACATTGATCATAAATCATGTCAAATCTGACATCTATCATAGGGAAATCATAACGTGAATGGGGACCTTAAGTTCTTGAAAAGTGCTTATTTGTTGCATCCCTGGTGAAGACAAGGTCAATGTTCTGACCAGCTTTCTTCCAGTGCTGACATTTTCTGCAAGAGTAGCAGCCTTGCCATGGATTTGTGTAGATTATTCTAACAATATGATCTCTTACATTAATGGTCCCAGGGCTAATATTATAATGCTAAAAAGGTGAAAACCATCTGCTAATGGGTGTACCAGGCGGACAACTTGATGGAGCTTGTGCAATATTTGATGGAGATACTAGCCAGCTCTAAAATTACTTTACATTTCACAGGGACTTCAGTGCAACCGAAGTACCTGTCACAGAGAAAATGCTCCAGTATCCAGACAGCATTGATTGGCTGACTCTTTTTTAATATTACAATATTGTGTTTTTGGCTGCGTATCCAATTAATGGAACTGCAAACACAACACAGCCAAAATGCATACAGCAATGCCCTATTATAGGGTAAACGTCACCACACAATGCAGTAAATTGTTATATGTATGGTAAATAGGTGCTTTCACACTTTACAAGTTGTGTTGTGCTTTTGGCAACACAACAAAAGTATTATTACTATACTTGGGTTCCCTCTAGTGGACAAAGTAAATATAATAAAACCCAAAGGACAGCTAAACTAAAATGTATGTTACAGCTAGCAAATATTCAGGTAATTCTCTCAAGGTATTATGTTTTTGGAGTCATATACTTCATATATTTTTCATTATTTTTTTTCTCCTCTAGAAATGAATTTTTTTTTGACATAAATGTTATTTTTTGTGGGTAACATCTTTTTTTTTTATATAAAGCTGGCCATAGACTTTTAGATTTTCGGCCAATTTTGCCACTGATCGACTGCCGTGCACACTCACTCACGGTCCATCCGCCATGATATCGGCTGCAAATCTAATGGTTAAAAGGTAAATTCAGCCATGAATTGGCAGGGAAAATCGACTTAAGAATTTACGGACATTACTTTGGATGGCTGGTATCCATCCAGGGTAAATGCCAGCACACAAAGGCCATGCGTGATGACGTTCATCTGCCGGCATATCGAAGGAAAAACTAACCATCTATGGCCGGCTTAAGTCACCAAATTTGTTTGTCCTATATTCATTAACATATTAAGTTAAAGTGGGCATGCTAAGGATAGATCTGAAAATCAGTTATGGATTTACTTGAGTTTTGGGTCCCTTGATAATTTGTGGTAGGTGGAGCTGGAAAGCTGCGGGTGAGGCAGAGGAGTCGACTGAGTGTACGACATGTAAAACAAGAGCCAGGCAGGTGGTATAACTAAAAAAAGGTAATCTGAAAAGTGAGATTCCTCACCAGAGCTAGATTATCCACTTGACAGTGTAAACAGTAGTTTAGGACCTAGTGGGCTCAGCTACAACCTTTATGGTCCAGCATTTAAAAAAATAATAGATAATACAAATGGAGGACTTTTCATCACCAGCATTCAACACTGTAGTTCCTTACAATTTCTTTCTACTAATGCAAAGTCTTTCCAGAAATGAAATCTCAACACATGTTGACATGTGATGCTTAACATGAAAAGCTTTACTTTAGTAATAATTAAGGGTCCTAATGGGCCCTCTTTCACAGTTTTACCTTCCAATTATTCATGATACAGGCCGTGTGAGGTTTTTACCACTACACTTAGTAAACAGGGACCAATTGGCTAGGCCACTGACAGTCTGCAGCAAAGTCCTGTCCCAGTCCAAATCGTGTTTCAAAAAATCTATAATAATAACATAGTGAGCGCTCACACCAGTCAATCACCTGCTACAACTGCTAGTAATCGCTGGTAAACGCAGCAGTTAAGGCACAGAAACACACAGCTAATGTGCTTTTGTTTGAAAACAAAAGCACAAGCCATTCCTATATATCCAACAATTTAGGTGATGATACATTGTTTAGGGGCTTTGTAACTAACTCACTAAAGGTACCCATACACGTTGCGATTTTTCGGGGACCGATGCGATATTCGATTTCGATGCCCGATTTTTGCTTTAGTGCTATTTTTAAAAGTCGGTCGGATGCCCAATTTTTCGGCCGATTATTCAACCGATCGGCTGATTGGATTGGGAATCTTTTAAGAGTGGCCGACCGTCCTAAAATTACAGGCATCCTCATTCGGGACCCGACCGACTTTTCGGCCGATTTTTCTAAAAACAGCATCGGAATACATTTGCATGTTAGGAATCCCTAACGATCGACCTACCCGACCGACCGGATCGGTCGGAAGGGCTAAAATCGCACGAAAAATCGCAATGTGTATGGGTACCTTTAGTCTGCTTGCGAAATCTCGCAATTTTCATCTCTTGAGTATAGAGCTAATTTTTTTTCAGCACATTTTGGGTGTTACAAAATTCAGCTTATGCTCAAGAATATATCCTTTATTGTATCTATATATATATATATATATATATATATATATATATATATATCCTTTTATCCTTTATTGTGTAGAATATTGCCTTCTACAACCCTGCTCCACTCATTCCAACTTCAAAATAACTGGTCCTGGGCGAATGTAGCAAAATTTCCACAGATAAAAGAGAAGCCCATAAGGCGTCCCCTGGTGTTTTTGGTTCCACATTAGATCCAGAGAAAAACAGAACAGCTTTCTTTCTTTTCTGTTTCAATAACTTCACTTTTTATCAAAATACAAAGTACAACATGATATATAAAACAATTTCAAAATACAATAAAAATAAGTAAAAGCGACAAATCAACATATAAACATCTAAAATGTTAACCACCACTAAGTTAGCAATTAAATGATAATAAAAAAATCTGTCTGAGCATATAACATCCATGACCATATATATATATACGTCTAACCAAACTCCGTGTTCCTCATGGATAACCCACACACAATGGGAACATAGTAGCACCAAAGGAAATCATTGCTTTCTCCCAGACCCCCCCCCCCCCCCTCATCATGAAGGAAAGCACATCTTTGTGTTGTGTAGATATAATCTTCTGTGGGAAGAGTACCTTGATCTTAGAGATTTAAAAACAACAAAGCATTACTTTATAGATGAAAGTACCATTGCACATGAACTTCAACAAAGTAGCTCCTCCAGGCTCAATGACCATCACATTTTCTTTGAGTATATGCTAAACTCCTTGAGACACCACCTGCAATCCTGAACAATGTCTTTCTTTAGGTAATTCCAGACTGTTCGCTCTTGTTTTTCTCTTTTCAAGCAGTCATAGATTCTCTGGAGTTTAGTGAAACTTTAGTATGTATTCAAGCTTAACCTGGGGGTCAAATTGGCAATGTAAGCATAATTTTGTTAAACCAGCTGCCTGTCCAGGTGGCAATGACAATCTACAGATTTTAAACATTTGGCCTGGGCATCTGTGTACAAAGGGGAGAGATGGTCCTGATAAGGGCCGTGACCCTTTCAATTTTTGTTACCTACTTATTTCCCTCTGTGACCCATTTTCACTGTATGGGTCTCTCCATGTGCATCTCCTCTTTTCTTTCCTCCCTTCCTATCTCAGTTCTAGAATATTGTCTCTATTTTCAATCTTTACTTTATATAAGTTTGCCCTTTTATGAAATTTCAGTTATGCTCTCTAAATTTCTATTCTTCCCTCCACCATCTACCATTCATCTTGTCCTATCTGTCTAACAAAGGGTGGGGATCATTGGTTTATACAGCATTGTAGAGGCATAAGCAGAATATTTTATATTACAATTTTTTTTTTAAACGGTTAGATTTAGATTATGGGTGAAGTGTGACAAATTAGAATATCGTCCAAAAGTTCCTCTATCTCAGTAATTCAACTTAAAAGGTGAAAGTAATATATGAAATAGATTGATTATATGCAAAGCAAGATATTTCAAGCCTTTGTTCGTTATAAGTTTGATGATTATGGCTTACTGCTAATGAAACCCTCAAAACTAAAATCTCAGAAATTTTGAATATTGTGAAAAGGTTTAATATTTTAGGCGCAAAGTGTCTCCAATCAAATAATTAATCTAACACCCCTGCAAAGGGGTCCTGGGCCTTTAAGCGTTCTCTCACTCTGGTTTAGTAGGATTTGCAACCAAAGGAAAAACTGCTGACCTGGCCATTTATTAACACCTTCCATAAGGAGGGAAAGCCTAAAAAGGTAATTGCAATAGAAGTTGGATGTTAAGAAGCAGCAGGGATGACCGTAGCCTGGAGAGGATTTTCAGGAAAAAGCCATTCAAAAGTGTTATGGACTTTAACAAATAGTGGACTGAGGCTCACCACACACAGACAGGTCCTGGACACGGGTTTCAAATGTAGTATTCCTCTGATGAGAAAAGAATTTGCATCTCATTTGGAAACCAAGGTCTGGAGGAAGAAAGGAGAGGCACACAATACAAGATGCTTGAAGTCCAGTGTAAAGTTTCCAAATTCTGTGTTGATTTGGGGAGCCATGTCATCTGCTGGTGTTGGTCCACTGTGCTTCAGTCCAGTGTTGACGGGGGCCAGTGTCAACGGGGTCCAGTGTCAACGCAGTCGTCTACCAGAAAATGTTTGAGCACTTTATGCTTCCTTCCACAGGCACAGAGCTTTATGGAGATGCTGACTTCATTTTCCAGCCAGACTTGGTACCTGCCCACACTGCCAAAAGTACCAAAACTTGGTTAAATGACCATGGGATTACTGCGCTTGTTTTGCCTGAACCTAGTAGAGAATCTATGGGAGAAAGATAAGAGATATGAGAGCGAACAATGCAGAAGAGCTGAAGACTCTTTTCAAAGGTCTGACAATTTTCTAATTAAAATCTTTGTTTCATTTATTTCATAAAATTTTCAAGAATTTGGGGTTTTTCATAAACTGTAAGCCATAATCACCAAACGTTTACAAATAAAGGCTTGGAATATCTAGTTTTGCATGAAATCAGTCTATTTCATATATTAGTTTCACCTTTTAAGTTGAATTGCAGGAACTAAACTGAAATACATAAACTTTTGTCATCACAAACTAACTAAAGCAGATGCTGCAACTGCAAAGTATGCTGTTTATATAAGCTTACATATATAATGCGTGCATTGAATAATGTGAACATTAAATTACTTTTCTATGTTGTTTTTTGCAAATGTTTTATTTTTGTACATTTTCATGGCGTACAACTTGAAGCCTTTGTGTTAATATATATATATTTTAATATATATAAAGCCACACGAGTACTTAAAAATATCACTGACTTTGTGATTTATTTAGCAAAATGAATATTAATGAGACTTTGCTATTTATTGCATATAATAAGTGTAAGAATGGAAGCCTATATAAATGTGTATTTTTGCACATAGTTGCTACTCAGAACGGCCTGATGTCTGCTTACTTACTGTACATTAAACAAACACAAGGTGTCAGAGTTGCTCTATTTTTTGATTGCATCAGCATTCTTTTTTCCAGCATAAATGTCTCCGTGTCTGAGCTGCCTGTTATTTTTATTCAGGTGTATGGCAAAAGAGCTGCTAGTAAAACAACTATTTCTCTTTTTTGCCTATTTTAGCCTGACTTGATATCACTTCTTTTGTCTTATTCTTGGTCCACCATGTGATGGCTTTTAGATTTGACTAAATACGAAGAGTTTGAAGTTTAAATGATCCCCTTTATTAGTGGTTTAAAAAACAAGCTTTCAGGATATCTCAGAACCCTTCTTTGGCCTGATACCAGAAAAAGGATTCTGAGACATCCCAAAAAGCTTGCTTTTTTAATGACTACAGTTATCCAATCACTTGAACACCAAACTTTCTGTATTCATTGATCATTAACACAGTACAACAATATACTATTTACTAAAGATTTACAGCAACAGCACTGTAATCAATATGAAAAAGAGCTTAGATTACAGTAGATAAACTGGTAAACAGCAAAAGATAATCCTGAATTTCCCTGTTTGCTCTTTCCCTCTCTGCAGAAAACACTATCTTATGCCTGGCATACACATGCCGATAAGCGGCCGATTTTTCACCTGACCGACGGGCGTGCGCGCTCGCGCCGTCGGTCAGCAGAAAAATCGTCCGCTTATCGGCATGTGCCCACATGGGGCGACAGATCCCTGTCGCCCCACAGCTCGGCCGGCCAGAGAACGGACATGTCCGATATTCTCTGGCCGATGCAAGCCAATGCCATTAACTTAAGACCGGCGTCTTCATTGACGCTAATGGCCAGCACACAAAGGATGCTGGCCGACTAAAGCAGCCCCATAATGCACCAGGATGCAAACGTGATGACATCATCAGGTTTGCATTCCACAGCTCATCGGAGCTTGTATGTCGGCACCCATCTGTGGGTGTATGGCAGGCATAAGAGTAAGAGCTGTAAGGCATGGGTTCTTATGCTAGGCACACACGGTTAGATATGTAAAAAGATTTGAGTACAATCATTCAAAACGTGCACGCTCACGGGGATTGATTGTACTCTAATCTGTTTACAAAGCTACCCATGTGTGCCTTCCTTCGAGCAGGATCAATAGAGCCTGTTTGACGAAACTCGATTAAACGGGTTTCCAACATGTTGGAAAACCTCGTTCAATCTCCATTACTTTGCATGTAGACATGAGTCTTTATGCAAAGTATTGTAACAGCTGCTGCTCCTGCCTCCTTCCTGCACAGCTGTCCGCTGCCAGTGTGAAGGGGTGGGACCCAGCACTCCTCACTCGGAAAGCTGTGTGAATGAGGCAGGCTGCTTCTCCCTAGCTGGCAGTGTGTTGTGATTCACAACAAGGCCTGCACCTTGTCCAGTTTGGGCAGGACCCCTTCTCTGGATACCACGTGGGCCAGATACTCTATATCTTTCTTAAACAAGTGGCACTTCTTTTGCTTACATTTTAAGTCATATTGATGTAACCTGGAAAAGACAGTGTGCTTCAAAAGGAGGGAGATATCACAACTATGTCATCCAAATATATCAGGATGCTCTCTGGGTTCAGGTTCCCTAGGCAATGATTTACTGTTCTTTGGAAAGTGGCAGGGGCATTGTTCAAGCTGAAGGGCATGTGCTTGAACTGGGGGTAACAAAGTTCCATGGGGGTAAAAAAGGCTGACATGGGCCTGCCTTTCCTGACCACGGGATTTGCCAATAACTACTGGGTAGGGTAGAGAAGCATTTGGCTCCCCTTAGAACAGCAAGGCTCTCTTCAATTCAAGGTATGGGGTGACCCTGGTGGTGACCCCATTGAGTCGCCTATAGTCCACACTATGGGAATTGTCCCAGGGATTGAACCAGGATGGCCAGCAACAACAGCCTGCTGCTACCCGAAACCAGACAAAGGAACACCATGGACTGACCGCTTCAACCTGCCAGATCCAAGGACTGATGCACACCTCCAACTCTGCTCCATATTATCAGCTACTACTCCTCCACCATCATCTCCCCTGCTGTGCTATCTCTGTAACTTTTCATTATGTATCCCACCCTTCCTGCCTCCCCTGCTGCTAA
>CM070033.1:109396673-109409072 GCA_036250615.1 Ptychadena robeensis | reverse complement strand
TGTGTAATATGCTGGCGCTATATAAATAAATGTTAATAATAATAATAATAATAATAATAAAGTAACAATGCAGGAACAAGTAAAGGACAGAATGAAAGAGTTTCATGAAGTTTAACTTATGTGAGTATGTGCTATCAATTGTCCTTTTTTTTTGACTTTTATTAATTCTGTAATCGAATTCGTATATTGTCAGGATTACCTATTCTAAACTGTTTCATTCCTACACCCTCTTCTTTTTTTCTTTTTTTTTACTTAAATTAAATGTGCAATATCAATTTTAGGAGGATTAAATTCCCCCACTGTTGTTCAGTGTTTCATTTCCTCTCTGACTTTGGCAATCTGGCTGCATTAAAAGATATCACCAGCCTATTATCCTAGGAAGGTGGGAAATGAAACCATAGCACATTATCAGGCTTCCTATCTTTAATTTCACTATTTTATTCCATCTGCTGAAGAATAAATACAAATTTAGCTTGAATTGGTGTACTGATTGAACTTGCAGAGTGTATTGCATTCAGAGGCTATATAATAAGTGTACTTTTAAAAACCATGAGGAGTGCCAACAAACTATATTTTACTATTTACTATTAGTGCAGAGAAATAAGGTTGTTTTTTTTGTTATTTTATCAGTTTTGTTTTTTTTATCATAGGTTATTTATGTAAAAATGCACATGTGAGCAGTTGTGGGCACTCTGCCCATAATACCTGTCAAGTTTTCCCTTCCCAAATCAAGTAAAACATACCAGAAGTTACACTAAGGGTGATGTGCAATTTCCATGTTTCAAAAAGAAAAAGAAAGCCAGAAGTAACACTCCCCACGTCCCCCTGACAAGCAGGGACAATACCATTAGCCTCCCTCCTAACTTCCAACCCACACATTCTCTTGACAAGCAGGGAGGGTAAAGCCTCCTCCTGTAGACCTCCATACCCCTCAATCCTCACTTCCTCCTCTTACTCACCATCCTCCCGGATTAGTATTTCCATGAAACCTGTCAGTAGGCTCAGTTGCAAGGTACAACTGAGCCTACTGACAGAGTTCATGGAAGATCTATGGTAAAATATTAATCCAGGATGAGGGTGGGAAAGAAACAAATGAAAAACTGTGTAATAAACTGTGTTTATGACAAAAATTGAGGACCAATACAAAAGTATAAAATCAAAAAAAATTTCTGGGGCGTTAAATGGCCTGATGGTTCACATAACATACCAATCAGTATATCAAATAAATAAATGAAATTTCATCACAATGTGGAACATGGTCTCATTAGACGATATCATGCCAAGTAATCTTTGGTCCTCCAACACGTGGCTGATGGATGCAGCCAGCATATCTGGAGACACTTTTGGTATGGGCAATCAAAGCTGTGTGGCGGAGAAGTTTGTTTTGTAAACACTCGGGGGAACCAGGGAGGTACACAAACCTTAAGGCCTATGTCTATATGGCACCCAATTTGGTGTTGCAGGAGAGTAAATCACTGTGGGCCTTTAAATCTATGACATGACGTGTGCAGTACCTGCCCAAAAATTTGATTTTCAATGGACACATCATTCTGCACACTGCATTGTGCAAATATGAACATGGGCTCCAAACTCATGTTTACACAATGTCAGACAGGCATGTCATAGCCCATTGTTATTAACCTCCCTAGCGCTTCTGACGGCACTATCTCGTCCTGCACTTGCTTATGCAGTATTGCAGTTGACGAGATGGAGCCGTCCAGCTTAGCTCAGATCTCCCGACAGCAGTACATACTCTCTGCTCTGTGCTGTCCGGGATCTGAAGCTTGCCGGCATGTCACCTCTCTCCCAGCCTAATTTGCATATGAAGCTGGTGGCACTGATAGCTTCTTTAAAAAGTAAGAGAGCTGTAAATGACCGTGTCCACGGCAGAAAGCCAAAATCATTGAAAAGTGAACTTCAAGCCCTGGGAAGTGAGAGACATGAAAGGTTTACAAAAAGAACTGAAGGAGAAAATTTGCCCTTATGCTGAGAAGTCTATGAAGGAGAGAGCCCAGCAGCAGCTTAATGGAGCCTCAGGTGTCCAAGATACGGTGTTCAGAATGCTTAGATCCTGTGTTCAGGATCTAGGCATTCCATTTACTATGTCCAGCCACCAGGAGGGTGCAGCCTGCAGTATGGCCAGCGGAAGTGAAGCCTCCAAGGAGGATTGTGAGGACAACCCTACCACCCAGGCAGGAGTTCTGGTGAGTGGCATGGAGGGGGTTAACTCATTGCACATGGAGGATCAGGC
Organism: Ptychadena robeensis; assembly: GCA_036250615.1. Taxonomy (NCBI): domain Eukaryota; kingdom Metazoa; phylum Chordata; class Amphibia; order Anura; family Ptychadenidae; genus Ptychadena; species Ptychadena robeensis. The sequence goes on along the minus strand of CM070033.1, from coordinate 109,406,821 downwards.
TAATCCTCCTATATGTTGTCTGCCTGTGTCTGAGGATGGTGTGGCTGCCAATAGGAAGAGTGAAGACGCCAGCATGGAAGTTAATGGTGCTGAGAGCAGAGGTCTGCCTAGCCTTGTGCCAGGGATTGCTGGGGTTGGTAGTCCCACAACAGCCAGTGCTGTTGTGCCTTTTATAAGAGGTATAACGCTTGATATATTTTTAGTTATAATACGTCTATTGGCATATATTTAAAAGCCATAGCTATGTTACTCAATTTTGTTCTCTGTTCAGAAAATGTATTAAGGCTGAAACTAACTAAGACTAACATAAGTTTTGTTTCTCAATAGGAGAAAGAGAGCCCCTTTGCTTTATATGTTTATAGATAAAGTTTTACTGAATTTTCCCTTGGTGTTATGTGCTGAAAAAACAACTTAATGGTTTGATGTATTTTACTAATAATATTATGTATTTATTTCAATTATGTTACCCAGACACCAGATGAACTATTGGTGAAAAACGTCACTATGCTTGTTAGAAATTAATCCATTCCTTTAGTAGAGTCGGCTTTAGGAAGATTTTGACCCCCCTTACAAAGGTGGAGGATGATCAGGGCATATGGACAGGACAGACAGAGCTTGAAGGGTCTCCGCACAACTAAAGATGGTGGGCTGGCCAACCCAAGCTCTGCCACCGATGTGGTGACAATGACCACTTTGCAGCATCATGTTGATAAAGAGATGTGCTTTATGTCAGAATTTAGGTTAACTTGCAAAGGACTGCAATCAGATCACATGCAATCTCTGTGTGTGCTCTGGGCACTTTTATTATGGCTGCCCAGAGGCCCTCTATAACCTGAACCCCCAAGTTATGAAGGTTTTTGGTAAGATCAGACAATGAGGAGGAAGGTGCCCCAGCTGGGGGGCTTCTGTGTCCTCAGTAGATGAACTAGTTCCCACTTGTCCATGCTTCCCAAAGTCTGAGAGGGCTTAAATTGGTGTTACTGTTGTCTCCTCTTCAACTTCTTCCTCTCCTGTATCATCTGTTCCCAGTTATGGGGTATCTAGGGATACTATGAGGGGAGTGGAAGGAGGAAAGCTTGGGATGTTCAAGACACCTACCCCATTACCCCGCAAATAGGTTGAGCCAGAAGGTTGGGGCTGTTAAAGTTGAGGAGATGGCCCGTGGTGGTAAGGGAATAAAGGAGATGGCTGATACTAGAACAGAAAGTTTAGAATAGAAGTCAATAAGGTTGTTTAAAGAACAGAAAATGTACTGTCAATAATTAAGCAGTATGTTTTCTGTTCACTTTTTGAATGCCTTCAGAGGGTCGTTTGGTCGTTAAACGACCCCATTGCCTTCAGTTTTGAAGCTTTGAAAGTGACTTCAGCACTTTTCAGAGCTTTTTTCACTCAGGTGGCTATCCCGCCTTTCCAGGCACCTTGCAGGGCCAGGTGAACTTTGTAGTCCCTCCTTTGGCTGCTTGAATGCTCACCCCCCCCCCCAGTCGTGTTTCAGGCTTTATAGCTACTGTACATTTTGTAGAAATGTCTTTAAAGCGTCATAAACGGTTTCTGCCACGGGAGGGCATCTGGGAACACTTTCAACTAAAGTGCAAATGAGCCTTAACCCATTAATCTATACAAAAAGGCTTGTAATGTTTATGTTTATCTAATAATGTATATATATGTAACAAATCTGTCAATTATATTGCATCACGAATGTATGAAAATAATCAAATACATCATTCAGTACCGAACATATAGTCCACAATTTTATGAATTTATATCCCAAGCCAAAATAATATTATATAGCAAAATCTGTAGTTGAAGCCATATATACTATGTAACTCTGGCTCTCACAATCTATTGTAGCTGTCAATGGACACTAGTGGTTTAGAGAGAGTGAAGAATTGTTCTCTGGAAGTCCAAGGTTAACAGGAACAGATATTCTGGACATTTCCCATGGTTCAGAAGGCTTCATTAATCATCATGTAAACCTGATTAATATCACCTGTCTGAAATTTACACTTGCTTTACTGAGAATGGTTTCAAGCGGTAAATTGGTTTAATGGGTTAATGGGTCTCTCCCACTGGATAACTAAGTGACCCAGGGAATGTGACATGCTGAAAGACAGCAAGTGATTGAAGAATGGCTTGTACCTCGCAGAAAAGTCACCAATTTGTAATTCATCCATCTGTCCTGTTCAATATGAGGTCTCACAATAGCTGTTCACTGAAGTAGCCTTTTTTAAGCAAAGTAAATCCAGATTTGCTGGTCCACTTAAAATAAATAAATAATGTTTATTTTCAGTGTCTTGGGCACATAACTATTGTGTTTTTCCATTTACATATTTTCTCCTGGGCACAGTTAGGACTACTGAAGGGTGACTATCTAAGCCATTAGGTATAAAAGTCATCTAGGCATTGTCCATTATTACATTTTGTTATGTGAGAATTCCCATAGGCAGTAAACCTTTATGCAAATGTGTTTCCGCAATTTGCTAAGTGATAAATAATTGATCCATGGGCATGCAAATAAAATGGTTTAACCATTTCAGGTTTTGAAACAAACTGTGAAGCTAAGAATATCTTTTATTTTTGGAGAATTGCATTGAAGTGGATTCCAGAAGGATCTTTAAACAACCATTGATTTGTACATGAGCACATTGGGGGTTGTTGAAAGGTCTTCTGCGAATCAATGCCATACCTGTCAACATGAACATCCCAGTCTTTGATGTCACTTTCAGCATTGGGAGGCCTCCATTCCATTAAGTTGTGGGTAGATTAATAACGCATATTTCACATTCTTAATACTGCACAATTCACTTAACCCGACAATAGAAAACAATAAATAATGCATTTTTACCATAGACAAACCTTGCAAATCACAAAAGACGACAATTAAAACCTCAAACCTTGATTTCTTCATCTACTAAGGACTACATAAACATGTCAGGATGTTGCCCTAAGTGTGATACACTTAAAACCTCTCTAGAACATTGCTTCTGGTCGTCCATCTCGAAATTTTGGGAAGATGTAGCTGCATACATCTTTTCTGTCACCAAAGAAAAGCTGGAGATAGAAAATACATTGCTACTTTTTCGCAAACCTAGACAGGGAGGCACAAACTGAAATAAAATCCTCACTCTCTCAATGGGCCCAGATGTGCCTACTGACCGCTCGCTGGTGTATCCTACATCAATGGCTATCCCCCCATCCCCCCTCCATCCCATACTTTACTCCCTTAAGGAGCTTTACCACATTGAAAGACTAGCTGCCGACACCCTAGACCAGGGGTAGACAAAGTGTGGCTCTTTAGCCCCTTCAGCCTGGCTCAGTGGAGCAGTGACCTGTTCTTCCAGGCTACCTGTTCTTTATTTCTTCTTTCATTCATGTCTGGGCAACTCCTAACAGCAAAACCCCCTCGGTACCACCAACCCACCTCGGCTACCTGACCAGGGGTGAAGGGCTCGCAGCAGAGCTGTGACTATTTTGTTCTGCCGCATTACCAGCGAATTAATCTCTGGTACCAATAATGAATTGTTATGTCCGATCATTTACTGTGCCCCCTCCTATCCTGTGGTTGCAAGTGAAAAGGACATGCCCTGAAGAGCAGTAGAGATCTGTGAAGGACGGAACATACAGTGAGAGGAGGTCTGTGGTGAGAGGAGGTCTGTGGCTGCCAATAAGGGGGGCTTTGTGACTACTTATATATGGAGGCTCTCTGTTTAACATTAAGTTAGGGGCTCTACGGCTACCTACAGGGGGCTTTTTGACTACATACAAGGGGGCTCTCTGTCTACCTATATGGGGGCTGTGTTGCTACAAATAAGTGTGGGGCTCTCTGTCTACCATTAGGGGAGGGGCTCTATGGCTATATATAAAACTAAAACCAACAACATACAAACCTGACTTACCCAAACTTTCCCAGGAGATGCAAAGCCATTGTTCACATTAGTGGTTGTGGGTCATTGTCATAGGAAATTGTAATCTTTTTAATAAATAATAATTATGGACTATATCAAGTTTTATAAGTTTCAAGTTTAACTAAGGCTTATTACATTTATTAAGTAAATTTTAGGGAATGTTTTAGAGAAAAAGAATGTAATTTAAATTGTTGCCAATTTCCACTAGCCCCCCGTTCCTGAGAGACATTGGCTGTAAGCACGCGCTGCATGTCTCACTGCTCTAAACACTCCCCACTCTCGCTCCTCCTGGGTGCCATCTATTGACAGGAAGGAGGAAAGAGAGCAGGGAGCGATCAGAGCAAAGAGCCAAAAGATCTTAGGCTCTCAACATATATTTTAAGGGTTGCAATGTTTTGATTTGGCTCTTTGGTTGAATAAGTTTGCCTACCACTGCCCTATGTCACTAAATTCTTCCGAAGATGGAGTAAGTTTCTCCAAATCACTCTTCCCCCTTCTGAACGAGATCAACTGATGTACAGGTTCAGACACTCTAAGAACGTAACACCCTTTGGGATCCTCAAAGTGTGCTGACTAATCAACTAAAAAAAAACTTTACAGTGCCACACACTTAACTCTATGGGAAGGTTTCTGATGTGTTTTACATGATGGTAACGAGTGAGAGAGGTTGTTATTACTGTTTTGTTGTTGTTTGTTGGTGTTTCGGTTTATGAAAAGCTACAGACCCACCCGGCTGGCTACCCAGCTCCTTGGAGAGACATACAGGACCTTTAGCACTACAGTTTCTACTTCGGACTATGTAGCCACTGGCGGACTTTTTCTTTGTCATGACGGAAAGCTGTACTGTATCTGTATCTTTTCTTGTTGTAAAAAATTAAAAAGCTATAAAATTATAAAAAAAAAACCTCAAACCTTTAAAAAAAAACCCCACATACACATTCATATCCCATCCTTATATTACATTATAAAAATGCAATCTGCTTAAAATAGAGTTTATAATAACCCCTATAGTAAGCATTAACCCCTTAGCGTCGAACACCATAATTCAAATAAAGTAAACATACATATCCATTTCAATACCGGTTACATGTAATAATAACATTAATTATTACATGTAACTGATATACATATGTCAAATATGTGTTGCATAATTATGTTGATCTACCAAACAAATGCAATACATATAAGAATAAACATACATCCCCCCCAAAAAATTACATTAAATTGATGTAAAGTTACTTACAGTTAATATGTCCAATCCATCTCTGTAGTCCATTCTTAGTTAAAGTCCAATAAAGTGATTCTTGTAAAAAAAAAAACACAAAAAAAAAACCCCAAATGTTTTTTTTTTTTAAAGGATCAAACACCATTCCCCAAAAAATTAATCTTCTTCCATCTGAATTAATAATAACATTTAGGTCACTTTCAAAATAGGAGCATTCTCTGGTGTTTTTCGCAATGAATGGGATTTGCAATCCACAGGTACATTTAGGTTTTCCTTTTGAAACTGGTGTAGCATTTACAAAAATGACAACAATTCAAACCCTATTGGTTTGGGGAAGACCCAATAGTGATCACCCCAATCTCACAAAACACTAATGGGGTTTTTTAAGACTTTATTTATATTGATATATTTGTATCAATTAAAAAGGTATTTATTCAGACATACGTTACAATACACCATATACAAAAAAGATAATTATACACTGTAGAATATAAAAAAAACCTTGGCCGTAGTATGCAAACCCAACTGGGCCCATATGCTTTTAAAACAGCAGTGAGAAATGTATAAGGTGCTACTTTCAACTTGTGAAATAGTTAGCCATTTCACAAAGTCTGTTGGAAATAATGCCTGACCAAAATCCCATGAGGTTGTCCAAAAGGATAACATGGGGGCAGTTGTCAATATCTGCAACTGCTGCACACAGGGGTGGTAGGCACTTTAAACGCAACTGATAACTTAAAGCCGCCCGGAAACCACATACATCAATTCAACCTTATATGACTGTGATTTTTATCCATTGCTTTGTAAGGCACTACTAAGTAAATGTAAATTCTGCAGGTTATGTTGCTGCTAGTTTCATGTCAGTGACTCAGGATGTAGTCAGACCCATCTAGAAAACTAGAATTTTAAGAAGAGACATGCCAACTCCAGCCTTCAAATTTATCACAGTACAGTATTCCCTTAACATTTTAAGGTAGCAAAGTCTGTAGCCATTTACATCAATATGTGTCTTTGCTGAAAGAAATTTCAGCCGCTTAATATAACACTGATACAATTCCTTTGAACTCTGTCCAAGCATATCACAACTTAATATGATTTTGAAGTTCCTATTGGCTGCTGAGTATAATTTCTTCAGTACATATTAGTACCTAAATTTCCATGAAGCACATTAGGAAAGATGGCCCAAATTGGAAGTGAAATTAGGTTATTGAATCCCTTCATACTGTATATATATATTTAATGAAGTCGCTGTGTTTTCTTGGAGCATGTAACTTAGGCAGAGCAAATCTTTGCCCCTCATTCTTATCTGATATTCATATGTCAAATATGTGTTGCATAATTTTGTTGCGTTGCCAAAGCAAGTGCAATACATATAAGAATAAATATACAACCCCCCAAAAAAATTACATTAAATTGATGTAAAGTTACTTACAGTTAATATGTCCAATCTATCTCTGTAGTCCATTCCCAGTTAAAATCCAATAAAGTGATTCTTGTAAAAAAAAAGTATAATTTCTTCAGTACATATTAGTACCTAAATTTCCATGAAGCACATGAGGAAAGATGGCCCAAATTGGAAGTGAAATTATGTTATTGAATCCCTTCATACTGTATATATATATTTAATGAAGTCACTGTGTTTTCTTGGATCATGTAACTTAGGCAGAGCAAATTCTTATCTTATGGTAACACAAACACACACACATGGTAACACAAACACACGTGTAAACAATCTAATTCTATTCTTAAAATACATAAAACTTTACTTACCATTCATAATTCTCATCATTCTTTTAAAGAATTATAAAAAGTAAAAAAAAAACTCAGACATTTAGAATTCTTAATTCAGAATAAGGGGGAGGGGGGATCATACGGTAGCCATATTGCCTCACCACATCCGTTTGACTACAAATTTGGTTGGGAGGGTAGGAACTATACCCAAGGGGTGGCCAGCCCCTGTGGATTTTTAAGGTGAGTACCTGGTATAATAAAAGTAGTTCCAGTCGAGAGATAAACGTATATACTTTAATTGTCACAACATTAATACACAGAGGATTGAGGTAGGGAACAATTTCACCATAAAAGTTTTACAGTCTGTGGGATTACCTCTATGGGAGGTTTAAACCCTTGCATTTAAAATCACAACATTACTGATTATTCCTGATGCACCGATGGTTCCAAACAGTAAGTATTACACAATATTCATATTCCAAACTCATCCGACGCGTTTCGTCCTTTTGTGGACTTCTTCAGGGATATTTCTTGAAGGTTTACCTACAAGTCATTAGAATGTTCACGACCATACTTTGCATCAATATTTAATTATACATGATTTCGAATTAATTGCATTATATCTGGTTTAACCAATGCTCGAGTTATTATACCTTACCCATTCATTGCACCCCATAATTTATGTCTAATATCTGTCCGATATAGTGAGATTGCAACTCTATTCCCAAATCTCCATCTTGGCAGTGTCTGTTTGTCTATTCATTCTTTTCATCCCTATTACGTTATCTCAACAACCATCCATATATTTATTCTATACAGGTGCTTAATCTCTCAAAACAATAGTAAATAAATGATGTCATGGCTTACCGACAGTGTTTATGATTCATGTGCTTAGGATGATCTCCACGGGCCCATGCCACCTGGGTCTCCCACCGCCTGTCCGGGATTAGGTCCTTAGGGATTTTACACTATGTGCGAGCCCTCACGAGCCAAGCGCTATCGCATAGGGGGGAAGGGTATTTATCTCACTTGTTCACAAAAGATACGTTTGTAACTTAAAGACTTGACACAGACAAAGACCACACTGGACAATAGAACGTTCAACAGTAAAAAGGTCAGTTTAAAATCACTGTGTGAGGGTGAAATTATTGGTGATTGGCCAATTTCGCCGGTGGTAGATGAGCACTTATTTATCCTGTGACACTTACTGATAAGAATCACTCCACCCACTTGGGAGACACCTTCACAAACTATGGTATAATTTTCAGTGGAGCAATAGAGCACTTGGGTTACTTCTTAAATATTTTTGTGAACAAGTGAGATAAATACCCTTCCCCCCTATACGATAGCGCTTGGTTCGTGAGGGCTCGCACATGGTTTAAAATCCCTAACCTAACCCTAATCCCGGACAGGCGGTGGGAGACCCAGGTGGCATGGGCCCGTGGAGACCATCCTCAGCACATGAATCATAAACACTGTCGGTAAGCCATGACATCATTTATTTACTATTGTTTTGAGAGATTAACCACCTGTATAGAATAAATATATGGATGGTTGTTGAGATAACGTAATAGGGATGAAAAGAATGCATAGACAAACAGATACTGCCAAGATGGAGATTTGGGAATAGAGTTGCAATCTCACTATATCGGACAGATATTAGACATAAATTATGGGGTGCAATGAATGGGTAAGGTATAATAACTCGAGCATTGGTTAAACCAGATATAATGCAGATATAATAATTCTAAATCATGTATAATTAAATATTGATGCAAAGTATGGTCGTGAACATTCTAATGACTTGTAAAGGTCATCTCCAAGAAATATCCCTGAAGAAGTCCACAAAAGGACGAAACGCGTCGGATGAGTTTGGAGTACGAATATTGTGTAATACTTACTGTTTGGAACCATTGGTGCATCAGGAATAATCAGTAATGTTGTGATTTTAAATGCAAGGGTTTAAACCTCCCATAGAGGTAGTCCCACAGACTGTAAAACTTTCATGGTGAAATTGTTCCCTACCTCAATCCTCTGTGTATTAATGTTGTGAAAATTAAAGTATATACGTTTATCTCTCGACTGGGACTACTTTTATTATACCAGGTACTCACCTTAAAAATCCACAGGGGCTGGCCACCCCTTGGGTATAGTTCCTACCCTCCCAACCAAATTTAGAATTCTTATGCCATCTGTGGGTACAAACCCCAAAAGATCTATGCCTACTTAGATACTGCCCTCATATATTTGATTCCACAAATCTACATTCAGGTTCAACTTTACATTGCACCCTGTGTAAAATAGAACTTGCAGACCCCCTTAGCTGGGCCCAAAGAACTGTCAGCACCATCAGTTGCTAAGGTTCAAAGTCTAATGCTGACTTTATGGGAAGGTTGTTTTTTACTTTGTATAATTGAAGAGAGTCATGACACTGCTTGAGTACCATTCTTCAGCAAGTTGTGGGCTTTTCAGAATGGTTAAATAAAAATAAACCACAAATAAAAGACTTGGACACCATAGCAATAAGAATGTTTACAAAAATGTATTGTGCCATAACACATGCTTATTAACACATATGGTGTAGACAGAGAGCAAGGATCATTGAAACTTAATATAGAGTGCCTGAGATTATGTATTGCTGGCACCATTAGAATGGTGTAACCATATTCTGTTTTTTAAATATATCTACTAAGCTATGCACTCTCCATACTGCTAGAAACATTTTCTAAACTTTGCTCTTAAGTGAACCTGCCAACCATTTAAAGAATAAAAAAAAAGAAAACACTCTACTAAAGAGCTCACCCTAGAAGGTGCCTATCTCTGTTAGTATCACTTTAGTATTCAGGAGTAGTAATGGACCGAACTGTTTGCCGGCGAACTATTCGCGGCGAACACCTCATGTTCACGTTCGCCACGTGTTCGCGAACATATGGCGAGTTTGACCCGCCCCCTATCTTTTTACATTGGTTAAACTTTGACCCTGTAAGTCAGCAGACATAATCCAGCCAATCAGCACCCCCCACCTCACGGACCATCCCACCCCCCTATAGCATAGCAAGTAGAGGATGACATTTCACATGCTGCTGGAGAAGGAGACAGTCAGATCAGATAGTAGATAGTGAACTATTAGCTAGGCAGTATTGTTCTACAGTGTACTCTTCCTCATTGCTCTTAGTCTGCTGCCAGGACAGAGTCCTGAAAAGACCCCACAAGCCCTTTTTAGGGCAATTTTTTTGCTACCCTGTTGCCTGCTGGCTGGCATGCCAGGCTTCTGCCAGTGATTGTTC
>CM070033.1:109369337-109392321 GCA_036250615.1 Ptychadena robeensis | reverse complement strand
TGGACGAGTCCAGCTCGTCCAGTGCACTTTCAGCATGTCAGCACTGGAGCTGGACTCGTCTCAACCGCTAGGGAGGTTAAATCAATGGTAAAATGTGCATCTTATTGTCCAAATATGTAAAAAAATTGCATTTCCTTTTTAAAGTTTAAAACATTTTGGGAGCAATAGCACTGTATCCCATGAGACTGGAATGTTTTCCAGTCCCTCCAGATGAGCCAAAAGGCTACTGCTTAAAAGGGCAATCTTTGCTCTATTAGCAATAACAGTTACCACAACACAGTGACCAACTTAAGGAGAAAAACATTTTACAATCTGCACCTAATTTATGTATTGCAATGTAGAATGTTAATGTAAATATACAACTCATTCTATCAAAATAACATCAACTGAGCTATTACGCTTTTGAGCTGTTGCTGAGACTATATAATATGACTCCTCCCATAGGGAAATAACTGTAGCTGGGTGAGTTGAGGCATATTTAGCATGAGTTGTGTATTTAAATTTACATTCTGCACGGTAATAAAAACAATTATGTGCCGGAAATTCATCTCTCCTCCCATATGTAAATAGGTGCTCATAGGTAAGTTGGTAGTGATATGTGCCACTCCATAAGTTGGTCAGTGGGTTCAGAGAATGGATACTTTCAACCCTGCAGCCTCTGCTGGAACTGCCCTTTTGTCACTGAAATTTTGGCTTTGCTAGTGGAATAAAGAGTGAATATTTGCTTTGCTTTTTGGAATATATCTTCCCCCAAAAAATTATGAAGCAAGAAAGTTTGGTGGTATTAGATGATGACGGTAACATTACCACAAATAGCCAAGTGCACTATATTAGATAGAATTTAAAAAAAAGTGGTGAACACTGCAGAAAATAATGTTTGAATTATTTCTACATCTGGTACCATTGTCTGGGGCACATTCATTCTTAAACAAGATAGCTCAGGATTAGCAAGCCCATGGCTCTGACATTGATTTATGCAGTCAAATAATGTAATATATCGGCTGCATAGAAGATGACAAGGAGAGTTTTTCTTCTCCAGCACCAGCATCATTTTCATCCCCCCCGGATGTAATTCACATACATCTTTGTGGTATAGGAAAAGTATAGGAAAGAGTAGGTAGCTAGAAATAAATGTTTACCCAAGTGCTCCATAGATTTAAAACTTGACTGAATGATTTTTTGGATTCACATCGCTGTCTGGGTAACCTTTCAAAAACCTCTTATGTGTGGGGCGCTTAGTAAAGGGTCATTTGCCTGTCCATATATGGATGCTGGGGAAAATCTTCTCATCCCTACATATATACATGTTTGGCTAAATGAGTATTAATGTTACAGCTATAACTGGTAGCAATAATAACACATTTTCCTGAGGAAACCTGGGGCCAAGGCGAAACGGAATACACTAAGGCCTACAGTATGGGTCTATACAAAATTTTTTGCATTATTTGACATAAACAAATGCACCCAATGTATTTTTGGGCGCGGTTTGTTCATGAAAATGAATAGGGTGTGAAGGTCCAACATGATGAATAACGCAACCTAAACTGACACAAACCATGCCCAAATAGTGTGCAAACCCCAGGTAGGCACCCTGAACATGTCGCACCAATTTATCCATAATGCCACCGGTGGTTTAAGGGAGATTTGAGTCTAGTAAGTAGTTTGACAATCAGAAGTAACTTACACTTCTCTATAGTTCTAAATTGTAGCCAAGTCTAAAGTAAAATGAAAGTTTGGGAGAATGGGAGAAATAGCCTGTTGCCAATAGAGTTAGATTGCAGAACACCCCCACGATGGTACCATATCACCAGTTTAATGGAGTAACAAAATGGAGTAACAACTGGCAAGGCCTGTCAGACCTCTGTATATACATGTTAGGATTTTAAAGCGGGTCTAGAAAACACTAGAGTGAATTGAAGAGGTGAGGATTAAGGTGTGAATTTTTAACTTTTTGGGGAATAGACTGTGCCTAAATACAGCTGGCCTGTTCCCGGTCTTTTTGTGGTGGGTGGTAAGCAGGAAAAGAGCATCTTGCACCTTAACCAATGTGGCTATACACTGTGAGATTTGTTTAAAAAAGATATGTATCAGGTAAAACTAAAAGTGTCCTGGTTTCATTATTTCTATGAATAGTGATGAGTTATGGTCCCTTTATGTGAGCACATTGTCATGTTTATTCTTTCTTTGTATGTTTATAAGGTTAAATACAACTGTATGTACAGTGAATTCAAAATAAAAAAAATATGGTAGGGTTATAAAATGAGTTTTTTCACGAATTAACTGTGTGTGCATGTAAACACCTGATTATAAATTTAAACTAGAGCCCTGTTGGTATTAGCAATGAAGAGAGGGATGGATGAACTCCCATCTATTCCTCTCTCCGCGTCCATGGGAACTGCAATCACTGGAGCTTCCATGGACACAGGCAGCCAGAGAGGAGAGAAGACTGTGCAGCCCCCTGCCCCCCTCCTCCTGATCAGGGAAGAGGTGATGTGATGTGATGTGCTGTGTGTGTGTGCACTGCTGCTAGTGACATCTACTGGCAGAATTTTATATTTCATTCAGTTAATCAATTGCATTAATTAATTGCATTAATTGATGTGAACACTTTTATATATCAAATATTTTTTTCCTGGTTTTCCTGCTTTAAAATCTGGGTGCGTCTTATAGTCCGGTGCATCTTATAGTCCCAAAAATATGGTATATATATATATATATATGCAGGGGATGGGACCACTTTATGGGAGAAGGTGGAAGATAAAAGGAGGATAAAAGGGCCAAAGCATTTGTGAGGGCTGAAGATTTTTGCTGATATATTCTCTCTTTTCTGGCGGTTAACATTTCTCATCTACAAATTACAAGTTATAGTGTCCTTGCTCTTCATGGCAAAAAGTTATATTTATAGACCTTTCTGCACTAAAGACTTTACAATTATTTATTCAATCATTACGTCACCTCTGTCACCAGGAATTTTAATAAATCAAAAAGAAACAGTTTTACTTAACAAGCATGAAACTAACATTTATAAAAATAGCCATTTCAAAAAAATACTTTTGGCCTTTATTCAACATTTATAGCAATATAAAATGCCATCTCAGAATACAGCCTGAAGGAAATGTTTCACACGGTGATATTAAATATAATACAAAGGCGAATTCTGTTTCTGAGATTTTTGAAAAGGGGAAGGTTTACCATATTGATGGGAGAATGGCATTAAACTGGAAAAGTCACTTTGACAGCAGCAGAGAGGACTAAAAATATTGATTGAAATAAAATTGGTTACGTAAATGAATGGAATGTCAAATATACCCTATGAATGATCTTGCTAACCTTCCAGAAGACCCCTGTGTGATCCAATCAAAGACTTCTTAAATTAAAAACCTATCAAGATCAATTCTTCCTTGATTTGTGTCATAGTCTCACTTTCCCACTCACGGTGGCCAGATTTAACAACAGAGGATATGGCAACATTGGCTGAACTAAGTATGGGTAGGCAATGAATGATAAGGTACAGGCTTGTCTATAGGCATGATAGTTCTAAAAGCTATGACCATGCAGGATGGTTACATCACACTGTAGTACACCATACACAAGAGAGTAAGTCCTGCTCTCAAGTCAATGGCTGTGCACAGTTGGTCAATTAGATGCACTTTACTGCCAGAAGGAATTTAGAATTGACTGATGCACATATGCAATATTGGGAGGCAATTGTTCAAGTTTTTTTATGTAGGCGCCTTTGCTATCCTCCTGAAAAAATGCAAGCTACCTAGATGTTTTGGCTTTAATTTATAAATCCTTGACCTTGAAAAGAAGCATTTAGGAAAGTCAAATCAACATCTATATATACTTGTAATCTTATTCCAGGTCAGCTAAAGCACTTAAAAATATGTTCATTTTTTTATAAATTTAACAGTATTTCAGAAACAATTTATACTGTTTATTTTCTGTAGGTACTTGCTCAACAATACTGTCCATATTTCTCAACCATCTCAAATAAGCTTTTTTTATTTAATCGTGTGCTACAAATAGTGATGAGTAGTATAGGCAATATTAAAATCTGCAACATTTTGTGAATTATTCTCCAAATATTCGAAGTAAATTCAAAAATTTGTGACCTTTTGCGAATATCGGCACTTTAACATGTGAATATTGTGATTGCAATGTCATGGTGACATTGAACTCGCTTGATGACAGCGAACGAGCGATCACCAAGCGAATATAAAATTTACACAAATATTTGTTATTTCGAAGATATAGCACTATATTCAAGAGCTTCGCAAATTCTCAAAGTGCTGATGTTAGCAATAAAAATTCACAATTCAAAGATTCATGCTCAACACTAGCTACAAACTGCACCTTTTGTGATGCTTTGTTTACTGATGACAAATTTGTAACAAAGACTTTGGATTTTAACTTCAGGTTCTTCACATGGTCAGCAATACCTCTATCTTCCAAAACAATAGGTAATTATATTATATTGTATATTTGTGATTTGCGATCAACACAAGGAACAATTATACATGGGGGGCCAATCCCCTAAGCCCTAGGCTCCACTATGCGCTTGCATGCATGCTGATGCCCACGCAAGCCTCTGTCACGTTATTATGGACGCAGATGAGCTGAGTCAACATTAGCCTGACAGAGGTGGGGCCAGCAGATCTGGGGCTCTGATGGGCTGTGGAGCCAGCCCTGTCATAGCCCCATTGTCGTTAATGGCCGGCTCGAGCACTACATTAATGGGCAGTTGAGCCTAGGGCTAAGAGTCTTTAATACAAGCTCCCCAGACCTTGTCAAATTTAGACAGTTGATAGGAACACCTGAGCCGCCCTTGATGGATTTCCAATGTGGAAAAAGTGATGCACTGTGAATTCTTTCTGGATGCACTGTATATATAAAGATCCAGTGTACAATGAGGCTACCTTTGATAGTAGCAAGGAACCCCCCCCCCCCCCCCCCATTACTCACAGTTCTGGCTGATCTAATGATTCCTTAGATTTGAGTCCATTTCCCTGGAGCATTGCTTTACTTCTCTCTACCTGCATTCTGTGTATTCTGGTGTATGATCTCTGCATATGTCTGTTTAGGATTACAGTTTCTGAAATTTCCAAATATTATGATTGCCAATATTAAGATGGGCAGCCATACATTGCTTATATACATGTTTGCTAAAGGCCATCATAAACCTTACAATCTTACCATACAATTTCTGTACAATCATCTTGTGTTCTACTAAAGCCATATAGTATGAGGACCTTTCTAAACCTTCACTATGCATTGTGCCCACTATTCTACATAGTTGTTGCCCACTATACTACATAGTTGTTGGTAGATATAAAGCAAATGTAATGTTTAGTAGTGATGACTAGCACACTAAAGCCTGCCATACACACACCGATTATCGGCCAATTTTGCCACTGACCGACAACAAAATCGGCCGCCAATCGGTGTGTGCCCACATGGGGCGATAGATCCCTGTCGCCCCACAGCTTGGCCGGCCAGAGAACGGACATGTCCGATGTTCTCTGGCCGATCCAAGCCGATGCTGTTACTTTGAATGAAGACTGGTGTCTTCATTGAAGGTAACAGCCGGCACACAGCCGCAGACAGCAGGCAGGCAGCTCGGGAATGCAGCGTGATGACGTCATCACGCTGCATTCCAGAGCTCATCGGGACTAGTCTGTCGGCACCCAACTCGGTGGGTGTATGGCAGGCTTTAGGGAATTCTCCTGCTCTGATGGTTGATTCCGTTTTAGCATACCCAAAACTGAGACATGATCAAATTATCCTGTTAGGTCAGATCCATTTGATTAGCTGATCGAAATGATAGCGCTGCTCCTCTGTCAGTCTGTCTGCCCTGAGGGAACGAACAGAGCTTGCGAGGGCGGTGGGCAGTGTAATCTGTACTCCGTCTCCGTGGCTCTGCCCCGCCCCTCAGTGCTGTGTGGTTATTATACTGTACATAATCTTTTTTAGTTTATTCATATGACCTGACAACTTAGTGCTTTACAATATACAAAGCCATTACGTTCGTTTGTTTTCATCTAAATTTTCAGATCATCTTCATCCATCACCCCCTTCATCCATCTATTCATCTACTAGACTTCTTTAGAAAGAAGTACATTTGTTTTCCAATTTTTCTCCATGAAAAAGACAACTAGCTTTTCTGCTGCCCACGGCAATAAAAAATTACGAATAAGTGAGCCAGGACAGGGAACGCAGAGCAGTCAAACTGTTTTACAGTCTTCAGCAATTAAATTGGATTCTGTGTCTTCTGATGAAGTTCTGCGTTCTTCTTCAGACACACTTGATGGTCCTTCTTGCACTGATCCAGAGTTGCTGGACTTTGGAACAAAAAAACTCTTTTTGCGAGAAGTACGATTGGCTTGACTTCCATAATCAGAAGATTGGGTGCAAGGTATGCAAAAAAGTTGGTAGTCTTGGCGTAGAAAAAAAAATTGCATGAAGATATCAAAGGAATGGGCAAATAATGAGGTAACCAGTTATGGCACCAAGTGATCACAGCAGCTCACTTCTTTAAGAAAAAAAATGTTTGAGCACAAAGAAAGTTCTGTACACAAGGCCGCCTTAAAAATTATTTTGGAACGAAAAAAATTACATCTTGAAACGATTTGTTTGAAACACTTGGCCCAAGAGAAAAACATAACTATGAAGATAGCAGATATGAAGATAGAAGATATGCACTGCATACAAGATAGCCAAAGGAAACAATTTATTTAATAGTTTTTGCTCTGAAATAGATCTGCAGGAGTTAAATGGCGTTAATATGGGCCGCATTCAACTCAACAAATGCCTGCATTAATATTGTGAATCACATTACCTAAGAAATGAGAAAAAACTTGGACAATGAAGTCGTAAGATCAAAAAGTTAAATCACCCTTATTATTGATGAGTCAACCATTTTAAGTAAAAAATCTACACTGATTGTATATGTTCGATTTCTTCAGTGCAAACAGTGCAATGGATTCCCCTGTAAATTTATTTCTTGATTTGGTTCAATTGGAAAGCGTGAACGCAAAAGGAATTTGCACTTCTCTCCTTAACTGCCTGCATTCTTATGAGATAATGGACGACTACTAAAGACAACATTTGATCAGTGTTACATGTGATGGTGCAGCCGTGATGTTAGGTAATAAGAGCGGTGTTGGGACATTGTTGAAAGAGAAATTTCCTTCAATTATTCTGTGTCACTGTGCTAATCACAGATTAGAATTGTCAGTTGGAGATACGGTCAAACAAACATCAGGAATTATTAGGTATAAGGCCTTTATGTATAAGTTGTATGTACAATATCATGCATCTCCCAAAAAACAGCAGAGAACTGCAAGCCTGTGCTAGCTCCCTAGAGGCGCAGCTTTTGAAAATAGGACGATTTCTCAGTACGAGATGGGTGGCATCTACTTTTCGTTCTGTGTCAGCAGTGTGGGAAAGCTACAGAGTGTTGGTTCGTCATTTTGAAGACGCAAGATACTGCTTGGGACAAGACTGAACGCTGTATGTATGAAGGCCTATTGAGAAAAATTACCAGCACAAACTTTTTATTGGATTTGGGACTCATGTGCGATGCTCTTCAAGAGTTGTTTGAATTAAGCTTGGTGTTGCAAGAGCGAAGAATAAATCTATACAGGGCAAATACAAAAATACAAACTGTTGTACAACTCTATGAAAGTAGAAGAACAGAGCCAGGTTCTTATTATAAAGAAGCAGCTGTTGCCTCTGAAAAGCTCTGTGGGAATCTCCCTTTACAGAAAAGAATGACCCTCCCATAGGTCCTGATGCGTTTTATGAAAAATTGAAGTCTTCAATAGAGAGTAGACTGCTCACTGAAAATGATTCTACTTTTGCCAACTGCACCAGGGTGCTTGACTCCAAACATTGGCCTGACAATGTTGAGAAAAATCTTACTTTTGGAGAGGATGAAATTAGAAATGTGTCCATTAGATTCCAGTTGAATGAAAGGAAAATGATGTATGCTTTCAGAGGATATTTGATTGAGAAAACCTTGCCTGATTACCTGTGCCCTCTTATAAATGTCATTGAAAGTATCCCAATTTCATCCAGTGAGTGTGAAAGAGGATTCTCACAAATGAATTTAATAGTTACTTCCCTTCTGACAACAACCTTTTCAGGACTACTGTTTATCAGAGTTTATGGTCCTCCTCTACGTTGTTTTGATCCCTCTAAATATGTTGATTCATGGCTACTTCGTGGTCGGCATGCTGCTACTGATGTCAGAAGCAAGGAGAGAAGCAGAGAAGATGCTTATGACAAGAACACTGAAATCATATGGAAATGTCTCTGAGCCTTTCGGAGGTGATGGTACATTTAAACTGGAAAGGGCTTTATATGATACAAAACATTTGTTTCAATTGAACTCAGGAGTGAGGTGGGGCTAAGACCTAAGTAAGCGTAAGGTGCATCAGTGTGAATGATTGAACGAATGTGTGGGTGACTGCTGTTGTATTGTTATGGGGGGGGGGGCTCTGGTATGGGATATGTACCTACTAAGACATGTCATTGATTTTACTGGGTCGCTAAGGCCCCCAAATATATATGCTTAGGCAATGTGTAATTGGTCTCCTGTTATCCCCCCCTTTCTTTTCATGTTTTCACTTTACTAAACTGTGATTATTATGTGTAACTGCAAAACTTATAAAAAAACACCTTTCAAAAAGGAAATGTCTCTGAGCTTACTTTTGGTAAGTATTCCAATTTTATTGCACATTTTACTGCAATGCTTTTTATTTAATTCCATAGATTTACTTTTAGAGCCCCCCCCTCCCATTTCACTTGCATCCCTGTTCTCTAAAGGGGCAGTTTTAGGGGCGGTCCTAGTGGTGAGTGGGGGCGTGGCCATGGGGAGGGGGTGAGTTCCGCCACCTTTTCTCTGATAAAAAAAATCCCTGATACATATTATATATCAAAATCTAACATCTATACAATAAATCGGTTCACCAGACTTTTTTTCCCACAAGCTATTTTTTTTTGTTATTGTTTTTTTTTTTATATTGTGAGGGTTTTTTTTTTTTTGCTGTTAGTAAAAGTTGACACCTGAAGCAACAAAGCATATTCTTAAACTCCATCAAGCAAGATAGGGTGACATTCTTAAAGAAATGTTAACACTAGTTTCCACTACGGCTTTTTTTTTGGTTGTGGTTTTGCAATATTTTTCCTATTCATTTGAATAGGGTAAGTTACTGTTAATGGGGAGGTAATGGGCCCCAACCTGTGGGCAATCCGCTGGTTGTGTAGAATGGATGTGTCAGTGTGGCAATGTGAAAACATTCTCTTATTTATGTTTGTATATATCTTGTGTATGAGAAGATGAAGGAAATTAAATAAATCAAAATTGAGTTTAAGTGTTGTTTAAACCATTTCCTTTCTCTTTACTATTTTGAATTCTATTTCTCGTTTTCAGGCTGTTTTCTACATATTTTCATTTATCAGCTCTACCGTCTAGTGTTGGTACACTTTTACAGTAGTGCCTGCAGGTTAATATTGTATTGGGTATCACTTAGGAAGCTTGGCCATTCTGAAAAAGCAGGCATGAAATCCATTCTTGGTCTAATTTTCCTTTTTATTAGGCAATAAGTAAAAATAGTACTTCCATCGCATTAGTCACATAGAAAATTCATAGGAATAAGCCAAAGGTTCATAATCATAACACAGTCCCATCCTATCTCAGAGATCTCGGGAAGTCATGTTTTCATTTTCTGTAAGCCTAATAAGCTGCCTACAAGCTCTTCCCGCAGGTAGCAGAATGATAAAAGGTATGTGGTGAAAGTAGAAATGCTGCTTTGTTCTGTGGAGCTGTTAGCCTTTATAGCTTTATATAATCTCTTCTTCTATTTTGTATATTTTTATGACAAACTGGTTTACCAAAGGACAAGGCTGTGCATGCTAGAGAATCAGATTATAGGAAGATTTGTCTGATTGTTATTTCCTTTCATCCAGTTAGCTCTTTAAGCGAGCAAAGGTTCACTGAACTGGCTTATAATTGAGAGAAACCAACAACACCATAATCTTGTCTTGTCATATCATAGGAGTATATGATTGACTGTAGAAATAATTATTAGGCAGAATAAGGGTTAACAAGTCATCAGTTGAATACAAACGGTCAATAACTTGTCAATCTCTTGCCACTTTTTTTGGTCAGATATCTGGCCATTTATATCTATCATTTAACAATACTAAAGCCCCCCATAGACGGGCAGACTCCTGGCCATAGTTGTAGCAGACCAACCTGCGTGCTCGCTCCCGCTGAGCACATCAAGGTTGGTCTGCCGCAACTATGAGGGAGCCCACCTTGATTTTTGTTGAAAAAAAGCCGGCAGGTGGGATCGCACACGGATCCGACATGCCGGTTCTTTTTCTGCCCGATTGACAGGCAGAACAGCTGCAGGCTGTTAACTCGAAGGGGGAGTCTCCTCCCCCTCTGAGTTAATTGACTGGAGTTGGACAGGAGTCCCGTGTGTTAGTGGAACACACAGGATTCCTGTCCGACATTTAGCAGACTACTCACAGCGTGGTGACGTCTGCTAAAGGTCTGCCATGGATCGAGGTGTCTATGGCAGGCTTAAGACTCACACCTAATTATATAGCCATGGAGCCTGGCCTGGAAAAGTGGGACAAATGAGCGTACTACCCTATATCCAAACCAATCAACAGTAGGAAGCTAGACCCAGATTAGATTTGCAAATCAGTATCCTGTAATTTTTTGGGGGTGCTATGGGTCACCATTTACTCTTCTCATCTTAAATGTAGATTACAATGCAGTGCAATGTGATTGACAATATATTTACTTACTACTACGTAGATATGAATAGAAAGTATTTTTTGGAAAAAGAATTGTAAAAATTTAGCCTTTAAGGTGTAAATCTCTCCCCCCAGAAGGGTGTGCAGACATGTTCCCTGCCCTTTTTTTCTGTGCTTTATGCCCAGAGGAGCCTTTGATCAAATAGACTAGAGAAAACAGGGCAGGAAAGTTGGCTTCCCCCCGACCAGGTACCCCCTTACCAACACTAGTTTTCTATAAATACATAAATAGTAAGTAAAAATGTAAAGCTTAAAGATATATGAAAATTTTTTTTAAGAAACAATGTAAACAATCTCCTATAGTTATACAATGAATGTGGCATTATATATTACACAGCTTGTACAATGTTTAACCATGTATGCATATTTTTCTTGTGTTGGAATTAACTTTGAGAATTGTGAGATCATCCCCTTGATTGTTGAATTCTTCCAGTACCAAGATATAGTAACTGCACTAAGAGAGGACAACTCCCTAGGCTTTGAACCCTAACAGCATCACAATCTTTTTAAAAACAAATGTAGATTTGGCCCACTCTGTATTTTGACAGACATTCCTTGTTGGACAACGAAGTCCAACTGCAAACTTAAAATTTTGTCAAATAATGCTAATATATTTTATATTTATGTGTTTAAAATGATGTAGAGGGTTGTTTTCCTATAAGGATAGATAATCTCTATACTGTTAAAATGAGACAGTAGAACAGAACAGGTTTATAGGTCTATAATTAGTAATTGCCCTCATATATTATTGCCTGGTAAAGAACAATAAACATGTCATACTCCAGAGAAATTAGAAATCACTGCACTTTCCAAGATTTACAATTTAATTACCCTTAGCATTAACCTTGAAAAACTATATTATGCCATGAAAAACAGGTGGTTATTCAATGAAATGGACGTTGATGAGGAATAGCGCTAGTAAGAAATACCTAGCATTTGCCACAGTCCTTGAATTGTTCCAGTTCAAGCCATGAAATGTAAAATTATTTTCTTTGATGAGAAAATTAGTTTCAAATAGAAAAAGAACACCCAACAACAACATGCTGAAGAAAGCTGACAGGTGTGAAATGAAGGGGTCATTTTTATAAAAAATTCTTCGTGGGAATGTGAAGCTTATCCTCAGGATAACTTACTATGGAGTAAATTCTAGAAGCATGTTTGTGATGGTCTACTATGTGAATGTCATTTAAAAATTCTAGCTACTAAGATTTAATGTGGTCAGTTGTTAATAATGGGATAAGTTTTGGACAAAGGGGTAACCAGATTAGGCAATGTACACTGACCTTAGACACAAGGATATACTGGAGTGCATTTTTGAAACACACAATGAAGATACAGCAAATAATGAAAATAAACCACAACATATATAACCATTATAGCTGATGGGTCAACCCAGTGACCCTAAAAAAACAAAACTACTTACAGCTATACAAACAGGGATCAATAAGTGGAAACTGGAGCGGTTGAATTGACAAGGTCAGGGTTAGGGTCCAAATCACAAAGTGGGTAAATATACAGTGCTGCTTGAAAGTATGTGAACCCCTCAAGTGGTTGTAGAGTTTCTGTTGTTTAAACCATTGATTTTCTCATTCTTTATTCACCAGGTTTATTCTTGAATGTACAGATATATGTTCATCAATTGCATGACTTGTTTAGTAGGTTTTGTTAAGTAGCCCAAAAACTACCGTATATGGCGGCGTATAAGGCGACTGGGCGTATAGGATGACCCCCAACTTTTCCAGTAAAATATAGAGTTTGGGGTATACTCGCCTCGTATAGACTACCACTCTTCCGCACACTGTACTATACTGGGTGGCACACTAATGGAGTACAGTAATGACTCACTCTCCGGGCTGTCACAGCGGGTTTTTTAAAAAAAAAAAATCAAGTGCGCATGTGCAAGAGACTCTAAAGCTCATCTCGCACATTACGTCTCTCGCTACATGCGACTGCTGAGAGACACGAGACGAGAGAGAAAAGGGGTGGGCCAGAGCGGCGCTGCTTCCTGCGGCGTGAAGGAGTGGCACCCTTGCAGAAGAAAGGAGCTGCGCAGCATATTGATGTTCCGCCACGGCCCCGCTTAACGAAGCACAGAAGGAGGTACGGTAGGCATATAAAGCAAAGTCATGTAAAGTGCACCGGAGTATAAGACGCCCCCGACTTGGGCAGAATTTTACTTTTAGGTGTGCTGAAAAGTCGTCTTATATTCTACGCGGCATATACGGTACATGAAACATGGACTTAGTGTATGTGCCAAAAGTAAGTGAACCCCCAGCTGCATTGGTTAAGTCGAAACCAGGTAAAAGACGCAGGTGAAACACATTTGGGTGCTTAATCAATCACTTAGCAGACCAATGAAATGAGACTCCTTGGAAATGTTTTGGCCTGCACTAATTAAAAGAGAGAGGAAACCAACTGAACCACTGTGGTCCCATACCAATAAACAATGCCAGAGCAAAGGAAATATCGAGACATGAAGAAGAGGGTAGTGACAGCCCATCAGTTGGGAAGGCTATAAGACCATCTCCAAAAGATTCCAGCTCCATCCATCCACTGTACGACAGATAATTACAAAGGAGGGCCTTCAACATGACAGCAACTTTGCCTAGAAGTGGACGCCCATCAAACATATCCACCAGAAGCACCAGAAAATAATAAACCAGGAAAGGCCAACCCACACATCACCTCTAGAGAGTTGCAGGCCTCTCTGGCAGATCTGGGAAAATGTGCATGCGTCTACAATCAGACAAAAATTGATAGCCATGACATTCATGGGAGGGTTGCCTAGAAGGTGCCTCTGCTCTCAAAACTGCCCGTTTCAACTTTGCCAAAGAGCACTTGGACAAACCAGAGGCTTCTGGAAGTCCATTCTATGGACAGACGAGTCTAAATAGAATTATTTGGTCACAATCAAAACCGACATGTTTGGAGAAAATCAACACGGCATATGAAGAAGAACTCCTCCCAACCGTGAGTATGGCGGTGGAAATGTGAAAGTCTGGGGCTGCTTTTCTGCTGCTGGGCCTGGACGACTCCAATGTCCAAGGAATCATGATCTTCGGGTTATCAACCAGATTCTCGACCAGAATCTCCTGCCACCAGTCCGGGAGTTGAAGCTGGGACGAGATAGATGATTATGCAAACAAGACAATGACCCAAAGCATTCCAGCAAGAGTACAAGGAATGGCTTCAGGAAAGAGGATTCGCACTCTGATTGGCCCAGTCAAAGTCGGACTTAACCCAATTAAAATGTTCTGGAGAGACCTGAAAAAAGTTGGTACATGCCAGATGTCTCCAACGTCTCTCAACTGGCGAGTTCTGCAAGGAGGAGTGGGCAAAAATCCCCATAAGCAGATGTGAAGAGATGGTAGTGGTTACAGGAGACGTTTAGTGGAGTAAGGCTGCAAAAGGAGAGCCACAAGTACTAATACAAGGGTCACCTACTATGGCCATGTAAGATTTCAGTTGTTGGGACAATAAACCTCCTTTGTTTTACTTAAATAATGAAAATATATCTATTTTTGTGTGTGTGTCTACTATTTGGAAGGTGTGTGCTTTACAAATTGGGATGTAGATGTATGTCTAAAGGTCTTTTAATGTTTTTTGCACAAACAGTGACCATGTCTGGAGGGTTCACATACTTTCAAGCAGCACTGTACAGTATTCAATCAAATGGCAAAGCCAGACAAATAAGGCTACCTGCCGGCAGCTAGCCCCTCTAACTCTTGACTGTGTGTATGCAAGAGTGGACTCAAGCTGCCATGAGCTCTTACACACAGCTGGAATGCTGTGTTATCAGGCCAGGGACCGCAGCATCTTATGCGCCAAAAAAATATGTTAGTTTTACGATTTAGATTTAAACCTTACGCTCAATGTTAGGCCCAAGGGGAGGATTCGCTCACATATATAGACATTCTACAAAAGAAAAAAAAACAGAGGATTGGAGGGGATAATAAACATTCTATCTATGGGGAAGGTGTACCCCACACATTCCATTCCTGCAGGACTCTGTTGGTGACCAGTTGAATGGAAAGTATATAGGAGTGGGCAGTAGGAACAACAGTACCACCAGCAGGTAAGGACCAAGGGATTGGAATGTTGCCTTAAAACTGTGTGGTTTGAATGCATTAGCCAACTCACCCTAATGCATGTACTAGCTGATCCATGGCAATAAATGGTTGCAGGTTTCACATCTAGGCCATTGTTGCAACAAATAATGTGCTGATGCCCAATTTATTATTTTTAAATACAAGTTACAAGCCCTATTTATTATTCAAAGTACATAGTACATTTTAGAAAAACATTGACTCGCAAAATGAACTGTACTATATCAGGATCTAGTACTTCACACATCAGTGGACCATGTCTTCCAAACATTAATCGTTCCAAAAGGGTTGATTGTAAATCCCAAACATTTTTCTAATAAAATAATAGAAATGACAATAACCTATTCCAGACCTCCAAAACCACTTACTGTACCTTTTCAAAATAAAAAAGTTTGATACTATATATGTAACATACAATAACACCAATATATGCCGACTTTATAGCAAAAAAAAGTTATACCATGTTACTAGGCCTACCAAAAACAACAATTGATTTACTCACTATTGAAGTTAACATGTCTTTTTTCTGCTCTATTGTAAATTGCCTTCTTTGGGATCATTATTGACTGAAAATGCACTGATCGTCCTTCAGCACAGAGACAAATTCCAAGCACTGATGGGGGTCCTTCATACATGGATATCAGATATCTAGAACTAAACGAACAAGTTCTGAACACCTCTAGCGGTCCAGGGTGCAACCCCTGAGGTAACAGCATTTGTACTTGCTGTAAGTTTTAAAGCATTATTAAAACGCTTTGCCCCACCGAGAGGGCATCTAGAAACCATAAAACCAAGCCATACCGTGCGCTGGCTTCGGGGAGGAAAATCTGGTCGTAAATCGAAACTTGGTCATATATATCGAGATTTAAAAGTTGGTCGTGTCTCAAGGGTCCACTGCACTATTATGGCATTATTATTGAAAACATTGGCCATTTACGCCATACATTGTAAACAGCTCCCCCTATGTAAAACTGGAACTGTACTCTCCCCACTACCAGCCCCATTTCACAAACCCAGAAGCCCTGACCACTACCTGTCTATGGTTGTAACAGAATGGAGAATCAGTGAGAAGATTCCCCAGCTCAGCTCACCTTTTTGCTTGCATCCTGACAGTGGATGGTCTGCATGTTATAGCAGCCAGCATATACAAGGAAGGCCAGCGACACAGAGCTCTATGTAATCTTAAGAATGTACCAGGCATGGGGGACAAAACACTGATGGAACGTGTTGCCTAACACTGATAAAGACTGCCCCTAGGCTGATGGGGACTTGTTGACCTTTGAGCAGTTCCAGCTCGAGGTTGATGGAGTTTTCTCTGTGCCTTTTTGAAACTTGCTTGGAGTGTTTTCACTATTTTGTGCACTCACTTTTTAGTTTTGCGTGGTTTGAACACACGTTTTGTATGGGTGCTGGCCCAACTCGCGAGCTCAAAAAAAACAAAACAACTTGAAACAATTCTTAGCCATGTATAAAAAAATAACACCAAAATAGATTTAAATATTATTGGGTAAATATATTTTTTTGTTTAATGTATTTTCCCTTCTAATAAACCAGAAAAAAACAATGCTAAAATTTGGGCCATGGTTTTAAAGATACAGAGCCATTAAGCAGGTTTTTTTTTACACTGAATGTATTGAGTTGGAGACTGAAGTGGTTACATTGCGAAGGTTAAATTACAGCCTAAGATCATTTACTACTTGAAATTCAGTAGCTGTTTCTGCTTATCTGTACCTTCATATTACTTGGAAGAGGGGAGATGCTGCAATGTTTAGGTGATTGATATCCTTATTGTCCGTTATTGGACTTGTAAAACACTAGGACATTCAAGTTATTAGTTGATATAGTCCAGGGGCTTAAAAAGGTAGCATCTATTAATGCGAGTATAGAACATTGTTTTGTAAATGCTCGCTATGGCTGCTTGGTTGCAAACGCAACGATCTGTATACGACGGATAGCAGCATGCATCAAAATTTATTCCCCTGCAGTGTTACCTGCTACTGTTTCATCTTTAAGAATGTTTGGCTTTATTAGAGTCGTCTCAAGATTGGAAGGCTATAAAATATATTGCGTTCTGAAGTACAGGGACGTGCAAATAGGTGTCTTCAGGTTAGGAAAAATCAATTGTTATTGAAAGCTAGATTTTCTACACGGATTCATTCAGTTAGATTCTCTCTCAGTCCACCTTTCACCTTCTGTTGTGTTTCAGGATCTGCTGCCAAGCTACATTCATGTTGAGGAGTATCAGGAGAACATCACCTCTGAAATGATTTAAAATGTCCATTGTTAAAGGGTATAGGAACGAAAGCTGGGCTATTTGTTCTTTCAAATGTTTTGCTGTCCCCTTTTTTATTTAGGGTTGCTTTTTAAATGCTAATTGTCTTTGTTAAAACAACAGGAAAATATGCTAGCTTCTCAATTGATCACCAGGTCTCATAATAGATCAGAAACCTCCCTAGGAGGACACTAGACTGCAATTAAAATCAACCGATTTATATTTGTATGATCAGCTCTAGAAGTGTAAAGAATGGGCAGAATGCCTCAAACCCTCTTAAACCTACTGGATCTCTAAAAAGGAAATTTAAAAGTCCCTTCGTTTATAAGCCCCTCCTCTTCTTGATTGGACACTTTGAGGGCAAGGCAATTGGGCTGTAGATAGTCAACATGTTTGAGAGCAGTGACAGGACAGGAAAGTACCTATCTTGGCCTATACTAAAACACACAGAGGACGCCCACCATCTTGCCAGCTCAGAGGGGTGGTAAGTAAAATACAAAGCCCCCCCATACACGTTTAAAGCTCCCGAGCGATTTAATCTACCGACCACATTGGGCGGTCGGTCGGGAAAAATTCGTACGAAAAATCGAATGTGTATGGGGGGCTTTAAAAGAGACATAACGATGCCACTTGGACATAAAGATGCCACTAGTTTTTTGAGGGGGAAACCAGAAAAAAATATTTGAAGTGTTCAATCCATTGGGGGAAAAAGCCCATGCAGGACCTGCTTGCTCCCATATATCAGCAATTGAGTTCAGTTGGTGAGATACGGCGTTTGCACATCTCCCACCTTACAGATCCTTCCACCTCCCCAGCTAATCTTCTTGTCAGGAGAGAGCTGGCTGGAGCAAGTGTGGCCATGGGTGGTCGACACATCCGCACAGAAGATGCAGACACTCCCCCCCCAATTTGGGGGTGAAAAGTGGATCGTATAGTACATTTTTTATTAAAACAGTTTTAGATTCTGAGTAGACATTCACTTTAAGAGTTTTGGTGGTGGGACCACGCTCAGTAAAGCCCCCCGTGGATAGATGATCTGCCATACATACATATGCCTAGTGGGGGTTTTAAAGGGGATATGTTCTAACATTTGCTATGGGATGTCAATAGTGATGAGCGGCATAGGCAAACATTGTATGCTCGGCATGGCCGCGAATTTATTGGAGAACATTCGGAAATATTCGCATCGGCAAATTTCGGGGTTTTTTTGGTTATTGCGAATATCGGCCCAAGTTTATCGAATGTCGCCGCGCGCAATATATGTTAAAACATGGGCGCATTATTTATGTACCGATTTTAAAAAGTGACGATTTTCGAATATTCGCATACCACAATATCATTAAAAAATCTGTTGATGGTGTGCTAAGCTCTTGTTGCAGCCTTCCCCATCGTTCCTACTCCATTGAGAGGAAGGGTAATGGATAAAAAAAATACGAATATCCGGAATTGCGAATTATCGGCAAAATATTCACATATTCGCGAATTCCGGATATTCGCGATTAATATTCGGAATCCGAATATTCGCGATCATCACTAATGTTCAAGCCATTTTTGTTATAGTAAAACAAAGTTGTAACATGTATTTAACAAACAAACAGAAAAAATTGCTCTAAACTCTGATGTGTTGAATATCTTATATGCAGGGGAGGGCTGGCAGCCTTAGACCTGGGGGGCAAATCCAGTCAAGTGGCCCATTGCCCCACTGAATCAGCTCACCACCCATTCCCACCTTTTCCTTGTTTTATGACGGATATTGACGTTATGAAGCAAGACAAATATGATACAATCAGCCCCCAGCAGCCTCTCTCCATCACCCCCAGGAGCCTCTCTCCTTCTGCCCCCAGCAGCCACTCTGCTTCTGCCCCCAGCAGCCGCAGCCTCTCTCCATTACCCCCAGCAGCCTCTCTCCTTCTGCCCCCAGAAGCCACTCTCCTTCTGCCCCAGCAGCCGCAGCCTCTCTCCATTACCCCCAGCAGCCTCTCTCCTTCTGCCCCCAGCAGCCTCAGCCTCTCTCCATCA
Source organism: Ptychadena robeensis (assembly GCA_036250615.1). Classification (NCBI taxonomy): domain Eukaryota; kingdom Metazoa; phylum Chordata; class Amphibia; order Anura; family Ptychadenidae; genus Ptychadena; species Ptychadena robeensis. The sequence continues at coordinate 109,373,091 of CM070033.1, read as the reverse complement.
CCCCCAAGCAGCCCCTAGCCTCTTTGTTATTCATTCTCATCTCATCCCCATGGTGAAGATGAACAGAAGCTAGGGCTTGGAGTGAGATGAAGAGGGGCGTGTGCAGTTAGTCCCTCCCTCCTTCCGTTTCCATTTCTTGACTTGAATAAGCTCTGTGGGACCGGGGTGTGGTGGTGATGGATGACAGTTACGGCGGGCCTGCGTGGAGGGACCTGAGCCGCGCCAACAGCCGGTGCCGGTAACAGTTGCTTGTCCAGCACTGGTTTAGGGAAGCATGGGGGGCAACTGCCTCCCTGCCCCCCCTTTCCAGCCCTCCCCTGCTTATATGTATAATAACATAGGTATAATAACAGACACTCCCTCTTTAGGCCAAACTTCCTTCAGCCTATGGATGTGCCAGTACTGCAGGAGTTGAAATTTCCATATATAATGACCATATATACTCACCATCTCAAGAATTATACTGCGCCATATTCAAATGATTTTAACCAGACCAGCATTTAGTTTTATTTCTGGGTCATTTTTCTATAAATTAACAAAATGTAAATGGGTTCTTTTGTCATCAACAAAAATATATTTGAAATGTTTCTACTTGTATTGATAGAGGCAGAGCAAAAACAGACTTATTATTTAAATCCCACCAATGAGCATTGTTTTTTTTTAAGCAAAATTGCACATCAGTAACAAAATTTAAAATTCTTAAGTAGGGTACAGACGTGGAGATATGGGTCAAATCGATAGCCGTTTCAAGCGCCATGCGTGCTCAGGGCCATCTTTCTGACCCATATATTGTGCCCCATCTCTGTTTTCGCCTTATCTGACATGACCGTTAATACGGCCGATGTCCGATGCTTTGCCTAGAGACCGCGGGTCTCCAGGCAAAGCTCGGCTGAGGAGGAGGAGCAGTTCGGGGAGACAGTTCTGCTCTCCCCGGCTCCTCCAATATTTGACAGCAGCGTGATGATGTCATCATGCTGCTGCAGGGTACATCGGACGGCTCGAATATCGAGCCGTCTGTACGCTGCTTTAATGTATCAATGTATGTGTTAAGTCTTTGTTAATCTACCATCTGAATCTAGTCTACTCTTGTTTATTACTCTTGTTGAATGAAAAAAAAAAGTTTTCTCATTTCCTTCTCGTGAAAGGGAAGCATGCAGGATTGTACTTTGATCTGATTTCATTAATAAATATTCTTCAACATCTACAGCTTTGAAGATGAGATTGGACTTTGGTGCTCTTATTAGAGATTTTTTTATCAATTTAAAACAAGAAATCAAAATTGACATTGTTATTTTTGTATAAACACTGCTTTATTTATCTGCAGATTGTGTCTTTGTAAGTTTTGTTTTACATTTGGTCTTGAACTGCAAAAAAACCCAAACAAAAATCCCTTAACAGTCTATGTCACCAGTGGAAATACTTGTGTGACTGGCAAATAAACAAGCCCATAGCCAGGGGTGCACCTAACTTTTTAGTGAGCTCCTCAGATGAGTACCAGAAGATGGTGTTTGGTACTCACCCCATATGTAGGGTGGTCTTCCTCACTGCCCTCTGTATCAGCTTCCTGCATGGTAGGTTCTGCTGCAGATGGAACTCCCTGTTCTTGATTGAGCCTCTGATTAGCTGTCTCCATCCACAGGTTACCAGCTGGCTTTGGGTGAAATGTAACTCTCACAGTACAACACGTTTGAACCCCCAGATCTCATACCTCAGTAGTGTGACCCTGAAATTTTCTGGGTTAGTAACTAACCCCTGAGACTACCAGCAGTCCAAATGGCACCCTTTCATAGTCATATTCCAGCTGTCACACAGTGCTTTTCTCTTGTCAGCTTTTACTCTTACATATGCGTACTCTGACTTTCATCCCCAACACCCTTAGAAGTCTAATCTTTTTTTTGATTACTGATTAACATTCCCAATTTCACACCCCTAACTGCAACCTTCCATAGTTCTTCGTGTTTCCCTGCAGTTATCCAAGTGACATAAATTGTATACATTGAACATTTAGCTGCGGCCGCTCAGACACAGAGTGCCTCCAAGTTGTTAGTACGCATATGAGCTTTGTAACAATAATGCAGGAAAGCATAGCTAGTTTTTGGCCTTTTTAAGTACCAGAATACCACTTATGTGCACCCCTGCCCAAAGCAGATATATCTATATACAGGGCTGCACATAAATAGTATGCTGGTACGCAAAATGGACTAAAAACTAGCTCTTTTCTTTAGACCTTTTTTATGCTTACTAAGCGTATCATTTGGTGTGTGAGAAGAGAAGGAAGCCCTGCTTGTCTTTTAACTGCAAGTGTTCATTAGTGACATCTGGTGGTTGAAGTTGAAATTGCAGATTGAATTGAGATTAAAGCTCAAAACACATTAAATAGTTGTACAACTTCAGTTTATTAGTTATACACTACTGTAAAAGTCACAATTTTGAGATTGCCAAAATTCTTTCAGTTTTTATTGTTAAATGTATACAATTTATGTCAGTTGGATAACCACAGGGAAGCTTCAATAACTATAAAAGGTTGCAGTTAGGGGTGTCAAATTGGGAATGCAAATTACTAATTAAAAAAATTATTGGACTTATAAGGGTGTTGATGATCTGGCCGATAAAAGTCATTGTAAGCAATTTGTAAGGGTCAAATCTGACAAGAGAAAAGTTGTACTACTGAGATGTGAAATAGGGGGGTTCAAAGAGTGTTGTACTGTGAGAGTTACATTTGACCCAAAGCCAGCTGGTGACCTGTGGATGGAGACAGCTAATTGAAGGCTCAATCTACAACAGGAGGCTCAATCAAGAACAGGGAGGTCCATCTGCAGCAGAATCTACCATGCAGGAAGCTGATGCAGAGGACAGTGAAGATAACAGTGAGGAAGAAGGACCCTTCTAAAACCACGCTACATATGGAGTGAGTACCACACACCATCTCCTGGTACTCATCAGAGTAGCTCCCTAAAAAACCCTATATATGTACAGTGGTGTGCAAAACTATTTGCCCCCTTCCTGATTTCTTATTCTTTTGCATGTTTGTCACACAAAATGTTTCTGATCATCAAACACATTAGTCAAAGATAACACAAATAAACACAAAATGCAGTTTTAAATGATGGTTTTTATTATTTAGGGAGAAAAAAAACATCAAAACCTACATGGCCCTGTGTGAAAAAGTAATTGCCCCCTGAACCTAATAACTGGTTGGGCCACCCTTAGCAGCAATAACTGCAATCAAGTGTTGCCGATAACTTGCAACGAGTCTTTTACAGCGCTCTGGAGGAATTTTGGCAGAATTGTTGTAATTCAGCTTTATTTGAGGGTTTTCTACCATGAACCGCCTTTTTAAGGTCATGCCACAACATCTCAATAGGATTCAGGTCATGACTTTGACTAGGCCACTCCAAAGTCTTCATTTTGTTTTTCTTCAGCCATTCAAAGGTGGATTTGCTGGTGTCATTGTCCTGCTGCAGCACCCAAGATCGCTTCAGCTTGAGTTGACGAACAGATGGCCGGACATTCTCCTTCAGGGTTTTTTGGTAGACAGTAGAATTCATGGTTCCATCTATCACAGCAAGATTCTAGGTCCTTAAGCAGCAAAACAACCCCAGACCATCACACTACCACCACCATATTTTACTGTTGGTATGATGTTCTTTTGCTGAAATGCTGTGTTACTCTTACGCCAGATTTGCCAAAAAATATGTTTTTTAGCAAAATTTAGACGAGCCTTAATGTTCTTTTTGCTTAACAGTGGTTTGCG
>CM070033.1:109350886-109365358 GCA_036250615.1 Ptychadena robeensis | reverse complement strand
TTTTTGCTGTTCTCATCTTGTTTCCCTCTGAATTTCTGAATGGATCTTTGCTTTAATGATGTCTACGCTTTTGAGCTTGGGTGCTTTTGGATTGTTACGTTACTTGATGCTGACATGGAAGCTTTAAGTGATTTCTTGATTGAAACAGGTGTGGCAGTAACCAGGCCTGGGGGTGACTACAGACATTGAACTCAGGTGTGATAAATCACAGTTAAGGGGGGCAATCACTTTTTCACACAGGGCCATGTAGATTTGGAGTTTTTTTTCTCCCTTAATAACGTAAACCTTCATTTAAAACTGCATTTTGTGTTCAATTATGTTATCTTTGACAAACATGCAAAAGAATAAGAAATCAGGAAGGAGGCAAATAGTTTTGCACACCACTGTATATATATATATATATATATATATATATATATATATATATCCCAAGGTTAGTCCTGGATTAGGGATGTATCGCCTTATTTTATGGGTTGTGGTCCTATGCGTATTTCAGGAAATTAGTCTGGGATACATAGGAACAACTCTTGTTGCCATTTACCTTAGTTATAGAAGAATGGGGTTTAACCTCCCTAGCGCACTGCTGGGGTCCAGATTTCTGTGCCAGAAGCGCACCATAGACTCTAATGGAATAAAAAAATTTGTGTTGTAGGCTTGTAACTTCCAAAAATCTGTCTGTATAAGGGTCTAATAGACATCCTGACTATACTAATGTTTGAAACACTCAATTATTATAAAAAAAAGTACATAAAAAAAATATGAAATGTATAATTTGAAAGCTTAAATCTCTTGAATACTTATTTGGTGAAAGATTTCAAAACAGTATTTATTGATTTCAAAACAGTATTTATGTTTGTTTATAATAACATTTTTATTTTGTTTTTGTTTTGAATTGTATTGAATACAGTTATCACTGTATCCAATACAATGGCATTCTCTGAAAGGGTTAACTTCAAAGACCACATCTGCAATGACAATGGGGGTGATATTCCAGGTGTGGCCTTTGAAGATATCCCTATTTGCATATGAATGTCCCAATTGGACATTCATATGCAAATCGGGACACTCATGTGCAGATTAGGCTTGAAGAGAAGTGTCACAGCCTGCTTGCATAAGATCGTACACACAGACCATAGCAGAGCTGGACACAGAGCACAGTGAGCAGCCGGAGGATCTGAGCTGGATGGCTTCCTCTAGTCAGCTGCAATACTGCATTAGCAAGTGCAGGACGAGGTACTGCCGTCAGAAGGCTTAGGGGGGTTAATGGACGGAGAGACCAGAGGTCCCAGTCTCTACCATCCATTGGGTTTTTCTCCTTGCCAAAGCAAGGACAAGGGGACTTTCAAGAGGCCACCCTACCCGAACACATTACCCAAGGTTGGGGATTTATACGTTATTAAGCCTGAGTACAGACAATAAAGTCCATTTAACGAGTCCATGGATAAAAAAAAAATTTCTTTAATCTTCAAAACATAGAAGAAAGGAATAAAAGCCGGTGTCAGAGGCTCCTCTGGACTAAGGCGACAACGTAGATATCCAATTCATCTATTGTGTTTAAATGTGATTCCATCGACCTCAATGCGGGGTGTGGTGGTACTCTCTTTTTAGAATTTACCTTAGTTGTTACTGTCACTTTAGAATGGGAAAGAAGGGTTAGTGGGTCTTCCCATTCCACGGTGGTACACAAAAGGATCAGACTGGATCAGTCAGACAGGAAGTCTTGCTGGAAAAGGCTATGGTGTTAAGTTAGGTGTGTAGGAGTTTGATTGTTTGGGTTTAATTCTGCCTTCCATAGAGTGCTCATGTGCGATGCCAAGGAGGTCTTAAAGAAAAACCCTAGTTAGTTAAAGCCTAATGGTGAGCTGGAATTTCTTTTTTGTTATGTGCAGACAAGCCTGATAATTCTATTTTGGTCTGGGTGACAAATTAAACTGGGCTGCACTCCCTTTGCCCCCTTAACGCTACTATATGTAATTTCCTTGGTCCACACAATATCTCTTCACTAGATTTTGCTAATATTTTCACTCTTCAGCATTGCAATGCAACAACATTTTTGGCAATAGAGGGGGTTTCAGGTGGCAAATATGAATGGATATTTTTAACCTTATTCTCAGTAGTAGTCACAATGGAAAATGGGGCTGTTGCTTTATGTCAGCTGAAAGATGCATGTTCGTTATATGACTGAAGCCAGTGGTCAATAGTCTCCACTCCACAAAAAAAACCCAAACAAAGCACTTCATTTAGATCCTACAGGTTGACAGGCAATCAATATGCCCAATGAAATGTTACCGCACTACAGGATTCTTCTTTTCAAAGAGTCTCTGACAGTGAAAGAAACAGACAGAATACCAGAATACATATCCATGCCATGCTATGTGATATGAGCCTTGTAGCACCTCATAGGAAAATACATACATTCAGTTCTGGCACAAGTGAAATTATTTAGCACATGTATGTGTGTCAATTGACAAGATCTGATTTGGTCAATTTATAAAATATATAATGAGAAATCTACCAAAGGTATTTACTCACATTTACCTTGACAAGATTCTGCATTTCACATTGTCATTGTCACTGTATTTGTAATAGAATCCACGTGTGTCATTTGAGAAGTAAACATGTGTTTTACTGCAGTAGATTATTGTGCCATCATAACTTTCCATGGTGTGGAAACTAGACTAAAGTAGTAGAACATTTAAAATTTCTCTGTGTTTCCCTTTTTTGCTTATCTGGATGCACAATAAACCCTAAGGGCCCTTTCACACTATATGTATTTTTTAAAGGCATGTGTAAACGCATGCATTTTGCACATTTAACATCTGTGTTTTTAAAAAAAACATCAAAAATGTGTGCAGCAGGGCATTTTAACGCAACTCATGCAGTGTGAATGGTAATATTGGTTTTCTGTGAGAAAATGCCATACTGTAAAAACACACATTTAAAAATACATGATGCAGTGGGTATAGTGTGAAAGGGCCCTTAAGGCTATAAGGACAGTTTTAGGGTGACCCCCATGTTATCTCCATGGGCACCAGTATGACAGCAAGCTAAACATGTCAAGGTTAGAGGGCTGTGGGAATGAAGCGCTCTGAGCCAAACAAATAAATTGTATCTTCGTTTTCCACAGACCCTTAATAACAATATGCCAGGGAGGGTCTTCCTCCTCTCCCTCCTTCCAGTGTTTAAAGATGCCTTCCCCTGAGTGATGTGATGACGTCACATCAGGGCGTCGGAAGATTTAAAAGTAAAATCGCTGTTGGAGACTGCTCTTGACCCTCTCACTTTCTTGCTGGGTTTACCCCCTCCCCAGCTTCCTGCCACTGACAGACGCCTGCTGTCCCACGTCCTGACTGCGGCTCGGTGTTTGATTGCCGTTAAGTGGAAGTCTGCTACTCCTCCCTCCCATTCGTAGTTTATTGCCCGAGTTCATGATGTCCGGCTGATGGAGCATATGTCGGCCACTCTTAATAACACCTTGGAGAAGTTTCACACTATTTGGGCCAGATGGGATGAGTTGTAGGGGCTAAAATTTGACAACCCCCTGAGTGACCCCTTGACCTGGGCGGGGTGGCATTAGTCCCATTCCCTCTACCCTTCTTTCTCCCACTGTGCTCTGCCTCTTCTTTTCTTTCCCTTCTTTGCTCTGTTTGTATCCCAGCATTTAATGACAAATTGTATGTGGTGTATTTATTGGACCTTTCCATTCTCTTAATTTTGTGCCCCTCCCAATTGTGTAAAATGATCCTTGTGGCTCGTGATGCTCTCCAGCTTGTGGGGCCCTCCCCCTTCCAATGTTACAACTTAGTAACTTTACTGATGTCATTGTTTTTTTTGTTTGCTATTGCTGCTCGGATACATTTATTTTTTCTCTCTTCTCTTATGTTGTTGTATTTTATTTATTTTTTCTATTTTTGTAATGTTATATGTTTGAAAACCTCTTTAAATAAACAGTTATACAAAAGTAAATCGCACGACAACAGTTTTCTGGAGAAAACTGTTTTTAATGTGATTCCCCAGATGTGCCCCTTTGCAGTTAACCATAGAGGGTGCCAAAGGGAATTGTACTGGATACAGTGATAACTGTATCCAATACAATTCAAAGTAAAAAAAAACACAAAACACATTTCCAATTGAATAAAATTTGTATTATAAACTAAATAAAAGTATTTTTAGAGATTTTATGAATGATACCTTTTAGTTCTTTTTTTTTACATAATTGTGTGTTTCAAACATTAGTATATTCAGGATGTCTACTAGACCCTTGTATGGACATATTTTGGGAAGTTACAGGCCTACAACATAAAAAAAAACGGTGGACCGAACTTACACAAATACCAGCCGATGTTTGCGGAGAACCACTATTGACTTCAATGGAGGACGAAATTCTTAATTGTATAATTCATAATTTTAGCCACAATACCAATAAAAAAAAGTGTCAAACGGTTGCAACCACTTGGACAGAGCCATGCCAGGGGGGGATCAAATGTTAAACATTCCAAAATAAAAATTATAAAAAAATTTATGCAATGAAAGGGTTAACTAATAATGTGTACAGAGGTCCCAAGGACCTCTTACCCATTCAGAGGGGGTTTTAAAGAAATTTCCTAGAAATAGCGGAGAGAAAAAAAGTACTGGAATATTAGTTAAAGTTCTACCATTCCACATAGTTATGTAAGAAGTGCCTATCCAATGTTGTAACCCAACCTAGAAGAGTCAATTGTCCTAGGGGGTCTTTTCCCTCAAGGTCGAGCAGCTGTGATAATATTTTCAGTCTTGCCTCTTTTTTCTCTAAATCTCTTTAAAACCTCCTCTTTGGGATCTCGGTACTCATTCGAGGGTGGGGAGTGGGATCTTCTTGTTGAATGGGAACCCCAGATACTCAATAAGCCACGTTGCGGGGAAGAGACCTCTCTTATCTTAAAGGGTCTCCCCTTCATTGAGATTTGGCATAAGTGCCTGGTGGTATAGGGGGGTGCACCACCTTCCTATTCTTCCAGGCTTGACAAAAGGGGTCTGGTTTGCTCTGGGGGGAGGGGGGCCCAGCTGTTCATGGTCGCTCTTTTCCAGAGCATACCAGACCCTATGCCAACAGGGGTTCTGGTATGCTCTGGGGGGACAGGAGCCCATGCTGTTTGTGGTCCCCCTTTCTGGCCCCTATAGTCTATCCTATAACACACATCATCAAACATCAAATGTCAACTAAAAGACACAGCTGTGTCATCCATTTCTCAAATAACATTGTCTGAATTTTTTATGCTAATTATACTGAGGGTCAGATTTTGCCCTTGGACTGGAGTTTGACACTTCCGCTCTACCACTTATTTCTGAATTGAAGCTGTTACTTATTTTATCTAACCCAATCTGAGATTAAAAAAATGTGCTTAAACCTGAAGAGACATTTAAATGTAATTAGGTAGATGTGCAAACAGTAAAGTGTGGAACTTGTGGACGCTCAGCAAAAGGCTTTGTTTGCAAAACTGATCCTGAAGTCAGGTGCATTTTGAGCAGTTTAGAAAAAGAGACAAACATAATGTCTGTTAAATATGTTGTGCTAACTACCAATATAATGTTATCTTTCTTGTTAAAGTGCAATTGGATGTGTGATGCCTATAACTTTTTTTGCTATTAAACTAAATAATTAGCATATAATGCCCTGATTTTGTGCCAACACAGGACAAGGTTTTTCTCCAGCCATCAGCAAAAGTCATTATTGCTGAAACTTCACAAGCTTTTAGTATGAACACATTTATCTTTGCTTCATTGATTCTATATAGGCAGGGTTTGACATTAATGGCCTTATCTATATTAATAATTGAAATGTGCACATACTTAATGCTTCATGCACAGCATTTAGTATTATGCTCATTTTGAAATCCATTTTATGAGTGCTTTTTATTCTGCAACGTGCATCATCATTTATGGGAATTTAAAGATGGTTTTTAAAATAATATTTTGTGTAATTTTGTAGTGAAAGATTATTCATTTCTCAAGTTTTGTGTGTGGGAGAGAAGGAAGAGGAGATGGATTGCTAATTTGTGCTGTTGTTTCCAAACTGCCACACAATGTCAAACCAGGTATATTTTCAAACAATAGAGCTCATTTAACTTCCAGTATAACTTCATTAAACTTACTGTTAGTTTTAATAAAATATATCAATACATTTGTCACATTATATCAATGAATAAGTATTGTGTAGATAGTAATCATTATAACAGTATACACTTAAACATAAGCACCATTAAATGGAGATGGAAGCAACAAAAAGGTAAAATTTTTATTTATTTTCAAATGATGATAAAGAATTTCATTTGAAAAAAAATTTTATTTGTGTCAATATTGTTCATATTTAAGTATTCAGAATTCAACATTTGTGACCAGTTAAGCTGAACAAAATAACAGAAATTTATGTTCCCCCCACTTGGATTACTTTGTTATTGGGCCTTTCACCAGTCAGGTTCTTTAATCTCATTAGCGGGGGCATAGTTTGTTGCCCGTGCAGGGATTGGGCACACTCACCTATTCGCCGTGAGCCTTCAGCTTTTCTTCATCGCGGTGGGCCCACAGATCACTTCCGGCGTCATTTCTTAGGCATCATAGACCTCCATGTTAATGGAGGGATGGAGGGGAGGAGGGCAGGGAACACCAGTACCGTATGTGTACTCTGCTGTAATGACCCTTATCGCACAGCTGAAAACTGTGAGATATGGGAAAACTGCAAAGGTTAATGTAGGTAAATGTCTACTGTCTGCTGTCCTGACTGAGGCAAGGTTTCTACTTACTCTTTAATTAAAATCTTCACTACCACTTCTAATTCTAAAATGTATGCTAGAATATGGGATACCTGTCTCATGGAACAGATGTGAGCTAGTATTAATTATACTACTATATGTTTGGAAAAGATGGGATGACATGGAATCTTGCTGACCCCTGCTGGACCATGGCTCTACTTCAAGAAGAAGTAAATCCATGAAGAGTTATGTAGGCATTTTGTGTTTTACCTTTATTTTTCATTTTATCATTCACACAGGCGGTTGTTAAGCAGAACCACAAAATATTGAGTTTGGTTTTCTGGATTTTGCCCGATAGACCTGTCATGGGGGCATTTACTGTCCGCACCTCAGAAGGTACCCATGTATATGTAGCCTTTCTTTGTTCTTGGTGATGTTACTTGTCTAAAATTTCTTATATTTTGATAATTATAACTCCCTCTTAAATATATTTTTTCATGATTTGCTTACGCACCTTTCAGGGTTTGTATTGGCAATGATGTACTCTGCACCTTATGTTACCGTTGCTTGTTCATTATATTGGTATTTTGTCCATCCTCTAGTTGATATGTTGTTATTTTGTTTATGCCTAAGTATCTTGTTCAGTTCATGTTTCATGTCTTTATATGATTGTTATAGGTTTTTTAATTTAAAATTAATGAGCAGTTTCAAAAACATACAGAAAGAAAGAGAACAATATGTATCTTATATCACACATCGACTTACAAGCATGTTGGCAATATTATTTTTTTAAAATATTATATATTGACTTCAATGAAGCAGTGGTTTAAGGCTAAGGATGAATTCCACAAAGGTACTTGGGCTATAATGCACAGACAGGACCAAGAAACAAGGCTTATGTATGAAAACAAACAGCCAGATATTGGTCCTTTTGGATCCTCCTGACTGAAAACAATGGTTTTTAAGCAAAAAATATCAGTTGCAGGGAAGGATCGTACTGGTATCATTTGTGTTACTGGGCAGTGTGAACCCAGCTTACATACACAGGCAGAGGTAGAGGGAAGAGCTGCCAGCGGGTTGCTACTCTGGCTTTGCTACTGCTCTTTTTGTCAGTAAGGCTCTAGCTTCCCACTCACATCAACAAAGCAGTAGCAGAGGGAAGATCCGCTCCCCTGCTAAAATGAATGCCCACACCACATTCAATAGCTGTACAAATTACCAAAATGAGCATATCATTAGGAAAATCTGGCACATAATATTATTGCTCACACTGCCTACAAAAAACATAATTCTGTTACCAAAACAAAATCATTGTGCCTAACAGTTAAAGTAATAAAAACAATTTCTTTACCAGATATTTACAGGGCACTTTTTGTTGGACAAGTTAATTCTATACACACGGTCAAAACATTTTATACAGTCATAGAAGTATTGTTCCCATGGTTCAGATTGTATCTGGCCACTTGTCCACGTGTTCTCTAATGAATACATTTAATTTGTATCATTCCAAAATTACCAAAACCTTTTCCTTTTTCAGTTCTTCCACATTTCTTGGTGTCCTCTGTACATATAGAAATTGTTTAACTTTTTTAAATAATTTTTTCTAGTATTACTTCCTATTTTTTGGAACTATAGATGTATTCTGACTCCAATTGCTGAATAGTGATTTCCCTTCCTGAGACCTCTAAGCCTGGCCTGTATAGCAGAGACAATCGCTGTAGACAATCTTTATCAGATAGCTGAACTTACCAGATCCTTTCCATCCACTAATATTTTTATTGAAAGTTGTATCCACAGGTACAACAGATGAAGTAACTTTCAGTAATGTTTGGACAAATACTGCAGGCAAAAATAATATTCCTTTCCTCCTGTGTCTGCACGAATGATGGCAGGACATTTAGAATGAGGGATCTGGAAATAACATAACATCATGAGGAGAAATTACAGAAAATAGGTGCGATACCAACTTTGATGAACAGAGGTAATTAACATAACCATACACATCAAATAACCAGCAATGAGATTGGTATAAAACTGCTGGACACAGCACAAGGTGCTTGAAGAGGATTAGATGCTAGCAAAAATTTGCATTCAGTCATCTAAACTCTAGAGTTTAGACATTAAGGGAATTTCATCGCTACTGTATTGCCTAGATGACTCCATCCTCAGAAGATGAGTTTCTTGTGTACCTTTAGGCCCAAAGTCCTACCAGAATGGTCTTCCAGCTTGAATTACACTGTATACTACAGAATGGCTGCAACCACAGATCCTTCTATGGCCCCCTAGATCAGGCATGTCACTACCTAAGTATTTTATCATGTCTACCAATCCACTATACTTTTCTGCAGTGCCTATCCACTGATGCAATCCATCTCTTCCTATGAAGGATTTATTGTCCCAATATCATCATTTTCTCTGTAGACTTCTAGGGGCATAGACTCGCTGCTGGAGTTCCAAGGATGTGACCCCCCACACTGTGGGACAATTGACCCTTTGTGTGAAGAGATGAATTGAAATTACTTTGGTAGTGCGTGTCTTTTTTATTCTGAAAAACCCTTCTGGGAATGGGTAAGGGTCGCAAGAACCTATCTGCTCATTCCATAGGGTGGGAGGAGGGATCACGGGGCCTCTTGTTAAAGGGGAACCACGCATACTCAATGAGCCCCCCCCCCGCGCCCTTGCAACACCTGGCCCATGTTGTAGATAAAAGACTCCTTTACGTTGCTGCAGCTCTCTCCCTATTTTATCTAGTATAGCAGACACAGGATTATGGTCATATGGCAGCAGGGATATTTTTTCTATAGGGGGAGTGGTGTCCAGCAGAGGAAAATGGGAGACAATTAAACATTGGAAAAGGTTGCCTTTTCTCTGGAACTCCTGATGTCCTTTTCACAGGAACTCAGGACCACCTAATCACTTTTTCTCTGGAACTCAAACTATCAGCCGGGGGATTTGCAACCATCAATGGACAGCCGTCCATCTCTATATATGCTTATATAAGCAAAGTGCTAGTTAATAGATTAAGGAAGTACTTTATTTCCTATTGATGCCTTGTATTAGAACTCCCTAAATGACACAAACAGTTTTTGTCTTTCATGACAATATTGAAGAATATATAACTTCAATACCCAAGACATCACTTTACTGTGAAGTAAATTCCATTCTTTAAGTCAGGCTCGTAACCAAGCTTTGAGTTTCAATTAAAATGCCAATCATTCATAGCAGACCTGTTAGGAAGGAGGATAAATCTACTGTTAATGCAGAAGAATGAACTGCCACAATGCATCAACATGGCAGTTAGACTATAAATAGACCCCCCTGGAGACAACACAAACTGGAATGTGCAGGAACCTTCCCATAATGGTGGTATATTCACAATATCCTAAGCCTAAGTTAAAGGCACTTTTTAACTCCACAATGTAACAATTAAAAAAACTATAATCCAAACTAGCCTAAGAAGATAGGCACCATTAAATCTTAATTAGACATATATAATTCAAAATAAAGCCAAAGGACCAGAGTTCATCCATCCATTAATGTCTTATTGTGCATTAATATAGTATCGTAAAAATGTTCTTTACTAAAAACCACAATGTTCTGTGGTGACCTTGTTAAATTTAAAAAACAAATAACATGTTTCTTCTTAATCCCTTATTTACATTTTTAACTAATAGTCCTAATCAATTTATTATTCCCTTCTGTAGCTATTATTTTTCTTCTGTTTTGTTGCTTAAAATGATGTTGATTAAATTTTTTAATAATTTGAACTCTTTTAATGAAATTTATTATGTTGAAATACATTTTTCCCCAATTATGGTTTAAAGTAATATCAAGTTTGTTTTTCCTGTTGACTTTAAATAAAGCCTATAGTATATCTATTGCATTGTTATTGATTTATTGCATTATGATAAGCAACATTGCAACTATATATATATATATATATATATATATATATATATATATATATATATACATACATGTGTAAACAATAACATATTTTAAAGCAACTGACATTAGCATGTCCCATACTTTGAGTTAGATTCTGGTTAGGTTCTCTTCAACTGATCTGTATTATGTGCAAGGTATGCTGCTTGAGAGGCAAAAACCATTTTCAGGCCAGTGAGAAGGATGGTCTTCAAATCAATGGTGCATATTTGAAATTGCTGATGTTTCCCTATAGTTAAAGACTGGTACACAGTCCATTCATTAATCATTATGCTTCAGTCATTCTGCAGGATCTCATTAACCCAAAACAAACACAGATTTATTTAGAGACACTATTTTATTTTAAGAAACTTTTTTTTAAATGTTAAATTGATCAGTTCTCTCACCATTCATCATTATTAATGACTCCTTTGGGGGCGATTTCTATTACTTTGACAAATTGTCTCATTCAACACTACATTTTGCAGTTGTGCCTGTTACAATGGAGTACCCTTTCACAGAAATATTGTACATGGTACAAGGAACCTCTTTAAGCTATGTACAAAATAGATATTCGTTAGTGTAAACCTTGGATACAAGGCATATCCTCAGGCAAAAAACCCGTTATTGACACTTTTATCTAACAGTCCAAATCAACTTCTTCCCCTTCCATTCTTATCTGATAATGTTGTACATCCTTTCACTAGGCAAAAAGCTGAGCATACAGTTTTTCATAAAAAGAGGGGGCGAATTGTGCATCCAGAGTTCCTCTTTAACAAGAGGACCCCCGGATCCCGCTCCCCACCCTATTTAATGAGGAGGGAGGTCCCAAGGGTTTCAAGTTTAGAGATAAAATAATTTTTCTGTTTTCTGTTATTTCTATTATCAATTCTTCCCTTCACCATAGTCACATTAACAGTGTATACTCCACCGTTGTAATTCATCTCTTCCCTCAAATGGTGTGCCCTACAATGTCTGGCGACTGAATGCAGCTTTAACCTTCCTAGCACTCTGCTGAGGTCCAGATTTATGTACCAAAAGCGCACCATAGACTTAAATGGAATATTTTTTTTAGGTTGTAGGCCTGTAACTTCCAAAAATATGTCCGTACAAGGGTATAATAGACATCCTGAATATAATAATGTTTGAAACAAACAATTATGTTAAAAAAATTACATTTAAAATATATAATAAAAAGGTATCATCTAAATGATAAAATCTCTAAAATACTTATTTTGTATGATAGATTTCAAAACAGTATGTATTCCTGTTTATGTTTTTTTTATATTGATAATACAATTTTTATTTAATTGGAAATGTGTTATGTGTTTTTGTTTTTACTTTGAATTGTATTGGATACAGTTATCACCTTTGGCACCCTCTGAAAGGCGTTAAATTCAAAGAACAAATCTGGAAACGACACTGGTGGTGATTTTTCAGAGGTGCTTTTTGAAATGAACCCAATTTACATTTGAATGTCCCGCGCCCCCCCACCCCAGATGTGACATCATCGCGTCACTTGGGGGGGGGGGGGATCAGCCGCTTTTCACTCTCCAGAGGCCTGCTTGTCACATCGGGGACAGCACAAAACGGTAAGTATGCCCTGCCAGAGCCCCCTTCTGCACTGGATGGCACCATCTTGTTCAGTGGAATAGTGACTGTGCAGCGCTGGACAAGATGGTGCCGTGCTAACGCTAGGGGGGTTAAAAATGTCGTGCTTTCCATGGTCATTGCGTATGTGCGATGTCCTCATTAAAGTTGTTTTTTTAAACATTGGGGACATCGGGAAGATACAAATTACAATGGTGTAATAAGTTGATTGCAAAGCTCCTGAGCATGGTATCATCACCAAACTTGCTAGAGATGTAAAAGGGGTTGAGGGTATACTACAAAAAAAGAATTGCTCTAGCATATGTAGTTTTTGCAAACATAAAATGAAAAGTCAAGTTGAAGTTCTTATTGATGGAACACTTTAACCTCCCTAGCGCTCTGCTGAGGTCCAGATTTCTGTACCAAAAGCGCACCATAGTCTTAAATGGAATTTTTTTGATGTTGTAGGCCTGTAACTTCCCAAAATATGTCCGTGCAAGGGTCTAGTAGACATCCTGAATATAATAATGTTGGAAACAAACAATTATGTAAAAAAATTACATAAAACAATAAATAAATAAATAAATAAAATGCATCATTTGAATGATAAAATGTCTAAAATCCTTGTTTTGTACGATACATTTCAAAACATTATGCATTTATAGTTTGTTCATAATAAAAATTTTATTCAATTGGCAATATGTTATGTGTGTGTTTTTTTGACTTTGAATTGTATTGGATATAGTTATCACTGTATCCTGTACAATTCCCTTTGGCACCCTCTCTGCTCTGGTGTGATGAACTCACCAGGGAAGAAAGGGTTTACTGCAAATAGCACATCTGGGGAATCATAGAAAACAGTTCTGGTGTGATTTACATACGAATCTCCCGCTGTGGGGTTCCCTCTCCTCCTGCAGCTTCTTCTTCAGATCGGAGCCGCCGTAGCAGCACAGAATGGTAAATCTGCGCTGCCGGGGCTCTGATCTTCGCCAGACGGCTCCATCCAGTCCATTGCAGGACTGACAAGTCAGCGCTGAATGAGCTGGAGCCATCAGGAACGGAGGGGGGGGGGGGGGTTAAACCCTATACTGTATGTTTTGTATTGCACACTTTTTAGTTAATCCAATTTTGTTAAACCAAACCTTTTTTGCACCATAAGATGCACTTGTGTGCAAACCTGTGTCTTGTAGTTCACATGAGTGGCCCCACATGGCGAAATTGCTATAGGCGTTTTCACCTTTGCTATCCGCCTTGTGACTGAGTCTGGCCAGCAGAGGCAGAATCAGGGAAGCTATCAGTGGAAATATAAGCCTGCAGGCGACAACTGGTGCTCCTTTTAACATATTGTTTTTGAACTAAGCTTATTACACCTTACTCTTTTACAGTCTAACCATGTTGTATTTTCGTAGCTTTAAACAGTAATATGCACTCTGTATATTTTCATCACTGGAAGAACCAAATACTGTGTCTAACTTCCTTCCCGGTATTAGCTATTTAATTGCAAGAGAACTTTAAATTAATTTTGATGGCACATCTAGATTTAGAATTGTGAATATATTAAAAATCTAGTAGTTATTGTTCAAAAGTTACACTGAATATTTTATAAATTGTATAGCTCTACATATTCTATTCTATTCTTTTTTGAAGAGCTTTAGAAATCCAAAAATGCTTATTATTCTGATAATTTTCAGTAACCCTCCAATGCATTGTTAAATTTAATGGGAAATATGTGCCTTATTAATTTATTTTCTGACTTAATGTACAAATTACAGAATTTGTTCAATAAAGACATGAAATGAAATAAGGAAGGAAAGGAAATACATTACAGAAAATGTCAAGAAAAAAATTATGTAAACAATAATTAATAATTCATTTTATTATCATACACAATATGGACAAAACACATAAGCATTAATATGGAGATGAAACCCCCATCCACCTCCAAATCTTTCAACGCTTCTGGGAAGGCTTTCCTGAAAAATGTATAAGGTCCTAAATAGTGATGGTCAAATGTCAGCCGCCGGTGTTTGCAGACGGCCAGTAGACTTTGGCGTAAATACCCATGGTTTACATGTTTGGAGCAAACTGCCTTGACTTTAATGACTGGTGAAATTCTCAAACCTTCAGATCATATTTGTAGCCACAATACCATTAAAAGTGTCAAAAGTGTGCAAACGGTGTCATCCCAGAGGAGGATCAATTACTTAACTTCACAAAATCTTTATTTTTA
>CM070033.1:109311766-109344932 GCA_036250615.1 Ptychadena robeensis | reverse complement strand
AGTTGCAGCTTCAGTTTGCCCGAACTGGGTTCGGGCATATCGCTAGGGAGGTTAAAAGAGCATACTAGTATCCTAAACACTCAAACTCAAACACTTAGACATACATGTTTGAATATGATATACAGGCCTTCAAAAGGTAACAAAATACTTCCTTTTTTAGGGTTTTTAAAAACACTTGATATACATTGATGACCACCCAGATAGCAAAAGGTAAGACTAGATTTGGATCTTGCAGATTTTTGGTTGGTTGTGGTGCATTTCCTAATGAATAGGTTCCCTAATCCAACATGCCATAATACCTTCCACAACCTGTGAAAATGTATGACTGATCCCTTAAACATTTGTAAAGTTTACCGGGAAATTGGTATCTGAGCTGACTGCTTAAAGGAAACTGATATAGCATATTCTATAAAGTGTAGTGGAACAAAAAAGTATTTCCTTTGTACAAACCAGGTTGTTCAAAATCCATATAACATTACCAAGCTAGGAAAAAAATAAATTCCTTTAGTCAATCATCCCAAGTGTGTATATTAGAGCATAGGTATATTGTGAAGACTTAGGATTTTGGCAGCCTAAAGATACATTAGCTTTTACTCAGTGTTCTTTCTCATTTATTTTAAATGAGAAAAATAAGTGATTCGTTTGGGTGGTAGAATCCAACTCAAAAATCAATAAGACCATCTAAACAGTATTGTTATGGTATTCCTTTTGTCATTTGACATTATAAATGATAATCATAGAATCTGTGTTTGTGGATAAGAAAGCTTACATCCCAGATAATTGCTATCGTCATGATCCTATATTCAGATATAGTGTTATTCATGTTTATATAATAAATACAATAATTATACTTACTAATAGTGATGGTTGAACTTCGGCCAGGTCCATCCGGGAAAAGGACGGACTTTTAAAAAAGTCATTTGTCCGGCTGTTACCCGGGAAGATTCCCCTGTTTGTGGGGAGTTCGAATCTAAAAAAACAGAAGTCTCTCTGAAGTCACTTCCGGTACCTGAAACGCACAGTTCCCGGGTTCGATATCACTTGACACGTGATATCACTTCTGGTTTAAGCCGGTTTTCTTTCCAGTGGAAGAATTCTTTCATGAGGGACCGCAGAGAGAAGCCAGTCTCTTGTGAAAGAATTCTTCCACTGCTCCTGATCTGCCCAGCGGAAGAATGGTCACCTTCTTCCCGCCAGTAAACAGGACGGGTCGAACCCCCGTACTATTCGCTGGGGAATAAAAACGAACATGTTCTGTTCACGGCCTAACTGTCTGCCTTACTAAAATCACTTATGCTTGTAAACACCAAATTCTGTAAATCATAGATATGATTTTTTTTCCAGGACAGCATTTCCCTGCAAATTCTATAAACAAATAACTTATCCAAGGATTTGGCTTTGTACACAGAAGGCATCCAGATGTGTTTATATATGAAAAACCCTGTAAGACATGCAAGGTATATAGGGCATTTATCAATACACCATTAACTTCCCCATTCTTTGCAGAGATGAACTTTTTTCTTCTTATTTCTAAAGTCAATAGTTTTAGTCAATACTGCTTTTATAGTTTTCAGTCAAACAAAGTAAAAGTGGAAGGAAGCTAGTATTGGATATTTGATGCTCATTTCAGGCTTAATTAACTATTTTGCTAATTCATGTAACATTAAATGAACGACTTCTTATTGAGGTTTTATTTTATTTTTTTACAGATACCAGGCTTTTTATTGCTCTAAAATAGTTGCACATTTTAATGTATAACATTTTGAGCAATTATTTACTCAATAGAAAATTAACTGATCCAGAATTTATTTTCTGTGCAGCTCAGAAGATCATGAATTGGCATGTTCCAAGTTCAAAGGCACAGGCTATAATTGATTTAATTGTGCCCAATGGCTCACCCCCTCTCCCTGACATTTTGGAGAAGCCCATCTGACATCAGCAAGCTTCTAGTACCAATTCAGGACTGCCTTCTGGTGATGGTTTATGAGGATAACCACCTACTGTCACAAACCCCCCAATCCTTGTCCCTTTGTCACAGTCTCAGTTCCAGTCCCAGCCACTGGGAGTCCTCCAACTGCCTTCCGCACTGTGAACAGGATAAGCAATAGACTCCGATTGGGGGGAATGTAATACACTATACAATCTCGGTACAATTTCGGTATCTATATGTGTAGCTGCCACTACCTCCCGCGAAAAATAGTAGATTCTTCACTATCTATTGCTGAAACGAAGAAAAGGTTTATACAAAAAAACCTAACTAGAAATAACAATGCCTCTGGTAACGTTTCTTCAGGCACTAACATTCTTTTCTGGGTCACTCAGAACATGTGCAGACTGAAATAATTTTAGATTTATTAGTTAGTTTATTTTAAAATATAAAATCGTGCAAAAAAGATAATAGAAAAATATAAGAAAACTTTCAAATGGACAGAGATTTTGATACCCTTGCTTGCTCCAGGGGTGGGATCGCAATTGGAGCTGGCCCACCTCCCACCTGGATGAGTCAGCCCCCTCACTAGAAGGGAGGGGGGAGAAGACTGTACAGTCACATAAACATGCTGAATATTCATATCTTTAAGGCAATAAATGTGAGCATAAATTAATCTACATGGTTACCATCAGGACAATCTCCTGAGATGACAAACACCCAACATCCCAAATCTGAGAACCTCATCCAGGATTTACCATTATCTTAGTGGAAATATAAATTTTTTTGCAGTCTCTCCAATTATTGATTTAAGAGGAGAATTTAAGTTCCATATCTCTTGTTGTCTGTAAGACCTCACACATTCACCCCCCCCCCCCTTCGTGGTCCCTTGAAGTAGGATCTCGGACCCTATATGTGTTTTCACAGGTGGGCACCTACAGGCAGTGGTGGACATTCCATGGTTTTCTTAGAGAATTAACTGTGAAGGGTCTGGCAGAAAAAATTGTGATTGCCTGAAATAACAAACATTTTGATCAGCTCAGGATGCTAATGTATGACGATTATTCATCACACCTACCTACCGTGTTCCGCCAAGGGAAACCAATAGCAAATATGGATACTAAATCCCTGTGTTTTAGGTGCACCTGAACTGGAGGTGATCCAAGGTTTAAAGTTGCAGGAATTGGAGCAATGGCATCTGTAATAATGAATAAGCCAACTAACTCTTACATATCAAATATGTATTGCAAAGGGCAAATGGAAATTCTGGTAATATAATGTGTAACTTTTCAGAGTTGGATATTCACAATTGTGAACAGTGGCTTGGGCGTGTGTAATGTCAATTTCTAGGATATAGAAGCACACAGCCTATATGCTTCCAGTATGTTGAAAGTTGTCCAATGGTCCGTATGCACATCTATCAATCAAAAATGTATTTAAATTATTCCTTTAAAAAACAGTATAGAAGGATGACAAAGAAAACCCACGCACTGAGCTTTCAAAGGACTGTATTTAAAAAGAAGTGATGTCGTCTTTACTTACTAATTGCTATTGAAATGCATATAAGAGAAAAGAGAAGCTGTACATCAATTCATCTTCTTTTTCTCACCTAGTTTGAATTCATTTTTTCTAACTAATGTTCTTAGTAAACTCATCTGGGGGAAAAGAATTTCAGCAGGATAAATTTTGAAAGTACAGCATGTTTTCCCAAGTCAATCTGCACTGTATCTAGGACAGAGGTTTTCACATGAGTTCAGAATATAAAATTATCCATGTATTTTTAAAGGTTTCTGTGCTTCACAGGAACTCTAGTGTATTCTGCTTTGTAGTATAGTTAATTTGCAAAACTATAATTTAGTGTTGCATGTTAAAATTGTAGAAGACATTAACAGACATCTATGTGGTGAATATGAACAGCTACCACAATAGAAGTATATAATTAAGGTCTACAATTGAGCTTGCCTTGTACAGCTAATTCAAATTAGTATAATTCCGAGATGCCCTCTAAATTCAGAATAATGTGTGATAACAATGAAAGTATTGCTACTTTTATTTAACTCATTTTGGGTTAGAAGTATAGCCAAAAGCTTGCTTTCTTTAACCTGGGTCCCATATGCCAGTCCTTGCCAGCCATATTAAATAAGGAGTAGCCCAAAGCACATTTACTGTTCTAGGCATGGATTGGCTTTTATTCTCCATGGTGGTTCCCAGTTTGTGCTCAAAGGCTGGAATCAGAGTTTATAGGAAACTACGTTCCTATGTTTCTATATTTTTCTATATGTTTTATCGTTGCTCGCTTCTGAGAAAAAGTTCACACAAAAGCTACTTTTTACTATGTAGGGAGTTCATCATTTCATTTTCTGATGTTCTGAGTGGAACCTAACCTCTTAAACCGCTGTATGGTTTTGGCTATATTGGTGTCGCTCAGTTTCACCATGTTGGCAATTTCCTCATAGCCTAAGCCATTTTTATGTAGAGCAAAAAAATTATTTCAGATCTTCACAAGGTTCTTGACCATGAGATACTATGCTGAACTTCCAGTGGCCAGTGTGAGAGTGATAACACTAAATGTAACACACCTGCTCCCTTGACTAATGTTCAATGACACTGGTGAGGGAAAATGGCTAATTGAGCATAATTTGGATATTTTTTACTTAAAGAATGTACTTACTTTTGTTGCCAGAGGTTTAGCTAATAATGACTATGTGTTATAAAAGGTTTGCCATAATGTGAGGGGTTAATTTTTTAGAGGCTCATATCAAAGACAGTGTGCATGTTAAAATGCCCATAGCTACATATATTTAATACAGCCTACACATGCCATTTTCTTGTTATTTTTTACTCCTGCGAGTTTTAATATTTATTATATAGTGATAGTTATTCAGGACAGACACTTTAATCCAATCACCTTGGAATGTGTCAGGGTTTGAGGTGTGAGAGGTGTAGATCCCCCATGTTCTAGTTATATAATGCCATCACTGTTGTCAGGAAACTTATAAGCGTAATTCTAGGATTAACATGCCTGTTGGTGTGAACTGTTGTCAAGTCGCTGGTGTACAGATGTTAAACTGGTATTATATGTGGATGACAGATGGTGTTGACAGTCCCCTATTCAGGGATGGTTACTTCATCTTAATAGAGATACCTTCTCTCATGACTAGCAAATCAATTTTCCTTCCTGTCCAAACTAAGAATTTACAGTGAACATTTATGGATCGGCCTACTGTTAATTGTTACCAATTATTTCCCTATCTGATATCATTGGGGGAAAAAACTTTTTAAAGTGGACACAGCTGTTTGAATTCCTAAATCTTTCTCTCTTTCTGTAAAATTATGAAAAACATGGATGAAGCATTCGAAAGCTGAAAGAGAGGGTTGCACCTAAAACCCAGAGAGGGAATTTCTTGGCAATTTTAGAGTGTGTAATAAAAGTACAGTTTTATTGTGATTTAAAACATAAAGAAGTTCACAATTGTCCTTGTGTCCTTGTGTTTGTCTTGAAGTGCCTAACAGCATCTAGGCCACTTCCTCAGGAGATTCTGCAAGGTGAAGTTCTGTGTACAGAAAATGAATTTATATATATATATATATATATAAAATAACAAAAAAGTCCAAAACCAATGGTATCCAAAACACCTGTAACTGTACTCGATTGCATGTGCCATATTCACATGCAGGACTGGTGGGCACCACGGGGATGAGCCGGCCCTAAGGTTGTACTGTAAAGGAGAAGATCAAATCCATAAGTAATCTTCTACAGCAGCAATATTCAACCCTTCTTTATGGTAATAGTTGCCAGACAGATCACTCTAAGTGAACTGTTTACTTCAGATGGAGTTACTTCGACTACTCATCTTCCACCTGTGTCTGGACTAACCTAGGTTTACATCCTTGCTAAAGTCAGGATTTAAATTTGCTTCTCTTGGTACTTATAAGTAGTGTTGAGCAGCATATGGTATATTCGAATTTGCGTAATTTCGCGATCATACAAAGAAATATTCTAAATTCATAAAATTCGATTCATCTGTATTCTATTGCCTTCCCAATGCAGCTTTACAGCTCCTCTTCCTCATTCTGTGATCTTAGCCAGCACAAGCAATGTGTGTATTGCGCATATCCAATCGCAATGGGCACACATATGCGCAATGTATGCTGCCAAACAATGTTGAAGCATAATATGATGAATATCAGCCATTGCGAATATCTGTGCGCACATTCGCGAAATATTGTGAGTTCTCGAATGATGGATATTTGTTGAATATATTCGAATTTCGAATATTCTCGCTCAACACTACTTATAAGGTCAATATATTCAGGACTTCATATTCCAGGGTGGGACATCTTATACTTCCACCTGCACTTTTACTATATTTTTCCCTAAATGGGACATTAGTTCACTTTTTTTCAAAACACATTTCTCTCATACCAATTCTGTCCACACACTCACCCTTCTGTTCCTTCCCATTCCCCAACAGCTGGTGCCCGAAATGAGACTATGGCACATGCAATCCAGTACAGTTAGAGTTATTTTGGATACCATTCCACATGATGTAATGACTTAATTTGGTTTTGGACTTTTTTTGTTATTTTATATATATATATATATACATACTGTATATATATATATATATATATATATATATATATATATATATATATTATGATTCTTTTTCTGCATACAGAACTTCACTTTGCGCAATCTCCTGAGGAATCAGCCTAGATGTCACAAAACACGCCGAGATAAATGCAAGGACATACTGTACAATTGTACACTTCTTTGTGTGTAAAATCACAACAAAACTGTGCTTTTATTACTTACACACTCTAACATTGTCTGGAAATTCCCTCACTGGGTTTGAGGTGCAACCCTCTTTGCTTTTTTATGGGATATTAGCAATATTATTACTGTATATGCAGTGATTCTAAGTATTTTGGTAGCCTTCAATAGCTGTTATTGCAATAGCAGAACCTATTATTGATGCGTCGGGGCAAACTCAGGGTTTCCAAGGAGAATTGTTTAATCCATGGCTTCTGGTGTTCTACAAGCTCCTTCTACGGCTCCAAGCAAATCAAACCCTTTCAGTGCTTGGAATATTGTCTTAGACAGTAAGGCACACCTGGTTGGATGAAACGTGTTAACGAGTGGAAGAGGGGCCTCTGGAGAGTCGTCTTCTGGTGTGTTGCCAGCATTTAAAAAATGCTGATGAACTTTTTTATACCATGGAGAGAGGGTTCAATGGATTGATGTCGAGAAATTAGAGCAGTGCTCTAAGTGGACAAACAAAAAAGGGCAAGGGTAAGCTGTAAAGATTGTGAGAATAAAATACCATATTTTTCACTCTATAAGACACATCCGACCATAAGACAGACCTATATTTTGAGGCAGAAACCTAGAAACAAAAATATATTCTGAACTAAATGGTCTACTAAAATATTTTAAAAAAAAGTACACAATTATATTTTAATAATATTGTTATGACAGCAGGTGTAAACAGTATTTGATGTAGATTGGGATAAGATGAAAATAGAATTAATTGTTTAGGGTTACTGTAACTGTTATCCAAGAGTAATCCTGCAATGTATTCCTCTATCCTGCTCCTGCATTCCAAAAAGCTGATGGCTCAGAGATTGCTTTAGCACAATGGTGTAAAAGTAAAGAGCTATTAGGGTTTTGTTCTTAGTAGCTTTAATGATTTAGGAATCTAAATAGAGGAGATACTGTTTTCACTAGAATTCAATTTAAAATACCCCTCTATTGGATGTGAGATCTTATCTGCTGGGAGATACAAGGAAGGAAAATTTACTGCTGGAGTAGTTAAGTTGAGTTAAGTTGAGTAAGTTGATTTAATGCTTGTGAGCTATGCCCCATTATTTGTCAGTTGTACAGTATTGTTTTTTTTTTTTTTTTTTTTTTACATACTATTATCCTATTGCTAAACATGAAGTCCCTGAAATACCGTATGTTCACACAAGCCCTTCAATGTCGGTTACCAATCTTAAGCTAGCCACACATGGTTCAATTTTGGTTCAATCGATGCTCGATTAGATCGATTTCAATCGTCTAATCGAAATCGATCTTAATCGCATCAACATACACCCACTGAGTTTGCGATTCCAAAATATTACTAAAATCGTTGATTTTGGTGATTGAAATGTTTTGAATTCCAGATTGAAGTGTCTATGTTTATGTATATCTAATCTAATCGAATCCAGGAGAAACACCCCAAACATCGACGATATAAAACGATTTTGGCCACAAGATCGACATGATTCTTCCAACAATGTCCCGATCAAATTCGATTCGATTTTCTGCTTCCATCGAACAATTATCGTTCCGAGCGTAACCATGTGGGCATTTCTTTCTCAATTTTCGTTCAATCGATGAAAAAATTCATCTAATCGACCATCGATTGAGCCAAAATCGAACCGTGTGTGGCTAGCTTTACTCTACATATACTATACTACACATCACCAGTTAGCCGCAGTTCCATATCCACAACCTTTTGAATTCTTTGTTCCCCAACCTCTTACATTGTAAACTTGCCTTAGGCATGCTCCTCTTCACCTCCCACGTTAAAGCCTGTATGTGTTTGGTTGACGTATGTCGTTCAAACCCCTGGTTCATACAGCATTGCTTTATAAATGCGTTATAAAAGATAACCATTTCAACTATACATATGGCCACAGTTACAGTGCCTTTCCAGTCATAGTACTTTGTACACCAATTTATTTTTGTAACTGATGTTTCACACCTCCATCGTTTTCTTTGTTATAGTCAGATCAACAACAACATTAAGCTTCTTTAAGTTTTGTGAAGCTCCCCATAAATAAATGTTGTTGCCATCAGTGCCTTTGCTATCCAGTATCCCATTACATTGTGTTTTAAGTAGAATCTGTCATGGATATTTCCTTTCTAAATACATTTTTGTTTTGAGATATAGTTACACTTCAGGCGTACATTTTTAAATAAAAAGAGCTAATACCTTATGAATGTATTGTGTTTTTCTTTTCTGGCATAATGTGTGTATGAAATGTACTTTTTTGCATTTAGAATACATGTTGGCATATTTGAGAACTCAACAGTCACTCACTGGTTTCCTTTTAAATTAGTTTTGACTTTATTTACCAATGAAATTATTTGTTCAATTTCCCCTTTATTCTGTTGAAATGTAAGCATAGATATTTGTATGTCAAAGTGAATGAAATATCAAAGCCGCAAAATATTTATAAAATATTCATGACCAATGTACCATGATACACCTGTTTCTTTACCGCTAAATAAAAGGATTTTATTCATAAATAAAAACAAAACAATCATGATATCTCACTACTTCTTACAATACAATTTTTTGAGTTATATTTTTTGAGTAATATTTTAAAGGACATCATTTGTCCTTATTATTATTATTTTCATTATAAAAAATATGCACTACATAGCAATTCTAAATCAAATGGGTACCAAAAACACAAGTCTTTATACAAACCAAACTTCCAACCACAGGACTATTCCCCAATGATATCACTTCACTCCTGGTTGGGCTTAATCATAGACAAAATTGGGCATAGTAACACGTCAGTACCTGGTCTTGTCAGGGAGTATTGACAGTGAGCATGGTGTGTTTTACAGTCCTTGAAATGGACAAGATGTATATTTTTAGTTTCTGGTATTGGTGATTGTTTATTGTTAGTCTGTGGTGTTGGTAGTGTTTATTACCATTCCCAGGTATAAACATATTGACAGAACCTGTTATTGGCAGGAATGCGAAGTTATTGATGAGTGACCATGGTTCTTGTACTTGTAGAATTACCTGAAACTGTCATAATTTGCTTTTATTTGGTATCAACATAGAGTATATAGTAGGGTATAGTACAGGGGTGGGTAAACTTTTCGACTCATGGGCCACTATGGATTCTTAAATTTGAAGGGGCCGGATCAAGATCCCTGTAATGACTGCCTGCTGTAGGTGTTTGGATTCCTCACATGACCATCTTTATTGATGATGCTGGGGGCCTGTCATATTTTATTTAAGTTCCTGTATGCTTTCAACAAAAAAATTATACTGCTAGGTAAAAAATAAATAAAAAAATAAACTTTACTGTCTTGCTCGTTCTTTGCAATGAGCAGAAATAATTAGGAAGAAGGGGGGGATACCCTCGATGGGGACTTTTAGTTGGCAGACCTACCCTCAAGGTATCCCCCACTTCTTCCTAATCACTACTAAAGGGGATGGGCCACCTAACCATTTGAGCACACTGTTAACTACGCCCCCCCCCCCTTCTTCCAATGAGCAGAAATAGGGCGGACGTTCAGATTTCAATGCATGCTCATTGTAGTGAACAAGCACAGGGGGCCCAGAGTATCATCAAGCCGAGCTTGTACAAGTTTGGGCACAGGGAGGGAAAAGGGGGTGTTCTCTAAACCTCTGATTATTTTGTACGTTTTGTTTATGAGCCCAAATGTAACACAGTATCCTATTCTCCTATTAAAGCGCACCTAATCTAAAAAAAAAACCCACAAAAAAAGGCCATTACATTTTTACTTACCTCTAAACTGTCCCAATAGCTCAAAGTTGTTTAAAACCCTCAATTTTTTTTTAGCAATCCTGCTGCCTTATGTGGGAGCCACCATTTTAGATTCAGTATTAGCTTCCAGTCTTGAAAAGGTTAAGGCTGCAATAACGTAAATGTTATTTACAAAAATGTATAAAGCAGATTCTGTTTATATTTTCAATAGATAAAATATATTATCTTGACAAGTGCTAATGTGTTAACTCACAAGCAGCAAAATGAGGCAATTTAATTAAATGTCATAAAATGAAGACCTTGTACTGTTTTTTATGCCCTGCCTCTCTCAGTGTAAAGCAATTACATTCTGGTTAATCATTCTTTGTAGAATGTTATTGATTTAGTTGTTTCCAAGAAGAGGAATAAATAACAGGATTACTTGAATATATGGGTGAGTGCCTTATCTAGCATCAATATCAAAGTTGTGAGTATAGGTTAAAAAAAGAATAATACAAGAGATAGATAGATAGCAAGATAATATACATAGATAAAGTTAATAGGAAATGACATGTAAAATGCAAGGCAATGAATTATGCAGAGTCACAGTATACCACATGGGTTAAGAATAATATAAAGAATATCAATAAAAAACTGTATAAAGAGAAGATTCATTAGAAGGAAGAAGTGTTGGTTGCTTTGATGTAGTTGAGCTGACTCTGAAACATCCTTGTCTCTTCTCCGGAGGCTTTCGAGGAAACAAATGAATAAATCATGACTCACTGACATGATTTCAAGAAGTGTTTACCCCAAGGACTCCCCGTAATCAGGGCACTTTACCTCCTCTAGGCAGTGACACGATACACCATGGCTATATGACACACAGTATCGGACCCCAGAGAATCCGCCATCATCTACGTTACTTGTTGATTTAGGTAAGATTTATTGTAGATTGTGTGGTATGGGCTAAGCATTCTCTGGATATAGTCTATATAACAAGGCAGTCAACAATGCTGTTTTTATCAACTGCTTATAAAGACTATATCCTCTCCCAGATATACGTCTCAAGTCCAATTAAATGTATTGCAAGTCATTGCAATAGTACAGTGGTAGTTACAGCATTATTAATGCAGGGCAACAGTTACTAATAAAAGTTGTGTTTTGGTTATTTGTTGCACATTAACGTTAGGCTAGAGTTTTGGGAACATCTTTTGCTGGATTAAGAGTGTCTCATTTTCATATTTCGAATCTGCTGTTTGCTCTTATATGTCCTATAACGAAAAGGCCAGTTGTGCAACACACCATGAGAATAGGACACATGTTTAATCCTATAATCTAAATTGAACAAATTATCAAAGAGGGACCTGCTGCTGGACTATTACAATCATAAAACACAATATGTATCTTTTCACAAAATTTCTAACCTGCAGTGCATCAGTTTCCTTCTGTGATTAATGTATTATTATTTCCTGTAATATTCCCAGTTAGAAGTTTTGTTAATATATATAGCTATACAGTTCACATACATTAGCTGTAGTATGTGCTTTTGTTAATATTTGTATGGGTGTTTTTACATTTACACATGTTCAAGTGCATTTTAAGGTTGCAGTACCATTAAAGCTGAACTCCAGGCTAATATTTGCACTATTTCTCTGACTCCCCATACCTATAGCCACCATTCTTGGCAGTGGTACAAGGAAGTGATTGAAGAAACAGAGGGATCACACTACAGCATTAGGGATGGACCGAACTGTTCGCCGGAGAACAGTTCGGCGGCGAACGAGCATGTTCGCCCATCCTCTCGCCGGCGGACAGTACGGGTGTTCGACCCGCCCCGTTCGCCAACGAGAAGAAGATCTAAATTCTTCCTCCGGCAGGATCAGAACCTGCGAGATCGTGCCAGAGGAAGAATCTTTTCACTACAAGACCGGGCATGCAGCCGGTCTTGTAGTGAAAAATCCGGCTTGGAGCAGGAAGTGACGTCACATCCTGCGCCCGTAACCAGGAACTATGCGTTCCAGGTTGCGGTCCTGTTTTTCCGATTCAAATTCCCCGGCCAGAGGCGGGGAATTTGAATGTGTCCGCGAACAGGGCGGACGGCGGACTTATTTAAAAGTCCGACCCGCCCGTTCGCGGACAGTAAATGGCGATGTTCGCCCATCTCTATACAGCATAAGAAAAGAAGAAAATAATGCAGTCACTATAGTCAAACATGGAGGTTCATTAATGTTTTGAGTTCACTTTGCTGCTTCAGTCACTAATAGTCTTGACTGCAAGGCATTTTGAAATCTAATGAAGACTATAAAGACTACTGAAGTTCTGGGGCAGAAAGTAAGCATGACTCTCAGCTGGAAGCCACTGTCCTTACAGCAACAAAACAATGGCACAAAGCATATTTCAAAAACGACCCAAAAATGGATAAAGAAAAAGCCTGGACAGCTATAAATTTAGAACTGCACTGCAAATGTGAAGAGATCTAAAAACATCAGTTTGGTAAAGAAAGCCTTTATATCTGAGGCACCTGGAACAGCAGGGAAAGGACAATTTTCCAGGATATATTGTTACTGCATTGATACATGCAGGGGTGTCAATATTTTGGCAAATGCATTTGGATAATTGTAATCCCACTTTAAAAGAAAGGCTTGAGGCGCTTGTAAAAAATTTTTAAATACTCCTTTATTGGTAAGAACAGAAATACATCAACGCTTGTACATAAGCATTTCGTGACTCTTTTGTCACTTCATCAGGATGTTTAAAAAAATATATATAAAAGAGTATATCTGTAAGACATAATAAAATACATGCAGGTATGTATGTCAGGATTGTACTCTTGGAGGTGTACATAACACATTAAAAGCAATGTAATTAATAAAAATAACTCTTATTCATAAATAAGTAGTACAATAACAGTCAATAATAAGTGATATATAACACCGAGAAAATTGGACATATATTACATGATATGGTGACAATTAAACAATACACAGTTTGAAAATGAGGGTTTAAAAGACAAAAAAAAAGGAATCGCAGAAATATATTTGATAATAAGAAACATACGGGTAATGTTAAAATGGTACGTATAAAATCTATAAAAATATGTGTCCACATTGTTCTTTATTTTATTAATCTTATTGAATAGAGATAGGAAGGGAGGTGGTGTAGGTTGCTATAGTAAGGCATGGGTGAATTGGTGACTAGGGGAGTAAGAATATCTGTATAGGGGCCAGTTTTGAAAAGCGCCTTCATTACATGCTTAATGGTTGTTGGTATAAGGTAGTTGTTAGACCGGGTCAGCTGTGCGCATGTAAATTAGGGATGATAAAGTAACGGGAGACTTTACCACCTTGGTATATGGAGATACTTGGTTTCTGGAAGGTCCCGAAAGACAGGAAGCATGCTGTCAAGATAGCATGTATTCCTTTATATAAGTCAGCAAGGCATTTGTTGGCTTGAGTCTGCCCTGGTAGGCGGTAAGTAGGTTGTGTAATTAGTGGAGTCCTGAAAATGAATACTCCACACTCGTGGTGTACAGGTGACTGCATTTGTCAAGGATTTGAATCTAATTAGGTCTAGGTACAGTGAAAACCTATGAGATTAGGGGAGAGAAAAAAGTTTTTTGTTTTATGTTGCTCCTGTGTACAGACCCCCACATATACCTTAGATCGATCCATACAATACTCCAATTGTACTCCATTGCCGTGCAGCCAGCGGCTTCTCCCGATAGAAACACAGTGAATTGGTAAGGCTTAGAAAGATCGTATACCCTACAGCCCTAGTAAAACAAAATTTAATAGTACAGAAATTGCATGGAAAGATTGCAAAGTGCATGGGGGCCCTACTGAAGGTGTTGCCCTTGAATGAGGGAGGTTATGTAGCGATAAACTGGGTATATAGTTTAGTAATGTCGGGTATTCGTCTGGTTTTCTCAAATAATTGGAGAAGAAGTGTATACTACTTTGGGGGATATTTCTATACAGTATATGCCTAAAATACACATAAATGTTGGTTCATACATTAATATGATTATATTAATATAAAGGGCTTTGGATAAAGAGCAAAGAAGCTGGTTTGTAATACGGTGCCGCTGTTGAACATGGTACTTCGGCTTGTTCTAGATCTCGATGTCTTCAGAATTGTGTGGTAGGCAACAAACAATTGATGATGGTCATCTGGGGAGTGTCCTAGGGTTTTTAATGTTCATTCAATAATTTCTGTCACCTCGTTTAGTCCATCTGGTTGGAGTGTTTTGACTTTGTATATCCAGTATGACTCTCTTGCTTTTAGACGTTTAAATGCATCGTGGACCTTGTAAGGAATCTGTTCAAGTGGGGTGACTCCATGTTTGGTGAAGCCTTTCTGTATATTTCTTCGATGTTGACCTATTCTTACCCTCAGGTTTTGGGTGGTCCTGCCGATATTTTGGCAAAGATTGTCTCTATATATTTACAGGATTTTTTTTACTATTTTAATAGTAATAGGTAAAAGAAGAATGCAAGAAGTTTACACCCTTAGGCTTTGATCAGTGAGATTGGTGGACTCCTTTAACAGCTTTTGCCTGTTTATATATGGTGGTTCACGATAGTCTTCATTGCTTACCTTTTCAAGGCATTTATGTTAATTGAGAAGGCAAATGTATAAATCTGAACACACATGTTATGACGTAGTTGTACAGCTTCTCCAGCATTTAAAAAAAAAATACACATGCAATATTCAAAGCATTTTAAAGTATTTTTTTTAAAATATGTTGATTCTAAGATGTCATTTATTTCATAATTATAGCCATTGTAGTATTACAGACAATATTTATATAGAGAGATTAAGAAATTTTATCAAAAATTCTCACAGAACTTTAAATTCATGGTTCAGTCAGGAAAGAGAAAGTTCAACACTTCTAGCTGAAAGCAACATTTCACATTCTTAAAGTGAACAGGAGATAGCAGGAGATGAATTAAAAAACACTCACATGGTGAAATAAAAACCCAGTTACACCAGTGTAGTGATAAACAGCAAATGTTGCTGCAATACCTTCCTACCCACAGAGAACCTGCAGTACACCTTTTAGCAAAGCAATATGCTTTGATATGTTTTAGAAACACTTCTTTTTATATATTGCCGGCCAAATCCTTTGTGCGTTATGTGCCTCAACATTTAAAAGTTTGTCTTTTTAATGCATTGTCGATCCTTATTACTAAACCTAATGATGGTTCAGCCTGGTCTACCCTCGCCACACTTCACATAACCTTTTTTTCTGGATCATGCAAGCAACCACAATTGTGGCTCCGGATGTCCACTTTTGTTCATGTTAATTTACCCTGAGCCACACTAGGGAATTGCCCAGGGAGGTTTAAACATTTTGGTAGCATTAGTATGTTTGATTTCAGCATTTTATTATGTGTGGAGCTTTTTTACATTATAATGAATCAGGTCCTACATTTCCTGATTCAATGTTCTCCACCTTGTCAAGAAGAGGGATCTGTATCTGTGTTGTTTTTAGAAGCAGAATGTAGTCAGTGAAGTAGAGCCAAACTAGAATGTAAGGAACTCACTGGATTTCTGGCAGATGTTTATCTGTAAGTGCAACCTATACAGTATTATAAGAACAAAACATGCTGAAATGTGCCAATATAGCTGAGAAGAAATGAACAGATTTTTATATTCCTCTATGTTACAAGACTTTTATAATGAATAATTCTAAGCAGAGCTGTGAACATTCCTTGTGTATCATGAAAACTAATTTGTTTATTTCTTACATTGCTCTAGTATCATGTCACAAAGTCACAAAGCTGGAAGTGCTGTCCTTCTACCATTGGAATGGCAGGAGTTTTTTTTACTACAATGATCACCCTCAGGAACATTGCTGTTGTTTGTTTTTTATAGTGTTTTGAAAATGTAAACATTCGTTTACAATTCATATTCATTTATACTCCTGGTTTATTTCTTACATTGCTCTAGTATCATGTCAAAGGTCACAAAGCTGGAAGTGCTGTCCTACTTTTGGAATGGCAGAATTTTTTTTTTACTACAATTATCACCCTCAGGAACATTGCTGTTCCATGTTTTTCATAGTGTTTAGAAAATGTAAACATTTGCTTACAATTCATATTCATTTATATTCCTGGTGCACAGCATATAAAATCTTACATATTGTTTTATTAAAAAAAAATGCCACAGCCTTTATTGAAATATGTCACTAATAACAATGTTCTCCTTTTCATTTGCAGGCTGCCACCATGCACTGGGTTTAAGTCACCTCTTGGTTTTGAAGGACTGTAACACGTGCAGGGCCTCAGAGTGGGGGTTGGGTAATTTCCATGCTCTTTTCTCTGGCATGGTCTCTCTGGAGTCATCTTTCTGGAACTTTCCTCCACAAGTTCTGCAGTAAAGCATTCCCTTTAGCACACTACCTATAGCCCCCATTGTACAGTGTTTGCAGGTCTAGTAATGTACAGGTCCCAGGCCACAAGTTCACACACGTTTGTAGATGAACAATAACTAGGCATGTTATTTACAGGCTTTCACTACTCCTGTTGGAAGAAGTAGGGTAGAAACATGAGGTAAGATGTTGCATTGGGAGTAACAGTCATACCTGTCAATAGTGATGGCCGAACTGCCCGCAAGGCGGACAGTTCGGCCACGAACAAGCATGTTCGCCCTCCTTCTCACTGGAGGACAGTACGGGTGTTCGACCCGCCGTGTTCGCCAGCGAGAAGGATCCCTCTATTCTTCCTCCGGTGGGATCATTAGCAGCGAGATCCCACCGCAGGAAGAATATTTCACTGAAGACCGGGAGAACCCGGTCTATCAGTGAAAATCCGGCTCGTAAACCCGGATGTGACGTCAGTGACGTCACATCCGGTTAGAACAACCAGGAACTATGCGTTCCAGGTGCCGGATGTGACGTCACTGACCTAGAGGCGGGGAATTTGAATCTGTCCGCGAACGGGCGGACAGCGGACTTTTTTAAAAGTCCGCTCTGCCCGTTCGTGGACGGACACGAATGTTCGGCCATCACTACCTGTCAACCCTCTTTAGCTGTAAAGCTGGCCAAATCCCAATTTAAATATATTACAGATATTTCCCTGGATTTTAAAATCGGATAATTTAGAATGGAGGGGTCATTACTCTGCCTCCTATGTTCCCACCTCACTTGTTCAGAAGTAGTGATGGATGAACATCGACTGTAGCCATTCGCAAATGGGGGAATTGAACTTCCACAAATACCTGACGTTTGCATGTTCACTGTGAACCGTATTGACTTCAATGGGGACGAATTTCTCATACCTACAGGTCCTAACTGTAGCCACAATACCAATAAACAAAGTGTCTAAAGGGTGCAACCACCTGGACAGTGTCATGCCAGAAGGTGATCAATGGCTAAACTTCCCCCTCAAAAATATGATTTATTTTATGCTGTTTTCATCAAGTGGGGCCAATGTTGATAAACAAAAGCCCCATGTAACATTATTGGGCACACACAGTTTTGTGGGAACATTTTCCCACATAATCCCATGTTACATGTCCAATGATTTAGCTCTCTTTTGGCGTTGGACCGTGAGGATGATGGATAGCAGTGTTCAATGGTTTTGTGTGTGTTTTGTTCTATGTTAGATGTCAGATGTCATTTTATTTAATTATGACTTATAACATTGTTTTTTTTAAATTTAATATAGAATTGTGTGTTTTACATTGCATGAATTAGCTGCTTTTTTAGGATAAGGATTAATGTTTTTTTTTTGGAAGGGAGTAGTTGTTAGATGATGAGGGGATAAATGGTTAGATGTCATAAATTATTTAATTATCGTATATAAGCCGAGTTTTTCAGGCCAAAAAATGGCTTTGAAAAAGCCCCCCATGGATTATATTCATCTGGGTCCACTCACTTGTCTCGGGTGTTTGATTCATCTTAGAATAGCAGAGCGGACAGACTCTGAGTTCTGCTGATGACGGCTTGTGAAATGTGCACAAACAGCAGCACACCTGGTGGCATGTTTGTTCATTTTTACTGTAGAAGGAATTTAAATAGAAATTCAAGTAAAAAACTCCACCACTTTCAAACATGAAAATAAGTTTCCATTACATTACATTTATTTATCCCAATAATAATAATACATTTTTTTTAATGGAAACTTATTTTCATGTTTGAATTATAAGAATTGCCTTGAAAACCCAGCCTGTAATAACAATGAACTTGCCATCTCTTAACTTTAGTGAGGGCGTGGCACTATAATCCCGTTATTCCTTCCTATGGACAATGGTGCTTTCTCTATATTTTAGAAAACTCCACATATTGACTTTGCATTTCACACCCTCGGCTTATACTCAAGTCAATATGTTTTCCCTGTTTTTGTAGATAAAATTAGGAACCTCTGCTTATACTCGGGTCTGCTTCTACTCAAGTATATACAGTATGACATATAACATTGCTTTTTAATTTCATGTAAAAGTGTGTGCTTTACATTTGGTGAAAAATGGTGAAGACAAAAAGATAGCACTATAGCAGGGGTTGGGAAACTTTTTGGCTTTGAGAGCCATAAACACCATATATTTTAAAATTTAATTCCGTGAGAGTCACTTTCAGTATTTTAAATGAGCTTCTTCCACGTTCCAACTGCTGAAAGTGACTTCGGTAACGCCACTGCCGGTATCGGATTTAGTTCTAGGCTAATTTAGCAGGCAGAGGGCGTTACTCTCCCTGCTAATGTCCCACCCCACTTGTGCTAATAATGTGCAGGTATGACATTAGCAGGGAGAGTAATTCCTCCGATTTCAAGAATAAACTCCTGGTAAATATGCCTGCACTAGAGGATCTATATGAAGCAAGAGAGGACTATTCTTCAAGCAAGAAAAGAAAAAGTGAGAGAGGATTTACTACAACTAGTGATGATCGCGAATATTCGGATTCCGAATATTAATTGCGAATATCGGCAATTTGGAAATTCGCGAAGAGGGTGAATATATTGCCGAATATTCGCAATTCCGGATATTCTGTATTTTTTTTCCATTACACATGCCTCTCAATGCAAGTGGACGAATTGGAAGGCTGCAACAAGTGCTTAGCAACACTACCTGCGACCATCAACAGTTTTTAAATCGAATATTGGGGTGATGCGAATATTCGGAATATTGCGAAAATCGGCACTTTTGAAAATTCGCATGCAAATTTGTGCCATGTTAAACATATATTGCATGCGCGAAATTCAAGAAAAAACTGCCGATATTCGCAATAAAAAAAACACCCGAATATTGCCGAATGCGAATATTTTCCAAATGTTTTCCGAAAAATTTGCGGCATGCCGCGAATACCAATGTTGCTTATGCCGCTTATCACTAACTACAATCAAGAAGAGGGGACGAAGATGAAAAAAAGACCTTTATAGTGATGACAGTCCTAGGGCCAGGGTCTAGCTCACTCACATGCTGCTCTTTGGCAGACGACCAGTGTGACTTTCAAGACAGGATCTCTCACAAATCTACGCCTGGAATTCCCATTACTGTACTATATATAAACTCTGGCCATAATATCATTCCTCCCCCTAGGCTAGGACACAGCACATACAGTTGACTTTTTATAAGACAGCTCAAATTACAGGAACAAAAAGGCATATACCGTATACAAGATACTTATTACATTATACTTATGCTATAAATGGTACAATTTGCTAACTAGTGAGGACTATTCTCACAGGGTAACCCATGTTTCACCAACAGTACCACCCCTCTCCATGATTTCGACAGAGATTAAGAAAATTTAGCTTTAAAGTGAAGTGTTTACTGGAAGACCATAATACCTATTTCTAAACATTACAGCTTGTCTGGTCTGGAATTCAGATACTTACAGCATAGTTACCAGCGCACTTGTTTTTATTGTGTTTACATTGTGTGACTATTGAAGCCAAAGTAATGGATTTACATCAATTTGCATTCTTTGGAATTTATCAATGGCAGTTTTCACTTCATGCATATTAATATGCTATGGGAAAAGCAGCAGCCTAATGGACATCAGTGAGTTAAACATAAACTTTTTATTTAGCAAGTCATTCTCCAATTTAACGCAATGTAATCTATATTGTGCAAATCAATTGTCTCCCTATGAAGGATAATAACAAGTCAAGAGGTTAGCAATCATGCTATTACTCAATACATGACTTCTTACACATCCGTTTTCCTATGAGACATTCAAGACTCCAAAGTAAAGTGGACTTTATCTATGCTTGTTCAATATCTATGCTTTATCTATGCTTTTTCCACAAGTCATGCTTAAATATGTCTCTATATTGTCTTAAGTGGCTTTGGCTTAAAGCGACTGTGGGTCCACTGTTTCATGGGTGGTCAATGAGTATTTCCCCTATGTAGTGCTATTTTTTGTGACTGATGGACAATTTCTATGTACAGTATATGAATGTGGTCACATATACTGTATATATAGCAGCCATTCTCTCAGCCAATCAAGCAAAAATTTAATATTATTCTTTACAAACATCTCATAACATCCTCACTACTTTTAGCTTTTAACTTTGGAAAGTCAACATTTACTGATTCTTTAGGCTAAGTTTCCATTGCGTTGGGACCCCGTCCACCGAGCAGGTAAGTCTATCTGTTACATTGGGACCTCCCACTAAGCATACACGCTTAGTGGGAGTTCCCAACGTAACAGATAGACTTACCTGCTCGGTGGGCGGGGTCCCAACGCAATGGAAACATAGCCTAAAGAATCAGTAAATGTTGACTTTCCAAAGTTAAAAGCTAAAAGTAACAGATAGACTTAACTGCTCAGCGGACGGGTCTGTCTTCATTGCGCTGAGCCGATCCGCCGGTGTAAGGCTGAATGTAGTCGAGTACACCTTTACCTTTACACCGGTGGATGTGTAAACAGACCATACGCCGGCATGCTGAGTCTGTGGGATACCTCGGGACCCCTGCTAAGCGTATACACTTAGCGTAGGGGTCCCAACGTATAATGGAAACAAGCCCTTAGGAAAGTAAATCAACCCGGATATTTTCATTAATGTTAATAGTTCTTTACATATTTTGGTAAGACTAGAAAATGGTACAAACATAATTTGTAACACTGAAAATGAAATGTATAGACCACATCACAATATAGGCAGTACTTTTTAAATTTTCAATAAAGAAAAGTGATAAAGGCAAAAAAAAAAATGTAACAACAACACTAACAACTATTACAACCAACATTAAGGTGATTTTACCTTAACCGTACCTCTTGAAGTTTTTCACAGGGCCACTGATATTGGAATATCTTTTCCTCACTGGGCATGGATAGTGGTAATATTTATTGCCACCTACACTACATCTTTATTCCTGTTAGCAATTCTTTCTGACTGCCACCACACTATCACTAAAAACTAGGCTTTACATTGCATACTCTATAGACAGTGGCTTAACAGTAGCTCTGTATTTACTAGTACAATATTGCTGACTTCAGTAGTCTCACTATATAAACATATAGTCTGGAAAAACTCCAGTTTACACTTTTGCAGCACCATTTCATCCATAATGATGGATTTATTAACAAACCTAAAAGTATTAAGGCCCAGGTAAATTCAGTATTGACATATAGGATACATGGAGCTTCCATCTGAACAATGTCGCCAATGTCTCCAATGACCTATTTACACCATGTCATGCTTTTTCTTTATAGAAAGATATATTAAATGTAAAGGTTTTATCTTTCCTGACAATTCAAATACCTAAAACCTGACACAATCTTGTATTTATACCAACAAGTCAAACACTGTATGATCAATTCATAAAGCTAACTCCCTAGGATAAGTATACTTATTTTTTTAGTTGAATCTCCAAATAAATATCATACTTCAGTCTATGAACCAGAAAATGTTTATATTTCTTGGTATGCTATATATAATACTTGGGTTCAGTTGAATTACTTTTTTTAGATTATAGAGGAACACATCAAGCAGTGCATAGCACAGTAAAGCCTTCTTTTTTAGATTGTAATCTTATGATAGGGTGGACAAATGTTTGCAAAATATATTAAAAGATTTTATCATACTGTTGTAAATATGTGCCAATCATTCTAATTTTATCTGCTTCTATTGATGTTTCTTGTTCCAACCTCAAAACAGAATGTTTTATTTTTTAGCTCTCTTAAATACAGCTTCAAACATTTTCTTGGATAACCTCTGCCTGAGATTCATACCACCAAAATAATGTCATTCTCAGATCATTCAGCCATTGAGTGCTTTCATTTAACTTTCATAAAATGTAGAGTATAACTCTGTTTATAAACTTAATACAAAAACAAATCCCAGGGTATAGAGGAATTACTCCAACCCCAAGCAAAGATGTC
This sequence comes from Ptychadena robeensis, assembly GCA_036250615.1. Lineage (NCBI taxonomy): Eukaryota > Metazoa > Chordata > Amphibia > Anura > Ptychadenidae > Ptychadena > Ptychadena robeensis. The sequence goes on along the minus strand of CM070033.1, from coordinate 109,322,175 downwards.
CTTTGACTTAACAGAGGCCTATTAGATCATCAGATCTTGTTTTCATCACCTCTCCATAGAGATAGGGAGTAATGAAGGTGAACGATTACAAAAACTTATAGTCAAGCCACCCCAATGTACGTTTCGTCTAGATTGACATCTTCAGGGGGTAACATTAAGGCAAATGTTTTTATGTAAAGTACCAAAAACGGAATATCATAAAAAGAAAGCAGCATCCAGGAATTCCCTTGAGAACGAAGAGCTCCTATAAAATGGACCGACCAGACCTCTAGAGGGTGACCATAAGTGTATAAATGTATCTAAGGTATGGAGTGGCAGGTAAACCTAATGTGGTAGAGATAGATGTAGTCTGTGTGCTTCGTATATTTGGAGGGCCTACCGCAGCTCTGTAATTCCTGGTCAAGTGCCAGGATGTTGGCTTCTCACCTTATGTAGGAAGCATCAATATTGTTTGCATCTTTTTATAAACTTATAATTTCACCAGAATCGAACCTTAGCTCTCTGTGCACTGGTTATAGAGATATCTATAAAGAGGGCCACACCCATAACAGACCAAAAAACACGATATGAGGGACATCCAAAGACATGGCTTTACAAGCCAATACAACAATTCATGTTCTACTAAAATGGTCTTTATTCATACTGACCACATGTGAATATTAATATACAATATTAAAAAACATTTCCAAATACATCTAAATGTTCACATATATACACATTGCACATCTGTTCAGCATCAATAATCCATATACCATACATATATGAACATATAAAGATAATATCCCCAAATCTCCCACAACTCCAGAAGACAGCATTTAAAAAAAGTTCAGGAAATCATATTGTATGACTTTTAAAGAATTTATTTGTATTGCACTGCTGCGCATAAGTATTTGAACCCCTGAGATAATCAGGATTGTAGCTGAGCTCTGGAATAAGCTTCTCCTGCCGATATCTTGGCTGCGCAATGGTAGGTGGGAGGAAGCTTGCAAGCTGAGCTACAGCAAGGTGAAAGACCAACCCCTGCTTTAGACATGTTACATTTTCAGACTGTATAAATGACCAGACTGAGCAAATGAAAAAGTAGCAGTACTGAGACAAACTTGTTTTGTATTTCAAAGGGAAACCAAACAGTTTAAAGGGAGTGAGGCTTTTTAGTCAAATGCATCCACACCATTTATTATTCTAACAAACAAAAGGCTATGGCTAAGGTTATCCGTTATTGGCTGGATGAGCAGCTGTGATAAAACTAAATGGAAAGCTTAAAAAAATTACATAATAATAACTAATTGTATATTAATAAACCAGTGCTGATAAATAGTGATGAGTGAGCACCAAAGTGTTTGGGTGTTAGGTCCGAACACATTGCAATATATGTGTGCACTACCGAGCACCCTGTAATGGAAAGTGTAATGGAAGTCAAAGGGAAACAGCCATGCACCCCCTGCTCGGAAGAGGGGAGGGTGCCTGGTCCATTTAGAAAAGGTCAGAAAGTGTAAGAAATACTACCCAAATGGACCGGAGACAGCATGGGGACTAGAAATGAACGAACAGTTCATGGTGTCCATCACATATTCACTTTTCATATCGCTGGTTTGACTCAATGTTCTTTTGCCGACCGGATCAGGCGTGGAACGATCCAGCCACTGAAAAATCAAGCAGAAATCGGAAATGACACCAGTGAGGTTACTTCCGGCAAATGCAATAAGGAACCGTGCGGTCCATGCACAGGAAGTGACATTACGGTATAGGGAACATTGCACTATGCGCTCCATGTTCCTTGGTTGCCTAAGTAAGTACGGACTGTGCTGGCCATATTAGTACATTCTGGTCCTCTCCGCCACAGGAATGAGAGATGAGAAGTTTTCTTTGTAGCGGGGGGAGGATTCACAATGCCTGTCCGGGGTCAATCTGCTGGTCAATCCTCCTGACTTGCCCTAAATAGAACTGGAGTGTTTGGCAACTGTGTCTCATCATCATCCACTTTGTGAACTTATGATTGCTCTGAAGACTCAAGAGGTTGGGAATCAGGGCACAGTACCTCAGGTCCCTCCTCCAGCTGGACGAGAAGGCCAAATGTAATTGTGGCTCTTTAGAAAGCTCCTGGGAATATTCAAGTGTGGGATAACTTGTTTGACAAGCCTCTACATGGTGGGAGAAAGGATGATCAGAGGAAGGTTTTGATGGACCCCTCTTGGCTACCGAGAGTGGACCTGGTGGAAGAGAGGGTGGTGCTTACATGACTGGAACCATTATCTTTAGCCATCCAAGCGACCAACTGTTCTCACTGGCCCAACATGGACAATGTTGTCCTGCGCCATTCAGATAACTTGGACATGAAGCTGGGTAAAGTGTTGTTTTTTTTCAGCAGGCACAGTTTTCTTGCGCCCAGGGCCACGGCCTTTGCGTGCACCAGCAACATCACACCCACTTCCTTGTCCCTTATAGCTCAACTTCTTCATACTGAAAAACAGACAAAAACAGACAGACAAAAAAAAGTTATTTTGCCCTAGTCAGATTAAATATAATGTAAAGTACACAATTTTTTGGGGATGTCTGACTGACACAGAAAAGGTCACAACAAAACCAGTAGCTTGTCCTACATTAATGGAGGCACCATCCTGCAACCTATTAAGTTTTAAACTTTTAAGGTGTGTAAGAAAATACCATAATTTTTGGCAGTACTACATAGTATCCAGGTAAATGTGTGGAAACCTGATATCACGGTTAGAGAACACTATATATATATTGTGGGGGATCACACTCAAACGGCATCTCCAAAAGCACCAATCCAACAGACCGTTTACCTTTTAAGGGCTCCTGCCCACGTTTATTGGCACACCAACACAGTCCTTGGACACAAAATCACCCTCGCAGGGGTTAATCCAAACAAAATGAATGTCCTTGAAAATACCAAGCCACCTGACTTTGCACCGTCCAACATAAATAGGTGTCCTTCACTTGGCTACTCAGCAGCCACAGGCCTGGGCCCCACACTCCCTGTGTGCCCCCCTGTACTAACTGCTCCAGCAGCCCTGGTCCCCACACTCCTTGTGTGCCCCGTCTCCTACTTCCATGAGGAGCCTCAATCTCCTTTTGGCTTCAATCTCCTTTTGAGACACACCCCACTCACCTGCAACCCAGGTGTTTAACCCTTTACTGGACCCTGGGGGAATAGAGAGGCCCACCCAATTCCATCCTCTCTATCCCAGAGTCTGGGAGCCCTTTAAGAAAACACAACTAAAACAAAACACATTCAGCAACCTATAGTTGCTGGGCAATAATTATTCCCGGACTCCTTCCAGGAACCACCAAACTAACGGTCAAATTTCCCAGTGACAGATGACCTGTCTGTCACAATATATATATATATATATATATATATATATACATGACTAAAACCTATATAGTGCCCAGGTCAATGTCTGGAAACCTGAAATCACTGTTAGAAATATTCTAGGGTGCCTCTGTGAATGCTAAATAAGGATTTTCTATGTAGCATGCGATGACATGTTTTGCCAAGACAATCATACATTGCTACTGGCATTACAATGAGGGCAGTACTTACATGCCTCTTGATTGACTGTCTCCGACCCGCGAAACGTGCGGGGCAGAGACATGAGCATGACACACGAATACAGGCAGTGCTCGGTAAAACACCACGCAAACCGAATATACCAATGCTCAAGCCGATCACGTGTTCGGCAGAGCATGTTGGCTCATCACTGCTAATAAAATAAAACCCTGATCTCTGACACAAGCGTTACTAGTATACCATTAGAACCACTAATTAAAAATAATGAGAATGGACATGAGTACAGCAAAGTAATGAGATGAGATTGGGAAAATTTTCCAGAAATGCAAGCTCTGGGCTAGTGTGAAATGTACACAGGTTTCCTATGGTATTCCTATGGTTCTAGGCTGTAACGCTGCACTGCAGGTGCACTGCAGCTAGTGAAAAAGAGCTAAGCTTGGAAAATATTTTTGGATTCATTGAACACTAGATGAAGAAAGATAATTTATAATACACAATCAAATACATCACATTTCTTCATGAATGGCTTTTGGCAATGCCAAAAACACTAATCATTTGAGAGGTTCACATTCTCTGATTTTCCATAAATCTTCCATACTAATAAAGAACCAGTAATGTAAAACCTTGATCTCTGACAAAAGAGTTACCAGTATGCCGTCAGTACCAGTGGTAATTGACATAAGAACAGAAAGCAATACACTGAGATAGAACATAATCAAAATCTTTTTGGTACACAAAAACATCCAAACCGTAAACTTTAGACAAAAATTTCTGCTTGCCTTATGCCCTACATCTAGAGTATATGGGTTTTATTTATTAATTTCCTTTACATGCCTCATCATGTATGTTGGATGCTGGGCGATCAGCAAGTGACTATTTCATCTTTGTTTTCTGTGGTACTTGATATAGATCTGCTTTTACAGTGATGTCTGCTGCAACTACTTTAACTACTCCTGTAATGGTCCCAGAGAAGGAGTAATGTTTTTTGACCTTACCGAACTTGATAGTAAATTCTTTGATTATCCCTACATAAAATATTGTAACACCCTCCATATACCTATTCATGTAAACATTTACCATTGAACTATGCTATCAGATTACACATACACCACATGTAGACAATACTTATGCAAATGATTGCCTTACTCCTTCAATAATTGCCTAGACTACCTAGACAACCCCAGACTTCCAGATTTTGATAACATGATTTTCTCCCCTTTGAATTTGTTCAGGCCTAGCCTCCAAACACTAGGCTAAAGCACACTCATATAAATAATATGAATTGGGACCCCTTGGTTGCTAATAGTGCTGAGCTCGAATATTCGAATGTCGAATATTTTTCGCGAATATCTGCAATTCGACAATTCACCAATATCTCGAATATGTCTGCAGATATTCGCGATTTCAAATATTCGCGCTATAGCCATGTATTACAAAAATCATATTCGCATTGCGAAAATAAACATAGCATGCGACCATTCATTTCGCAATGCGACTATGATTTTCGCAATACAGCAAATATTCGAATTTCCGAATATAGAATCGAATATTAGTAGAACTATTCGCGAAATATTGTGAATTCGAATATTGCCTATGCGCTTATCACTAGTTGCTAACAAATTAATTTGTGAATAGTGATGGCCGAACTGTCCGCAATGCGGACATTTCGGTCACAAACATAACATAACATTCGCTTTTCTTCCCCCGGCGAATATGAACCGTTGTTTGACCCGCCCTGTTCACCGGCAAGAAGAAGGTAAATTTAAATCTTCCCGCGAACAGGCGGACGTCTAACTTTTTTATAAGTCAGATCAGCCAGTTCGCAGATGGACCTGGCCGAGGTTCGGCCATCACTATTTGTGAAAAAATGCTCCAGATAATACCAGTGTTGATGGAGCACAGCACCGGTTGTGTTGTCTGTATCTGTTTACCTTGCATGTCTAAAGTTACGTGTTAAAGTAATTTTGTTTAAATATTTAATTTTTTTAAGCCCCAAAAAAACACCATATACAATCCAAACATCATGTCAAAACACAAATCTTTTTAATTATCTTAGGTCATAAAACAGACATTCCACCTTTTTGATTTACTGTATTTTTGGGCTATAAGACACTCTGATGTATAGGGAGCACATCTGATGGCTGAAAAATATTACAGCTTTATTTGACTCTGCTGGCCTGAGCTCCATGCTCCACCCGGCAGAGTAGGGGTTAAAGAGGTGGAAAAACTGTCTCGGACAGATTACCAGCCTCTAGCCCAGACTGCCAGAGCTGTATGCGGGATGGGCAGCTTTTGCCCAACTCCCAATACAGTGCAAATAGCAGCTTTCCTATCTGCATCTCCACTGTCTGAGGTTTGAGTTTAAGCAGCTCAGCTCACAGACAGTTAACACAGAGCCTCAGGAATGATCTGCCCAGGGGCAGACCTCTTCTCTGCAGTGTGTTATCAGCCAGAATGGACAGCTGATATACATTGCTCAGCTGTCTGTGTGAAAAGCTAGTAGCATTCCAACTTGCACATGGACAGAGCTAGATGGGAGAGATGCCGGCTGGAAGTACTTTCATCTAGCTCTGCCCTTCATTGCTTATATCAGCGGGACTCTGATGTAAGCAATACAGTACAGATGTCCCATCTGATAGCTCCTCTGCCTCCCCGTCTAATCTTCTTGCCAGGAGTGCTGGTGGGGAGCCAAGGAGTGGTCACACCCTTGGAATATATAAATGCAGGCAGAGTTTGTCTTAAAGTCCAAAAATACGGTAATAGTTAAATGTTTAGGTGTCTTTTATAAAGTGATAAGACAATATAACTTCATTCTGTCTTGCTGAATTAAACATGTGAACAAAAACCCCATGTATCTCCCCAACTATGGTGCTGATCTTAATCACCCCCAAGTCAAATTTTTTTAATTAACTTTTTTATTTTTACAAAACGTATACCTAAATTTACAAATGTGCAACAAAAAACTATTTCAAATAAAAAAAAACAAGTATGAACTATAATCATAATTTTGACACTTTGTCTGCTGAATCTCCTGGTTTGAGGTCGGGGGGGGGGGAGAAATTGTGTTTGGTTTGGTGAGCAAAAGCTTTACACATTTGACATTATAATGAATCCACTATCAGGATAATTTTTTTTTTTTACTAAAAGTACTTTAATAATAGGCTTATTTATTTATTTTATTTTCGGATGGGTGGTCATCCGAGAAAGGCAAAAATGTGTGATGCATGTCTTCTAAGTCTCTATGTTTTCTTATAATGGTATATGGCATAAACATTAATAAGGTATGCAAATACTTTTTTGGTGCAAAGTCTGGCCACAGGCTTACTTCATATAATTCCAAGTCTAACAATGTAATGTATTGCTATGAAAAGTGTGTGCTTGTAAATTTGTATCTCCTAAAATTGGAAATTGCTTTTGTGGCTCTTGAACTTTAAGATAAGCTTGCTTTTTTCAAAGTGTCGGCTTCAACCCAAAAACTGATTCTTTTGTCAAGCCTCCCTGCAAAACATTTGATAAGGTTAAATGTTATGTGTGGTAAAGGGTGACAAATTGTATGATTCTGCCAATCATCTCACAGTATGAAGCACAGTTTAAAGCAAAAGCACCTTCAATACAGAACTGAAGAGAAAAACAGAAGTGTATTCACTGCATTCTGGTTGTTGGCTCAGACATGAGCCTCAGAAAATGCACTACGTTTAATGTTTTTAAAGCTTTTCACAAGATAAGAATAAACATCTTAAAATTTAAAGTAAAGTTTCCCTTAAAAAAAGTTCAGGAGTCTGAACCATGAGTTTTGCAAATAATTGGGTCAGGAGAAAGTGACATTGTGAACTTCTTATACAGAACTTCGGTAGGGCTGTGATAATGGTTTTGTATTCTTGTTTTTCAGAAAAATAAGAAATGTAAAAATGATAAAAGGATTAGAGGACCCTTAAGGGAATGTAAACAGTTTAATAAAATAATATGTTCATTTTGTTTATAATCTTGAGTACTAAGTAATGAATATGTACTTTTTAATTAGATTAATTTGAAATATTGTATCAAAGAGGTTGAACTCAATTACCAGTTATACTGCTGCATTGAGACCTGAATGTCTGAGAGAACAACCCTCTCACCACTACAGCTTAAGAAGTAGATTTATGCAATCTTCCAAAAAACTTGATGGTGGGCTCCTATTACAAATCCCACAAAGTTTTTTAAACAAAATGTAAGGACTTCTACTTCTGAACCACCACATGGGAAAAGTTAGTTAGAGCAGCACTAAATAACAAATGTTTGGAGTGGTCATATTTTGAGGGATTTTTTTTAGAAAGGCAATTTGCAAAAAATACATTTCTGTTGACATTTCAACCACAGGGTATACTCTTTTTCTGTCATGTTTGGCTAAACCAAATAAAGCATTCCAGGAAAAGAACCCAATACCATCTGAAGCTAAACGAAAATTAATGCTAAGGGTTAACTGGGCCCTGCAACATGACAATGACTGAAAATCTGAAATGAATGCCTAATCAAGCCCAGATCCCTAATCCCATTGAAATGCTGTAGAGGTGACTTGAAAAAGGCTGTCCACCCAAAAAACAAACCACTCAAATATCTGAAAGGATCCTGCATTAACCTCCCTAGCTGCAAGGTCCAGATTGCTGTACCAAAAGCGCACCATTCACATTTTTGTTTATTTCTTTATTGGAAAACCAATGTTATTTCTTGGTTGTTTACTTGCAGTTAAATGTTTTTAATTATTGCAAACAAGGTAAGACATCCATATGTGAATGCACTTAATACTTAATTAAATATCTTAATTTTTCACATGAGTGCACGTTTCATAAAACATTCTTATCAAGCACAAACTTTGGATAAACCTGTCTTTAAATAAACACATTAAACAAATTCCCAATATACTCAAGTATATAGCAATGGTATTATTCAAGGATGAAATATAGAAATTTCCCTCAATAATAAAAAGCTGTTTTTTAAGTTATGCCTTGTCCCAGAGGATGATTTAATGATACACTTTGCATCTCCTTTTAATTTTTATTTTCTGCACGTGATAAGTTATTCTTAACTGTTAATTTTGATTGATGACTGTAAAACACTTAAATAAACCAGACAATTTTTGGTGTGCTTCAAGTAGTATGAAATATGTCTCTTTCCCACAGATTGGACCACAACAACAAACAGCTTGATCTTTGTTAGTCATTTTAGAAAACAGCCAGGACTGGCACAGAAGGACAAGTAAATGACAAGCTTCCATTATAACTGAAAAAAGATGGCAAGGGGTGGGGAATATGAACTTTATCAGTGGACAGCTGAGGCTACTTCTTCCTCTTCGGATCGGCAAACACAACCCACTCTCTCCTCCCCACATTGTCAATGGTTATTTATTGTATGTTGATTTTGTGATCTATGTAATCCCTGTTTTATATTGTTAACGTTTATCTCTTTTTGTTGGTTTCTTTCTTACAGCAGTTGGCGGGTCCCTAGCAGTGCCATTAAATCAAAATGGCTGGATCAAGGGGATTTGATGGCGTGGTGGAGGGGCACTGTGAGCTCTAAAGAGGTTCATTACCCAGTTGGTTTGGAGGATTTGCGGGAAAAAGGGGTCATAATCATTTGTGAGTACCCACCAAGCTGGAAAAGATTTTGAGTCTGGTTGCCGATACTAGTTTTTGGTTATAATGGTTTTTGGCTGTCAGGGACGATTTTAGTTGTAATACTGTTTTGTTCTCTGGGGCCAATGACTCTTTATTTAAAATATGTTAGATTTTAATGTGTGATTAATGTGTGCCTTGACTTTCTAACATCAGCTCATCCCAGGTCAAAATATTTACCTGGCTCAGTCCATTTTTCCTACTATAAAACTGTTTTTGTTTTGGTAGCTAAGGCTAAGTTCACAAGGTTGGTCAGGATCTTATTTGCGCCTCCAAATTGGCCTTCAGCTGTGACCACTGGGATGTTAGGATATAGGCTTTATATGGGTGCCATTAACAGATGATTGTCAGCTGCCTACTAACTACCAGCACAATGTTTACAAAGGCTGTACAACTGCACTTTAGCCCACCATATGAATATTTGCTTAAGGTTTTGTTTCCAAAGTTGTTACTGGTTTGTTTTATATATATTCACATTGTTTATTATAAACTTTGTGATGGTCAAAGAAAATCTCCCAAAGCCATGAGTTACTGAAATTTCTTATGTTGTTTGGTTCATGGTTGCTACATTGCTGTCATTTAAACCTCTCTGTACCATTTCAACAGCTTGAAGTGTATATGTAAATTTTTATTACCCTTGGAGATTAGGTACACAAATATTTTGTTGACGATGAATAACTAATTCTTTGTGTAGCACAAGGCAGCCTTTGAAATCTCCACAGTATTCCGTAGTACTGGATGCCAGATGTCAGGAAGGTTTAGGTGATGTCTGACTGCTCAAAGATCACAACAGAAGCTGGAACAATATATATAAAAAAAAGTGGCAAGAAGCAAGACCTATAGGCTGTACAGACATGATTACAAGAATATGACACAGCTGGACCGATAAAGGTGGCTGCAGGTCATAGAATAACTGCTAAAAGAACATTTTACATCGTCAGAGAAAAAATATAATGAGCCCCATGCCAGATCTATTTTAACATTCTCAAAAAAGTCCCTAAAACACTAAATTTTTCATAAGCAAAGTCTGACAAATCTCAGTGGGTTTGTCAAATTGATTCCTCTGCAATCTGTTTGTTGGCTAATATCAGCCAGTAATCCTTAAAATTTTGCTGAATTGCAATAAAGAGTGGTATACTGTGTATACAAGACAGGTATATGAACTGATAAGAACAAAAGAGAAGTATGTCTCCCTCATCGGAAAAAATCAATCAGGGATAAAGGGACTT
>CM070033.1:109299845-109311666 GCA_036250615.1 Ptychadena robeensis | reverse complement strand
TGGGATGTGGCAGACCAAATTGTGACAATCGTGATTGAACCCCTTAAACCAATTTTCGTTATATGAACTGATAATGTCATCCAAATTAGAATTTCAACTGAAGGACACAAGATAAATTGACCTAATCAGAGCTGTGTACATCAAACAAAAAACACATTCAAGCTCCTATTTCTCCTTTGTACAGAAGTGTTAAGGGATTTTTAGGCATCAGAAAATGTAAAACATAAACTTTAATAAAGTATGATCAGTCCATAATCCTTTTAAACATCAAGGTTTTCCAGACTCTGCTTAATCATCTAGAGCCCGTTAGCAATCATATAATAATACAAGTTCTTACAAAAATCATCTCACAGTCTAATGACAAAGATTCTTGCACCCATCTCAACACATTTCAAGAGAAAAAGCGCTTCCTCAAGAGATGTCTTTGTTGCAAGTTTAAATCTGTCTAAAATCAAAAAGATCGGGATCCATCAGACCAAAGGCGGTTAGTCAGTGAGTGTATTCCTGGCAAGTTAGGCCAACTCGTATGGACAATCACTTACCCAGTTAACTGTGTATCCACTTACATCACAGAAAGTGGGGGGTGGAATAGAGAACCATAAAAAAATTGCATTGTTTCGTGGTTTCCTGGCCACTTCTTCAGGATGAAGTTTCACAAGAAGGTCTGTTAAACATATTAACATTTTTTGTAGACAGTGTACAGTGTGAATGTATACATGTCAGTCAAGAGGTATAAAGAAGTTGGATGCAATTATAGGATCATAACTAACACTATACCCGTGGTACATTTAAAGGAAAGAAAAATATAATAGATAATACAATATGGACAGTGTAACTATAAATAGGAAATTTACATATATATATATATATATATATGTAAATAATAAATTATATAAATAAGGGAAAAATTATATATACAAACATACATTTGATTTGGCATATACCTTTCTATATATACAAACACAACGGAGATTCAGGCCATGATATGGTCTAAGTGCAGTCAGTTGCCCAAAGACATTGCCTGATGAGTGCGAATGACTAAATAGAGTGCACCTGTGTGTAATCTAATGTCAGAACAAATACAGCTGCTTTGTGACAGCCTCAGAGGTTGTCTAAGAGAATATTGGGAGCAACAACACCATGAAGTCCAAAGAACACACCAGACAGGTCAGGGATAAAGTTATTGAAAAATGTAAAGCAGACTTAGGCTACAAAAAAGATTTCCAAAGCCTTGAACATCCCACGGAGCACTGTTCAAGTGATCATTTAGAAATGGAAGGAGCATGGCACAACTGGTAACCTACCAAGACAAGACTGTCCACCTAAACTCACAGGCTGAACAAGGAGAGTGCTGATCAGAAATGCAGTCAAGAAACCCATGGTAACTTTGGATGAGCTGAAGAGATCTACAGCTCAGGTGGGGGAATCTGTGCATAGGACAACTATTAGTCATGCACTGCACAAAGTTTGCCTTTATGGAAGAGTGGCAAGAAGAAAGCCATTGTTAACAGAAAAGCATAAGAAGTCCCGTTTGCAGCTTGCCACAAGCCATGTGGGGGACTCAGCAAACATGTGGAAGAAGGTGCTCTGGTCGGATGAGACCAAAATTTTACTTTTTGGCCAAAACGCAAAACGCTATGTGTGGCAGAAAAATTACACTGCACATCACTCTGAACATACCATCCCACTGTCAAATATGGTGGTGGCTGCTCTGGGGGTGCTTCTCTTCAGCAGGGACAGGGAAGCTGGTCAGAGTTGATGGGAAGATCTAAGGAGCCAAATACAGGTCAATCTTGGAATAAAACCTCTTGGAGTCTGCAAAAGACTTGAGACTGGGGCAGAAGTTCAACTTCCAGCAGGACAACGACCCTAAACATAAAGCCAGGGCAACAATGGGATGATTTAAAACAAAACATATCCATATGTTAGAATGGCCCAGTCAAACTCCAGATCTAAATCCAATCGAGAATCTGTAGCAAGATCTGAAAACTGCTGTTCACAAACGCTGTCCATCTAATGTGACTGAGCTGGAGCTGTTTTTCAAAGAAGAATGGGCAAGGATTTCAGTCTCTAGATGTGCAAAGCTGGTAGAGACATACCCTAAAAGACTGGCAGCTGTAATTACAGCAAAAGGTGCTTCTACAAAGTATTGATGCAGGGGGCTGAATAATTTTTGCAGTTATTTATTTGTAAAAAATTTTGGAATCATGTATGATTTTCGTTCGACTTCTCACGTGTACACCACTTTGTATTGGTCTTTCACATGGAATTCCAATAAAATTGATTCATGTATGTGGCTGTAATGTGACAAAATGTGGAAAGCCACTGTAACACACTATTTTAGACATGTTTTAGACTGTTTTAGACATTTTAGACATTTCTAGTTCACATAATACATCATACATATATACAACTATACATATATGGTGGTATGGTAGTGTATATTTCCCATATCAGCAGAATGGTGCTATAATTATCATTATGATCGGGGTGGTCATTAGTTAATGTCTATGTTTCTATATACAAGAGATGTAAACATTAGAATGAAATAAAACAGTTAATTAAAATTATCATATAATCAGGATTCTATATACATGAGATGTAAGACATCTATAGAATTAAACCAGTTAGTTAAATGACATTTGATTCAGTATATACTGGGGAGTTATAGTCATAAGTGTCTTAATTCTGGCTCTTTAAAGGAGACAACACAGGGGTGGACACCTGGTCAGCACATTTCTTAAGGGAAGACACAGAGGTCGTACCCTTAGACAAATTATAAAGTCTGCAAAATGTGTCGAGTTTGATATTGATGTACAGGATTTAATGTATTAATTGCTTTCTTTCTGAAATACATTTGAGGTTGTTAATAAACTGTCAACCTGAATATTCATTGCCATTTAAAAAGTCCCATTTTATGTGTACCAGTAATCCTAACGGGTCCTGGTAAAGGGTTACATGGCGCATAGGGTTTGACCCTGTGCTGTGTATTGTATGTTACCCTAGGGTATGATGGCAATACTACTCTGTAGCGCTAGAGGCACCATTTGGTAAACAGATAAGTATATTATTTTAGGATTATTTTAACAGTTAACAGTTAAGTAAAAATTTTATTATTTTTTGGTTCTTCAGTATAGGTGCATTTTAAGACTGAAGTTTAAAGCGGACCTGCTACAGCCAACTCTGCCTTCTATTATTGGCACCAGAGGTGCAGATTGGAGGTCAATTGTAAAAAAATTTATTAATTCTTACCCGGTATACTTATCCAGTATACTGATGCTCCACCTCCCCTGTGACGTCTACTTTCCCATGTCCCCAATGCGCCCACAGCTGGCCACTTCTGAATTGGCTGATATGAAGGGATGGAGCATTACCCGATTCGGATTGGTGGATGGAGAGAGTCTCGCTCCTCCATCTTGAAGCCTGGAGGGCCGGACACTAGTGATGATCGCGAATATTTGGATTCTGAATAATAATCGCGAATATCGGCAATTCGGAAATTTGCGAAGATGGTGAATATATTGCCGAATATTCGCAATTCTGGATATTCAGTATTTTTTTCCATTACACATGCCTCTCAATGCAAGTGGACGAATGGGAAGGCTGTAACAAGAGCTTAGCAACACTCCCTGTCACCATCAACAGTTTTTAAATCCAATATTGGGGTGATGCAAATATTCGGAATATTGCGAAAATCTGCCCTTTTGAAAATTTGCGTCCAAGATGGCGTCCAAAATTCACAAAAAAAAATTTCAACACGCCCCTCAATGCAAGTTAAACATATATTCGCAAAATTTGCAAAAAACTGCAGATTTTCGCAATAAGAAGAATATTGCCGAATGCGAATATTTTCCGAATGTTTACCAAAAAATTAGCGGCATGCCGCGAATACGAATGTTACCTATGCCACTCATCACTACCGGACACTACAGGCATGGCGGCGTGGGAGCGAGCAGCATGGAAAGGTACATTTTTTAGGGGTCTCTGTCCCTGGACGAAGACCCGATGTAGGTGAGTAATATGTTGAAAAAGGGGAGATTATTGCTGGTTACAGTTTCGATCTTATCCCCTTAGCAATAGGTATCAACAAATACTTCACTATATCCCAAATGCAAAAATATTAATTTAACAGTTGGGCCTGGCTTGCTATTGAAAAAAGGGGAGATTATTGCTAGTTACCATTTCGCTCTTATGCCCTATTGGTTTATCAAGGCCGGATATTGCCACGTATCATAAGACAGTGGTCAATATTCAGCCTTTTTCTCCTAGGAGGTGGTAAATAAACCTCAGTTATATCTCCCACTACAATATGTAGGCACTATTATCAGCAATCACTTGAAACTATGCAGATATAACATAAAAGACACCTTTACTATGTTACAATAACAATTAACAGATACAAAATTAGGTTTATGTATATCATGGTCATGTAAGTACACACACAATGTAACTAGCCTAAAGATTCACAATATAGACAAAAGGATATTTAGCCAAGATTATAAGATCATGCCACAAGCTCCTCAGCTCCCATCTTCTCAGCCCGGTTCCAAGTTTCCAACTGACTTTCTGCCCAACATTCCATTGTTCATCTGAACAGGAAGGGGCGGGGTCTGTGCTTTAACTCCAGAAATTGGCTTGTCCCAACTTCCTGTGATGTCTATGTGGTCTGTATTTTAATAAAAACACAGGGCTTAAACTTGCCCTGTAACATATGTATATGATTTTTTTATGTTTTTGGTTTTTAAATCCACTTTAATTTCAAATTAAACCTGTGACTAGGCTATAGGAAATAAATTTTTATGTGCAGTGAGCTATTGTTTCTCTCACTTTATCTTGGAATTCTTAAAGGTCCATAGGGGCTCATTTTAAAGCTAGATTTGAATATAAAATCAAGAAATATATACTAAGTTATGGCAGTTGCTGTATTTTCTCTTTGGTTTGTTTTTACATATTGGATATTATCACCAGGTAAATTGTACTTTCTGTGTTAAGTATTAAATAAAAAGTATAAATGTCGCTTTGATTTTCTATAAAGCCCCCCATAGACAGGCAGACTCCTCCATGCAACTTCTGTACAACCAACTTTTCTTCTACCAAAACCATGTAATAGGAGGACCTTTCTACACCTTCCAATCACTATGTATTCTATCAGGGAGGTCACTATACTACATAGTTGTTGGTAGGTCTCATGAAAGTTGTATGGAGGAGTCTGCCTGTCTATGGGGGGCTTAAGAGTTCTCTTTGTAATGTCTCCTTTGTTAGCTGCTGTTATGTATGTGTTGGAGTCCTCCTCTGTATAGTATTCAATTTAACCATGTACTTTGATGTAATGATTTTGTACAACATTGTTAAGTTCTCTTGATAATGTCTCCTTTTCTAGTTGCAGTTTTATGTGTGCTTGTTAAACCATTGTATATTATTCAATGAAGTGAGTTTTTAGTTTAGATACTGATAGATATTATGTTGGTGGTTACATAGATATCGTTTAATGCCTAAGGAGATGGTCAAGATCATAGAATTCCTGACAGGATCAAATGGATCGTTTAACACCTGAGATAGAAACTGCCAGTCTTTAACATAAGATGGTGGTTAGCTGGTGAGAAATAAAGCAATCTTTCATATGGGTATCAATAAAGACTTATATGAGGGGGGGGGGGACTGCGGGGAATGGTGTAACTGGGATCTGAATCACAGTCACCAGTTTACCCCGGACAACCGCCTCGGAGGTTTTCCCTGAACAGCAGGGACCTGGGGACTTTCAGGGTCGAGGGTCACAAGGTGTGATGCTGTCTTACGGTGTCTCCTGATTATACATGATCTATGCTATTTCCCCGTCACATCACATGCAAACTCGATATCTCATGACACAATGCAGTATATTAGTAACAGTGCTAGATATAAGCATCTTTAATGTCCATTAAAAACACATAAAAAATTCCATGTAATTTTCCAAGTTGTTGCCCTTGGCCTATATCAGGCACTCAGATGTAGGATGGAGAGCAGGTGTTAGGTCCCATCGAGTAACTGAAACAGTAATGTATAAACCCCAAAATATTTTTCAAAAATATGGTTTTCATCAGGGGGTCCACATGGTTAATCAGGGAATCTGCATAAGAATGAATTGGTATCAGGACCATGTCAAATATGATGTGTATCGCTTTCAGGTCCCTGCTGTTCAGGGAAAATCTCTGAGGCGGTTGTCCGGAGTAAACTGGTGACTGTGATTCAGATTTCAGTTACACCATTCCCTGCTTCCCCCTCCCCCCTCATATGTTTCTATCTTGGGATGTTGGTCGACGAATTTCTCAAGTACTGCACTCTCTGGATTCGCTGTTTGTGTTGCATTATGAATAAAGATTGTCACGGCCTGAATGAATCATAATGCAACCACTAAGTACTGCTTGCCCTGAATTCATTGGGCATCATAGCTGTGCCATAACCGATATGACTTTCATTACGAGTTTCTTATCCAGCTAAACATAAATTTTTTCCTGCAAATTTGAAGTGTAGAGGTTCAAATGTCAATGGCCCAAGGTTATATATCTGTAGGGAACTAAATATTTTCATAACAAAAAAGCCAGCAGATAGTTTATTGTGGTGATCTCTGTATGTCTCCTGCTATCTAACTTCCCCTCAAGGTCACCACACACTTATAAATTCTGTACAATTAACTTTAGTGTTGCCAGAACTGTTTATTATGAGGGTCTTTCTAAAGTGTCCAATCATTCTGTATCCAATCAGAGGTCTAAAGGAAATTGTATAGAGAGTTTGAAAGATGTTTTGTGGACTTTATGGTTAACCCAATATAACAATATAGGGCTTATGAAATAACCAACATATTAAGTCTTTAACCTCCCTGGCTATATGGATATTTATGATTTTCTGTTACAAAGGTGATATCAACAGATTACAAATACCAATGATGTGAGGACCCAGGACACCTCTGCAAGTATAACAATACAAGCATAAGGTGAGGGCTCCTACCCTGTGTCATCACTGACATTGGAGAGCTTGAATTGGGAAGGAAAGCTGAGGATACTGTCACTGGAGGATGGCATGGACTCACTTAGAGCAGTTAGGTTTAGTAAGCCAAGCTACTCTTTGCGTTATCGCTAAGGAGGTTAATTTTCAGAAATGCACAAGCTTGTTTATAAAGTATTTACATTTACACTGTTATAGATAGAAAAGTGAATGTCAGAATTCAGACAGTAACTAAAGCCCCCCATACACGTTCCGATTATTCTCCCGACCGATTTTTCGTCCGATCCTGTCACCCGATTTTCACCTAAAATGTTATGGTCGGTCGGTCGGCTGGCACGAAAAATCGGAATTCGAATTATCACCGATCCATCAGTCCGACCCTATTTATTAACAGCAGATCGACCAAAAATTTACGGACAGGTCCAAAGTGGTCCCCATCGATTTTTCGGCCGATTTTGAGAAATCGGGATCGGTCGGGTACATAATTCTGAATCCGATTAATCTCCCGATCGATTAATCTCCCAACCCGATCGGTCGGTCGGGCAAAATTCGTACGAAAAATCGGAATGTGTATGGGGGGCTTAAGGTATGATTGTAAGAGTAAAAAAAAGTTAGGCTCAATCCTTATTGGATGTTCTACTTCCCTGCACAGTTCCTATGCTGAAAGCAATGCAATTGTACCCTGGAACTTCTTTTGTAATTGCAGTTTTTTGTTCCAACTTACCTCTTGATTGTTATGTACAAGTGTATTGCTAAGTGTTGTTTTCTTTAACTTTTATGAGTTTTGAATAAAAGTTTGTTAAAAGAAAAAAAAATAGTGGAAAAAATTATAAAAAAAAGATTTACCGTATTTTTGGGACTATAAGACGCACCCAGTTTTTAAAGCGGGAAAACCAGGAAAAAATTTGATTATAAAAGTAAAGTAAACTATAAAATATTTGATATATAAAAGTGTTCACATCATCTGGGTTCATGCAATTAATTAAATGAGTGCAATATCAAATTCAACCAGTAGATGTCACTTGCAGCAGTACACACACACAGCACATGACGTCACCTCTTCACTGATTGGAAAGATGGGGGGGAGGCTGCCCAGTCTTCTCTCCTCTGCTCTCCCTCTCCCTATCTTGCTGAACCTGTGTCCGTGGAAGCTGCAGTGATTGCAATCCCCACGGACATGGAGAGAGGGATAGATGGCAGTTCATCTATCCCTCTCTTCATTGCTTATGCAAGCAGGACTTTGGGCTCTGTAGGCATAAGCAATTATACAGTTCACATGGAAGATCCAGCCGTGGGTGGATCTCACATCTGACAGCTCCCTGGCTAATCTCCTTGCCGGGAGAGCTGGTGTGGAGCCAAAGCGCAACTGGGTCTTGCATTCGGACCATAAGACACAGGCACTTGCTCCCGCCCCCGATTTTGGGGGTGAAAAACTTCTTCTAGTCCGAAAAATATGGTAAGTTGTAAAATAATAGTAACTTAAATTTATTTCTTCTTTGCCAAAGCAGGGCAAAGCAAAGAGATTTCCCTTATTCTGTACCCATTGGCTACATACCTCTTCATTTGGAAAAAGGTGGTTGCTCTCACCCTTTCATATGCTCGTCTGCCACATCCTAACACATATATGTAGAGATTTTTTTTAACAGGCAATACACACCAAAAGGTAATAAATGTAAAATAGTTTTCAATAAAATAGTATGTTCCGGGTTACCAAATCAAGGAAATCATCAATAAATGGTTGCATCACCACATGCATTTCACTTGTACAAGATATCTTTATGTCTCGACATGTTTCACCAAGAAGATTGGCTTCATCAGCAGATACAGTATAGATAACCTTGTTTTCTGCAAGATAAATGAAATATGAATTCATATTCATATGATATGAAATGGAAACATATAAATCACATGATTGCACATTAGGGGTTAACAATAAAGTAGGATTGGCTTATCTAGCTTACTCAGCTTAATCGACTATTCAGAATTTGATGTCAGCAGGATAGCACAGTTTCCATATGCTGATGGCTACTAGGGGCACAGGGGGTGCCCACACTTGATCTTTATTTGTTAAATAACAGTATAGGGAGAGTTCTTTTCACCTCTTCATTTTACACTCCTAATGCTACATTCAGTTGCTGGAAGCAGGAAGAGAACTTATTCCCCATCCCAAAATGGATGCAGTTGAGTTGCCAACTGGTTGAGTTGTCTCAGTAAAAAGAAAGGGGGATATAACACAATCTATACATATACAGAGACCTACAAAGTAATTTTAATTTCTCCAAATCTTTGCATAGCAAATGTGTTGGTGTACATTTTGACTTGACATGGATAACCAAAAGGTTTGTGACATTCCAATTTTTGAAAACCCCCAATTATGGCTGATTGTTTTTTTATTTACGGTTTTGTGTATCTGTACAAAACATTCCAATCACATTCACACATATTTATGTTAAAGAATATGTGTACTCAAAACTTTTTTTTATTCATATATAGTTTGGAATAGATTGAATAAGTACTAAAACCTCTATGCATTTTTTTTTTCTATCTTGGAAAATGACATATTTTTCCTCAATTCCTGTCAAATCTGGCCATCTTATACCACTCAAGAAGTGGGTGCAACAGGGACACAGACAGCAATAAAAATGACAAGTGTTAAAACTGGCAAGTATTCTAGACTATCCCTAATGCTGTTGGGGAAATTGCCTTTACTTTAAGTCAACTAAAACTTATTGACAAGTATTGACAAGAAATGAGGGCAATTTCTCTGAGGGAGTCTCAGCAGAAAAACTTGAGAGAAATTCTAATATTCTCTGCTATATACATAACAAAGTATTTTTCTTAACTTCACATACACTTTAGAAAGTATGTAGGTATGCCAGCAGGTTTCAGATCAACCCTATGTGTGTCTTCTGAGCATACCTGGGAACACTTAATACAAAATACATTTCCATGTTTATACAATGTGTTCCTGAAATAAAAAGGAAGTTTTTTTCCAAACCATATACATCATACACATTGATTGTGAAGGACTATACAAATATCTTGTACAAAGAGACTGTGTGGCTGTTATAGGAAGTGCAGAGCTGAAACTGAATTTGCGAATGTAAACAGCTATTATTGCTATATTAAAAATTGAAGATAGCACTGGGAAGCAACCTACAAACACGGCAATATCAAAGTGAGAGGATGTAATATTGAAATAAGCAAGAATTAGTGGCACAATTGAAAAATAATACAGTTTTTGGCTTCTGTAGAGAATCTGGGTCAGGAAGCAGAGTAACACATATAAAGTAAGTTTGTGCTGTGTAAAAGATAACCTTGTTTAAAATTTTAATTAAAATCCATTACTTTCTGAAAATCATATTCAACCATTGCAGATTAATTTCTGATGCTGAAGAAAAACACTTGGATGTTAGTGCGGCCAGTGGCAGTTTTACATATGCCCATGTGTGAAACTGTCTGACTCCAGCTCTGTATGGCTAAAAGAGATCGCACTCAGCGCCACCCTGCCTGGAGTGATCTCTCTCGGGGAAAGCGGGGGGTGCTGTGAAGGAGAGCCCCGGCAGCCAATCCCCCCCCCCCCCCCAGTGATCGCTCTTGGTTTGGTTGGCAGAGCTCAGCATCCCCCAGTAATCTTGGGGTAGGTGGGGTGGAGGGGAGGGGCGGCAGAGGGAGTGCTCACCCAGGGTGGCAATATCCCTAGGACCCCTCCTGAGAGCGGCAGTAGATGTGGGATATGAATAGGTTACTCAATTTTGTGGCAAGATAAGGCACACTCCTACATATAGCTGTACTGAGCTGTATATAGAGGTGAGTTCAGGGATGCTCTCAGAGGCTCCCCGCATCTGACATACACACCAGAAACAAATCCTCTACTGTGTGTGGTGTTGGGAAGCTGTCAGGGGCTGCCTGCAGCTTACACACATTACGATGACAAACACTCTGCTGTGTGTGGCTTTGAGTGCAGGTACTCAAAGCCTTAAACATTAGAGGGTTTGTCTCTGCTGTGTACGTCAGTTGTGCAGCCTCTGACAGCTTCCCATGCCTCTTGGAACTTGGCTGAGTAAGAGTCCTAAGAGGCCTGGTCAAGCTCAGATCCCTTTTCGTTCTCGTGGCACTCAGGGCCGAGCAGGACAAAATATAGTGCTATATCTTCGTAATCGCAAATATTTAAGATTTTTGGCATTAGTACCTGGGACTACTGTGCTTTCACAATATGTACTTGCAATTTGCACAAGGTAATAAATTATTAGCTTTTATGTGATAGTGTTGATTGCGAAAATTTTGCCAATATCAGCAATTGTTTTTGCGAAAATAGTCAGTAATAATGACTGGAGATCACAAATTCTCAAATTTACAGATTTATTGAGAATATTAGGTAAAAAATTTGCAATATCTTGTGAATACAAATATTACCTGTGCTGCTCATCACTATTTATTACACAACATTGCTTATAATTCCATCTGAATTGTATTAATAGGAAGAAGGGCCATTTCTACTTGGACAAGGGGTCAGATCCCCAAACTGGTGAAACCTACCAGAAATATTTGGGTTTTTAAGGCACTTACGTATACATAACAGTTGCATAAAAAAGGTCTTTATTAAATCATATAGGACTTTAATAAAACGATATCATGGGTCAGAGCCATGAACATACATCTATGGATGACCCCATTTACATTAAAAACATAACCAAAAAGAATAACATGTGCGGTATTTTCATACAGAGTTAGCTGTAGTTCCCCCTCTGACATGCTTCGGCCACTTGGGCTTCTTCAGGGAGGAATTTATCTAGTCAGCCAGTGGAAGGAATGCTGCCGCTCACAATGGGGGGGGGGG
>CM070033.1:109285730-109297376 GCA_036250615.1 Ptychadena robeensis | reverse complement strand
ACAACTTTCCCAACACTATTGTGGCCAGAAAGGGGTCCCTTTCTTTTTTAAAATTCGCCTTCCATTGAAGTCAATGGCGGGCTCGCCGGTTCGCCGGGTTCACGAACTGTTGCGCTAGTTCGCGTTCGCCGTACCCCGAACGCGCAATTCCGGGTTCGCGCCATCACTATCACACACTCTAATATTTTGTTGGGCTGCCTTACGCTTTGGTTAAAACATGCATTTGTTGTGGCATTGTTTAAAAAGGTTCTGCAATGTCACGAAATTTATTTATATCCAGCGTTTTTCAGCACATCCCAAAGACGAATCCTTTCATTATCATGTTGGAATATGCCCATGCCAATGGGGAAGAAAAAAATCCCATTGATGGAATAATCTGGTCATTCAGTATATTCAGCTGACCTGATTCTTGAAGCACATACTGTTGCTGAACTTAAAACTGACCCACTGCAACCACCCCAGATAATACTGTAGCACTGCCCCCACAGGCTTATACAGAAGGCACTAGCCATGATGGCTGCATTACTTCATCTGCATCTCTTCTTACCCTGATGCGCCCATCACTCTGGAACAGGACTTTTTTTTTGGTGGCAACTTTTTTTTTTTGCCAGGCAGTGTATATGAACCTTACAAACAGCTTAACCTATAACCAACTTTAGTTGTCAGCAAAATTTTTGTTTTAACAACAATATTTGACTTACAACCAGAATTATGGCCAAGGCCAAAACATGTTTCTGCTTGCATAGTGCCGTTCATGTGACCTGGTGTCATTAATAAGTACAGCATGTCAAAATGGACCATTTCAACAATACAAAAGGCTTCAAGGCCAGATTCTTGATGCTCTTATGGAAGAGGACTCTCTTTCAAACAATAACCACCTCCCTTTTCAATTCTCCTGGGAGTGAAATGGTGTAACCCAATGCTAACAGCACCACCTGCATTGTGGGTATTGAAGCAACTGAGCATTGACCTACCATACACACCAGTGGCCCAGCTCTCGAGCATTCTGTCCTGTTTCCAAGTGGAACAGTGTACTGTTCATCAGTACTGCACAACTAGCAGAAGAACTGTAAAATGGTTTACTGCTTTCTATAAGACAGATATGGTCTGACTCTCCAGATTGCTGAAGCACATTATATTTTAACCCTTTGCTGTTGCACTAAGCAGCTAAACAAAATTAGATTTGGCATTGCATTAAACATTGTAACATACATTGCATTACATTAAACATTGTAAAGATTCAAGTGAATATTTATGGGTTTCAACTTAATCCATAAACTTGCACTGAGATAAGTGCCACAACATCTGGCAGTCATACCCTTCTTTTTGCTCAGCTATGTGTGAAACTTCAGTAAACACATTCTTTAAATTGAATCTTGATGTGCTGCTGGGACCTTCCACCTTGTTGTGGTTTTTATGATTTTTGTACAAGTTGAAGTTTATACTGTATGTACCCATGTTGGGATTAGAAAGGCATTTATGACCTTCAGATATTGGTCCTTGTCAGCAATCTTTGGAAATACCTTTCCAGCAACGAAATATTATAATATTTTAACGAAATTTCGGGTGCCGATCTTAAGCTTAAAGTGCAGAAAAAACCTAAGAGCTGAAAAAAACCGAAGGCATTACAGACATGTTTGTAATTCTTAGATCAGTCTAAAGGTCTAATACTTAAGACACTTGTCCCTGCCTAAAGTACGGGTATGTCTCCACACACGGCTGGGTCCCTAGATGCTGTCTGCTGGGTCCCCCTAGCTGCTCGATTGGGACCGGATGGACAGTGATGGCACACAAAGGGTGCTTGGCCGATTGTGACCCGGTTTTTAGGATGATTGACCACGTCTGAATCACGCACAGTCGATCATGCACAGTCGATCAGCAAGAAAATGTCATCACAATCAAAACTTGTGTGGGGGCCTTAACACAAATTATAACCAGATTTAACTTGATTATGTTTTAAGTGGGAGGGTGTTATCTACATTTCACTTGTATTATACCCAGAGCCCCACTGGTTATGCATTAAGGAGTAGCATGCTGACCACAAGTGACCCCAGAGCACCACAAATTATTTATTACAAAGCAGTGAATTATCTACAGATGCTATTTTAACCTTTAAATAAAGAGAATATTTTTATTAAAAAATGTACACTGCCTTTTAAGAAGCTTGAAAAGTATGACAATATTTTAAGCTTTAGATATAACAGGGTCTGTCAAACAACAGAGAAAAACTCAAGAAGAACAACATATGCTTCACTGGATTTGGACAGCAGACCACAAGTCTAACATGTCAGTTTCCACTCACTTGATTTTATATGATAGAAAATGTCCGCCTTTCTCCAATCCCGAACTATCCCCATCCACTGGTACTTTACCAGCGTTTTCATCTGCTACTTCACTCACATACACCTGCCAGTGCCCTCAGGGATTATAATGTACTCTTGAATGCATCTCCCTTTATATTTTAAGATCAAAAAACAAGGTCAAGGAGAGCTATGCACAGCATATGTACGTAGAATGACTACAGCACAGGTCAGCCTTACTTTTTAGCCGGCAGCTTCGCCAAATATGTACTGCTTCATAAAGCCGGAGCCTGTTGAATAATTTGTTATGACTCATGACTGCTGACTTATTTTGTCACCTACGTTTTCTTCAGATAAAATACCAAAGGAATGCAATGAATCATTAATTGTCTCTCATATGCACTCTGTTTTCTGTTTATGCAGTTATGCTCTGTAGAACTTTATTTTACAATTTGTCCTAGGTAGGTTCTATATTTGGATGATTATCTTACATATCCCTCATTAAAGTCACTCACATTTCATATTTATTTGTGCAGAAACATTAGCTTAAAGAAAAGGAAATTCGAAATGTTTATATAAAACAGGCTTCCTTTTGATTTAGTAGACTAAACATGAGCGCCTATTTATACCTGTGCATCGAAGAATGCTTGGTACTACCGTGTTTCCCTGATAATAAGAAATCCCCATCAAATAAGCCACCCCCTGCAAATCAGACACTCACCGCAAATAACACACCCACCAATCCATGCACGAATCTCCCATTCGGGTGGTACAATGGGTAACTTTGTGCCTCGGTCAGGGCTGGCTGCAGTGCAGAGCGGAGCAGGAAGTGACTGCAAAGGCCCGCACACGTGCCCGAGCCTCCGTGCCAGGAAGGACAACCTGCTGATCCCTGCCTTGCTGTACTGTAAGAGTCTGTTACCCGGCTGGTAGAACCCAAAAAAAGTGAGTGCCCGATAATAAGAAATCCCCATCAAATAAGCCACCCCCCGCAAATCAGACACTCACCGCAAATAAGACATCCACCAATCCGTGCACGAATCTCCCATTCAGTTGGTACAATGGGTAACTGTGTGCCTCGTTCAGGGCTGGCTGCAGTGCAGAGCGGAGCAGGAAGTGACTGCAAAGGTCCGCACACGTGCCCGAGCCTCCGTGCCAGGGAGGACAACCTGCTGATCCCTGCCTTACTGTACTGTAAGAGTCTGTTACCCGGCTGGTAGAACCCAAAAAAAAGTGAGTCCCTCATACTTATTATGAAAAGGAACCTGATGCAAAACATACTACAGAGAGAGTACCATGACTACACAGTAGAGTGCATGACACACTAGAGTACCAATACTACATGTATTACGTATTCATGATAAATGGACCTTAACATCGTGACTAATGGATTTGTCAACTCAGGTTTTTCAAGAAACATTTCAGATGTGCACTGCAAGGTATGGGTTTACTAGGTCACAGCAGCAGTCTTTTCACAAACCAAAACAAAATGGAACAAGTGCCATATACAGTTGGGATAATCTTTTTTCCAAGCAAAAAGGTTTTTATGACAATCACCAATATTATTGCAAGTGGAAGCACTATAACTTATATAGGACCCCCAGTTCTTTTATCAAAACTAAATATTTACCCCAAAAACCTCCTGACCATCTGCTGTGACACATTCTTAATATAACACCTATATCTGAAGATCCAATAATCTACAAATGGTGGATTATCTCAAATGGTCTCCAGAATAGTGTTGAGCTTGAATTCTCGAATTGCAAATTTATTTGACAAATATTGTCTATTCAAGAATTTGCAAATTTAGCGGACATGACAGCAGATATTCGCAATGCCGAATATTCATGATATTATGCATTGGGAAGCTTATGGCTATGCATTGGTAATATAGAATCGCAATGCGAAAATAAATATCATATGTGACCATTCATTTTGAAGGTAACCGCGATTATGATTGCGAATATATGCACTTGAATTGTGAATATTCGCGAATATCAAATAGAATATTAGTAGAATTTTTCACGAAATATCGCAAATTCTAATATTACCTATGCTGCTCATCACGACTCCAGAAGTGTCTTCTGTGTCCTACACCCCTCTCTACTATTAAAGTCCCCATACACACCTAGATTTTGCACTTGATTCGTAAACAATTGAACGTGCTAGTTCGTGGTGATCGGTCATTCGGGAATCAAATGCTGCCCACCTTAATTATTCGATCCTGCTTGAGAAAAATGTTGATCGAATAGGGATCCGACACGTTGGTTAATCCCAGTTCGATCGCCATTAACAAAGTATCGGCCAGGGATCAGGCACCCAAAGTGGTGCGCATCAATTTGAAGAGCGATCGCTAAATGATCATTCATCAATTTTGGTGTAAGCGTGCCATCATCAACTGTACAATCATTCGGGAATCTATGTACAGCAAGCTTAAGTCTCTGACCTGTTCTTCTTTCTATTTTTTTTATATTCAATATTTTATTGCATTTTCAAATAAGGTATACAAAAACATGCACATAAAATAAAGACAAAGCATCTCTTAATACCAAGTACATAATACGGAAAGCAGACTCATACAAGTGACTGTTAAAATCCA
This sequence comes from Ptychadena robeensis, assembly GCA_036250615.1. Taxonomy (NCBI): domain Eukaryota; kingdom Metazoa; phylum Chordata; class Amphibia; order Anura; family Ptychadenidae; genus Ptychadena; species Ptychadena robeensis. Next base: position 109,292,477 of record CM070033.1, on the reverse strand, counting down.
CAGTGCATATGGTCCAAGGGATAACTGCATAGTAAAAAAAAAAGGGGATAGGGGGCGCAAAAACTCATTTAGGAGCTTAGAGCTTAATGAAGCCCAGTAAACAAAGACAACACAGACAGACAACCATACAATAGACACACAGCAGAGGGGGATAAAGAATGAAGATTAATCAAGGCAGGCAGCCTCCAAGCACACACGGCAGCCATCTTCTGCAAAATCGGCAGCAGATGTATACATGTAAGGGGGCCATTATCTTAACTATACCAACCATTCTTTGGTATGGTCAGTAGTAGTGTTTTTCTATCCAACTGGTCACATTGCAAGAGGAAAGTGTCAAAGTAAGCACAGGTATTTACACTCCTCAATAAACAAAATTTGATTAAGAAGATGATCTAATCTGTACCTTTTGTACATTTTGAAAGGATCCTGAAAAAAAATCAGTTTACATAGTTGTATATATATATATACTTATAAGGACCTTTTTTAATATATCAGTTCATTATCATTCGAGTCAGCAGAAGACTGAGATTTTGAAGAAGAAACACTGCTATAGCTTCTTTAACGTCTTTTATTGCTACCTTTCCAATTTAATCTGCTTACTTTACAGTTCACTGCATTTGTATTCACAATTTACTGTCACAAAGAAACTCAATTGTATTTTAAGTTAACCCACTACATAGAAATTGCTACAGTTCTAGATAAAATAAGCCCTTTTCTGGAAGATAACTGTGAAAGTCATTCATGCACACATTTTCTTCATTTCAGATATTTAGTAATCCCATGGATTCATGTAATTCAGCTGATCAAACTTGCCTGAAATAGAACAGCTAAAAAAATCCATACATTAGAGTATGCTAAATCCCTGGACAGTTGTAACACAGTCAGTAACAGCAGTACTTACAAAAATACAATGTTTAAAGCGGATTGCCACCTTCTGGGCAGAAGGTGGAAATCCTATATATAGACACTCTACTTGGATGTGAATTAATCACCATATACATGTATTTGCCCTTTCTGGAGTGTAAAGCTGTGTTGAATTCCATCCGTTTTCAATCATTCAAACATTAAACCTTTTTTTCTTGCACGTTATTTTTGTATATGTATCTATGGTACTTTCCATGCTCCTTTTTACTCACCTCTCTGGAACTAATCTCCATAAGTTCTACAGACTCTACATGCACCTCCCTTGGGTAACTGAAGCTCCACAGAGGATGAGATTTAAAGCAAACAAGTCATTCAACAAAAGAATGGCTTCAACAGAACAAAATACGCCTTCTGGAGTGACCCAGTTAGAGTCCTGACCTCAACTCGATTGAAATGCTGTGATATGACCTTAAAGGTAACCATACATGGCCCATTTGCACCTGATTTTTCAGCCGATTGTCCTCCGTGTTCGCTCCCACCAATTGCCCGGTGGTAGTTCGGCCAAAAATGGGGTGGCCACACCTGGTGAGATAGACCAGGAATCTCCTGCATGTCGAATCGCACGTGCAGGTCTGATCTGCAACTACAGGAAAAGTTTGGTTGGGGTTATTACTGCCAAAGTAGGGTAACATTTACACCCTGAACTGTGAATGTTTACATGTTATGTTCAATAAAAACATATGTTTATGTAGTATTATTTTAAGTAGACTGTGTTTTTCTATTGGTGGAGTTATATGAAGATCAGAGCAAATTTTATGACCAATTCATGCAAAACTCCACATAACCCCAATGGGTTCACATACTTTTCCTTGCAACTGTATACTTTAATGTATCCTAATAATGGTACATTATACTTATCTTGGGCTTGTCCCCACATTGGCAGTTGGCATATGTGCATGAGTGGCCGCTACCTTTAAAAAAAAGATCCACACGCGTCTTTTTGACTGTGATTGGCCGCAGCCACTGGTGTTTCAGGCCACAGCCACCCCTCTGAGTGGGGACACGGATATTGACATGAATGGAGACGGGGCAGTTCAAAACTGAAAGTCTACCAGACCCTTGTACGGACATATTCTGGGAAGTTACAGGCCTACAACAGAAAAAAACTCCATTTAAGTCTATGGTGTGGTTTTGGTACAGAAATCTGGACGTTAATGCAATCCAGATATGCCCTGCTGTTTATGGCCATTTTTACACATACTTACCTGCACAGTTGATATTTCCAACATACATCATGTAAACATTATGTAATCCATTCTACATGCCAAACTGGGTCCAGTAGTCCATTAGCTGGACCCTCGATGGCAGGATTTCTTGACATGTAACCTGACACTCTGTGCTGTAAAAACACCTCTCTTCAACTTTGAGGAGACTGGAAAAAGCATCTATGTGAATACTCTAATTGAAACCAATGGTAGTGTTTTTCAACAAAATTGTGGTCAACGCCCACTGGATCTGACATGCGGCATTCAGGTATTCAGGAATGTGGCATTTAGGAAAGCATAAACTCAGTGGTATTGTATGTCTTCCATTTTCTAATTATCGCTCCCACAGATGATTTCTTGTGAAGACTTACAGAAAACATTTGACCTCTGTCATTGCCAACAAAGGGGACATAACAAAGTATTGAGATGAACTTTTGATATTGACCAAAAACTTATTTCTCATCATAATTTGCAAATAAATTCTTTAAAAATCAGACAATGTGATTTCCAGGATTCTTTCCCCAATTTTTTCTCTCATAGTTGAGGTGCACCTATGATGAAAATTACACACCTCTCTCATCTTAGTGGGAGAACTTGCACATTTGGTGGCTGACTTTTTGCCCCACTGTACAGTCATTGATTAATCCAGTGCATTGCTTATTACTTGTGCTCCAATAAAATGTAAATTAACCTCTGCTAAATTCATCACTATGCTGAATGTAATGAGAAGATTTAAGCAGGGTACAGTCCGATGTACCCTGCAGCAGCGTGATGACGTCATCACGCTGCTGTCAGATATCAGCGGAGCCGGGGAGAGACAGCTCTGCTCTCCCCGGCTCAGCTGAAGCTTTGCCTGGAGACCAGCGGTCTCTATGCAAAGCATCGAACATCGGCCCCATTTACGGTCATGCCGTTATTGGTTGTTTTCGAGCCGGATTGATTTGTCCCGCTCGAAAACAGCCTTGGGGGCATATTATATGGGCCAGATAGATGACCGTGAGCGCGCACGCGCTCGAAACGGCCATCAATCTGGCCCATATCTTAGCGTCTGTACCCTGCTTTAGACATTAAATATTTGTTTTTAAGATGTTTGTAATATATGTGTCTCATTATTTCATTATGTTATAGTATTGATTAGATATGGTTGGCATGGAAACGATTGAAGTTCAGATTAAAGAGGTCTATGTTATTATATCAAATCGAATCGATCCAGGAGAAACACCACAAACATCGACGATTATAAAACGATTTTGGCACAATCTACGATGATTTTCCAACATGTCCGATCAAAATTAGATCAATTTTTCTGCCTTCATCGAACAATTATCGTTGATCGTACCATGTGGGCATTCCTCGATTTTCGTTCAATCTGTGAAAAAATTCATCTTAAGCTAGCCACACATGGTTCAATTGACATCAAATCGATCATCAATTCTCGAAGTTTTCGATCATTGAAAAAGTAGTCGATTGATTGAATCGAAGTTACCACACCACATTGAGTATGCAATCAAAGGCCCGACTTCGATTGAATTGAATCGTTTTTTAAACGTAGAGTATCAAAAAAAGCGATGTCACAGAGTGATCAAAAAGGACCATTATAAATTCGTGCAAAAGGACACATGGGGGGGGGGGGGCACAATTACATTAGGAGATGAATTCACAGAGATCGCCATTTGAATGCTTGGGTTTCAGTGAACAGAACACAAGCCAAAAAAGGCATGCTTTGTGTTTCAGTAGCCATTACCATGCAGCTTGTGTGTCAGTCGCCATTACAATGCATGGATGTGTGTCAGTAACAGACACACAAGCATTAGCAATGATGTTGCATGTGTTTTAAAATGACTGGTATGCATTTCCCTCCTCCAGACAGTTACAGTATGATCTTGATTGAATCGAATTCTCAATTGGACGGGTCAAAACAACAGTACAAAAAATGAGACACAATGTGGGGGACAATCAATCAAAATTTCCAAACTGGTCCCGATCAAATTTCGATCGAGCAAAATGACAATTAAAATCGAAATTTCAACGATACCCCGGACCATGTGGGACATTTGCTTCAATTTCATCGACCGGAAAAAATCGATCGAATTACATTGATTGTACAGTCAATTGAACCATGTGTGGCTTAGCTAATCGAGCATCGATTGAACCAAAATCGAACCGTGTGTGGCTAGCCGTTTCATATCTGACAACTTCAGAGACATGTTGCTGATAAAGGATTTGGCAAATAAATATTTAAATCTCAAACTGCTGTAAACATAATTGGTTAAGTGTCCTTGACTGTACAGATAAGTCCTTTTGATGTTATGCTCCACAATGACTACACAGAAACAGAGTATTTAACTGCATACAAGCTAATTATTTTTAATTTCTTCATAGTCTATGTCTAAACACAAGATAGAATAAAAATTTTATTTCAAACAGAAGCACATTAATATTTTGTAGTTGTGCAAGACAAGGATTACTGATTGATCTTGCAAATAAATTAGCCCTGATTAAACTGGCATGCAAAAAATTTAACTTTAATAAGCAGAATGGGTTTATGGGCAATCACAGCTTTATATACATTCATTGATGGGAAATGACATAGGTGTCTCCCAAAAGATTATAGGACAATGTACAAGAGGCATTGTGGAAAAAAAAACATTTCTCTTTTTTTATTTATATAAGAGCAAAGTGTCATGTCCAAAATTATTTATACCCTTCTCAATAATTAATAGAAAATCCCAGAGACTGTAGTTTGCCCATGTCTGACTTAGACCATAGGCCGCCCAGTGCATCAAATTTTCATGGCTGCCATCCCAGAAGGAAGCCTTTTTTTAAGATGATGCACAAGAAAGCCTGCAAACAGTTTGCTAAAGACAAGCAGACTAAGGACATGGATTTCTGAAACTATGTCCTATGGACTAAGGAGATCTAGATGGGGAGTTAACAATTCATTGCGGGAACCCCGAATGCCAACATGTAATGTGATATGCTAAAGCAGAGCATAATCTCCTCCCTGGGTTGCATGTCAGTATTGTAATATTCAGGAGAACCCCTGATTTGCTAAAGAAACTGATTGTTAAGGTGCTGTACTGGCCAATCATGTCTCCAGACCTATACCCCATTGAGAATCTGTGTGGCATCCTCTAACATAAGGTCTCCAATATTCACCATCTCTGTGATGTAATCATGGAGGAGTAAAAGAGGATTCCAGTGGTAACCTGTGAAGCTCTAATGATGTCAGGAATCAAACCCAAGGATGCTCTAACACCTGGTTGTAGCTCTAACTGCTGAGCCACCTTACATTCTGACTTGCTGGATCTCTTGGACCTGGATACCAAGTCACCAAGTTCTTGTGAACCCTGAACCCTTGGACCCTCCCATGGACTTCCTATAAAAGCCAGGTCCCAACTGTGATTCAATGGCAGATTATTGTGTTTCCAGCCAGTGTCTTGCTTCCTGTTTATCCCTGCTCCTGCGTTCATCATCTTCATGTACCTACCCTTGCTTTGACAACCCGACTACTCTTTATCTTGCTCCTTTGTGACTCGACACCACCAGCTTTAGACCTACGCTTGTTTTGACCACGCTCCTGCTTGCTGCCTTTCGCTACCTGTTGATCTGTCTCAGCTACTGGACTCCGAGCCTGACCGCAGATTGTTACAAATGAACTCTATGACCAAGAGAGTTAAGGCAGTGCTAGAAAAAAATTGGGCAAAACACTTTTCTCTTCGGGGTGTACCCACTTTTTTGCCAATATTCTATGTATTTTACTGCTATGTAAGTATGTATGTATGTATGTACATATATGCACAACTGTATCTGTTTGCTTTAATAACTGACATGAATCTACATTTATGTCTTTATGTCCTTTATTTATTTAGATGATCAATAAAGGTATACAGAGTTTAGCTACAGAATTGTCAAGACATATATTCCTGCAATTATCCCTACCTAGCATGGAAAAGTAGCTGATGTAAGCCAGACGTAAGATTTATGCATTATGAAAGAATGTTGTCTGCCAACAGAGGTCCTTTCTAAAATAGACAGAGTTTCTTTCAATGTGTCTCCAATTTATTTTTAATTCTACCGTCCCAGTATAATCAAATCTTTTCAACACTTTTTAAAGACTTTTTTCAGACTAAAGTGCTTATCTGTCAGTAAAACTAGCAAAAAGGAATAGCATTATATTATTTATAATGCTATTTATATAGCGCCAACATATTACACAGGAGTAGAGGCCTCTGCCCAATCAGGCTTACAATCTAAGAGGTGGGAACAAAGTATACAATAAGTAAGGGGGATGGGACTGGCATGGTGGTGATGCTAGGAATGGAAAGATGGGCCGAACTAAAGAGGTGTGTTTTTTTAAGGCTTTTATGAAAGTGTTGAAAGTTGAAGCAAGTCTAATGGAATGAGGAAGAGAGTTCCAGAGAGTAGGAGAAGTCCTAGGGAAATCTTTGAGCTACATGTGATGAGTGAGTGAGGATGTCATAGCTAAAGTAAATATTGAGCAGATTATACCCTTGCTGTAACCAGTATGTTGCCATATCAGAAAATTAGGATTCAGTCTTGTCAGGACCCCGGGCCGTCCGGGCTCGGGCACCCCACGCCACCTGCTGTGGCTCCC
>CM070033.1:109241258-109260364 GCA_036250615.1 Ptychadena robeensis | reverse complement strand
TGCCGGGAGGGAGCCCGCATCCCACAGTCAAGATGCGCTCCCACTAGCTGCCGCCCGTGTACGCTCCTGACAGATCAAACTGTGGATTTCTTGGGAGACACTGACCTTATTAGTTATGGTGTATTCAAAGGCTCAAGTATAGCCAAAGCTCACATATAGCCAAAGCTTTGTTAAAAAATAAATACATAAATAAATAATAATAATCATTTAAAGGATTGTGAGGTTATTTTTTATGTGTTTCTCTGAAGAGTTTTCACTTAATTCTTGTCTAGAAGATGCAATATGAAAGAAGTAATGTACCCAAAGTGAGGAACTCTCATTGTAGTAGCTGTAATTTTCATTATTAAAGGTCCAACATTTTATTAGCAACAAGTGAAAACTTCTCTATAATAAAATATTTGCGGGTAGTAATTAGAAAACTATACAGATCCTATCCACTGCCCCCCCCCCCCAACTCTTCCAAAGTATAGAATCTATGATTTCTTAACAATTTTTCAGAGTTATAACGCAAAAACTTTATTTTCACTAATGATTTATGATTAACTGAAAGCATTTATTGTCAAACAACTGAGTTTATTCTTTCTAAATCATTAGTATCATTTATTTATATAGCACCAACATATTATGCAGCGCTGTATAATACATTATAGTTGAAACAACACAAAATAACTCACAGGAGGAGTAGAGGACCCTGCCCTTATATTCTAATAGGCTGGGGAACAAAATATACAGTAGGATAAGGGGTATGGGACTGGCATGGTTGTGATGTTAGGAGTGAAAGGATGGGTAGGCGAGACTTAAGGGGTGGGTTTTCAGGGATTTCACAATCACAACACAAATGACCCTGATGAAAAATCTACAAACCCTAAGTTCTTGCAACGCGTATTGCTCCCTTTAACATCAATGACAACTTGAAGTCTTTTGTTATGGTTGTGGATGAGGCTCTGTATCTTCTTGGACAGTAAAACTGACCTTTGTCCCTAGCAAAATTCCTCCAGTTCCCTTAAATTCTCTGAGTGTCTCTGAGATTGTCACTCAAGAACCTTCACTTTATTTTGCTGTAGCAAAATCTGCTTATGTAAAAGGGACCTTAGCTGCTTATGTAAAAGGGACCTTAGCCATAGAGAACTTCTAAATTCATATCCTTTACCAGCTGCAACTACTGAACTTTGCACCAAGACTCCATCATTCACCAACACCTCATGGGAAAGGCAGCTGTCTTTGTGTGTACTAATGAAAACATTATTGTAAATTTAACATGTTTAACACATTGTCCTTGAATAATTGTTTATTTGATACTGCACCAAGTTGTGTGCCCCTGCTTTCTCCTTTCCTTCTTGTTCTATTTCAGTGAGGTTGCACCACCTCATCATGGAAGAAGAACACATTTTCCTTCATATTGCACTTACATTCACAAAATAATATAACTCACATATTAGTCTCTAGTGATGGATGAACATCGGCCACGTCTGTTCGTGAACAGGCGGATCTGACTTTTAGAAAAGTCCCTCTCCACCTGTTCGTGGAAAAAATACAGAAAACCCGGAAGTGACATCACTGACGTTAATTCTGGTACATGGAACGCACAGTTCCTTATTCCAATTACCAGACGTGAAGTCACTGAATGCAAACTTCAACAACAATGGCTTCCTCCTTAGTGTCCTCCTATGTACTCCATTCTTGTTTACTGTTTTCCTTATTGTAGATGTGTCAACAGCAATGTTAGCATGTATTTGGCTGACACTCTAGGATTGCTCCTTACCTCATTAAGCATCCTGCGTGGACACATAAACATCAAGGCTTTTGGAGATACTTTTGTAACCCTTTCCAGATTCATGCAAGTCAACAATTCTTGATTGTATGTCTTCTGAGAGCTCTTTTCTGTGAGGCCTGGTTCACATCAGATAGTGCTTTTTGAAACCAGTAAACCCAAAACTGGTGTGTGTTTTTAGATGAAGATCAGAGCAGATTTTATGACCAATTCCTGCAAAACTCCACATAATCCTAAAGGGTTCCCATGCTCTTGCAACTGTATGTTGGTGCAAGTTATAAATCTACAAATTGAAAAATCCAAGATATTTGAATGATTGTCAATGGGCAAATGTCACTTTAAAAAAAAATCTGTCCAAAGCTAAAAAATTTAATAAATAAATTGGGACATGACAAAATTCATTCAGCACTCTAGGCATTAAAGTTGACTATTTAACCTTATACAGTATAGGTGGTCACAAAGTTGTGACTAGCTAATTTATGAGTTATAAAGCCCCTGAACATGGTATTAATACCAAAATTGTTGGAGATGTAGAGAAGGGTTGTTGGACAATTAGGCTAGGGCTCCACTATGTGCTGGGATCCGCTGATGTCTGCTCCAGCCTCTCTTGCGTGCCTGTGGACACAGATTGCTGCCCGACGGATCCAGAGATCTGATGGACTGTGAAGCCCTGTCAAAGCCCCATTGCCATCAATGGATGGCTTGAACACTGTGGTAAAATCGCATGTGGTGCCCTAGGGCACTTGTGGAGCCCTAGCCTTACAGTTAAGTAAATCAACATTTTTTAGTCAAATTTTTTGGTGTTAAAATTTTGACTACCTATTCAAAAACTAAATGTACTGGACCAATACTTTAAAACATGTTCCTACAACCCTTCTCTACGTGTTCAGGAGCTTGCTACAAGTAGAAAAAGAACATATACAGCCTAAAGTTTTAGATTAAGGCTTTACTTTTATGATGCTTAAAAAGCTACCAAAGATGCAACCTTTTTTTCCATATGACTTGCTTTACAAAAACATTTTGAGAATCCCATAGACCTATATTTCCTCCAAAATGATTTTTAATTGTCACACCAAAGTTATCAAATGTTTTTTTTTTTTATTGCAAATGACATTATAATAAACAACTACCTCATATATTGGCTATAGGTAAGTACAGCAATATCTTTATTAGTATAGAAAATGAAAGTTGATTTAAACTTTACTATAAAACAGGCACTGTTCTGGGTTTTCTGTGATGCATCATAATTATACAATATATGTTCTCTATGCATATCCCTTACAAAACAGAAGTATTTTTAGCTAAAATCACACTTACAAGCAACAACTACATTCTAATGCAGATAGGATAGAAATTGTTTTAATTAATAGGCAGCAGATGGATGTGACAGAAAGATGGGGGAGAAATCATAGTGTGAAATTAAGCTTCTACAGACTGAGGAAGTCAGTTCACTCAATGTGAAGTATTATGAACGTTACACTCTCATGCAACAGCATTATCATTCTGTCATGGCATGCTTCCCTCTAGTACATTAAAGTGACATACCTTAAACGACGAGTGCTATCTCCTGGAGGCATTTTGCATCACAGGCTGTCACTGAGTATCTGACAACCACACAAAAAGCTTAGGTACTTAAAAAAGATGCCACTATGACTGATGGGGACAAATGGAATACTTGGAGCATTAGTATTGGAAAAAAAAGAGGCATGTAACTCTTCATATAGATGCTGCTTTATTTAATGACAAAAATAGTGATTTAAATGACCATATACAGTGTATACAAATATAAAAAATAAGACCACAATCAATTGTTTAAAAAACGTTTCCCACCTTTAATGTGACCTATACCCTGGAGAATTCTATTGAAAACAAACAAATGCACCATTTGGTTTAAATACAACATTTAAGCTGCTCGTCTATCACTCGCCAAATGTCACCAGGAGCTGCAAATGTGCTTCTGAATCACTCTTGTGGACAAAGATCATGTGTCCGCTGGGTTTCATTGGGGCATTGCCCGCCAATGCCGCATTAACTCATATAACATCGCACACAGTTTTTCACATTTTCAATTACAATTTCCAATTCATGCTAATAATAATCGTCATGTTGCGCGTCATTGAATGCGACACCTAGAGTGATTGCAATAACAAAAAATGGCAGCACATCGTACACAGTGGCAGTCCGGGCTGAGGCTGCTGTGCCGATTCGGGGCCCCTACGTGCTGACCGCCGGGCCCGAGACATGAGTCCCCCCCTGACGGCAGCCCTGCCCGCATCATTCAAATAAATGGGACAGGTTGTGTCTGCGTGTGCCCCGGATGAGTGAAAAAGTCTTACTGTCCTTGTGTACACCCCTGCCAACAAAGATTCTGATTAACCCCAAATAATGCTCAGCTGTCCTAGTAATTTACTCAGTTGTCATTGGTATCAGTCAGGTGAAGGATACAAATTTTTTTACTGTCCTTAAGGTACTATAATTCAATGCCAAGGTGAATAAGCTTTTACGGTGAAAGAAAGATTTAGGACTTGGGATGACATGTGCAGCTTGTATAGTATCTGAACTTTATACCTGCAGTGATGTCATGTAGAAAACATTACCTCTGTTACCCTCTTACAAATGGAAACTAGGTCTGAGGAACCTACTGTTCCTGGTCACTCAATGTCAAAAACTCATTGTGTCAACGTCTCTATTTCAATAGGATTATGGCAGGGACAGTATCAACTATGGTACGTGGAATGAAAGATTAATACAATGTTTTGAAGTTGATGTTATTTTTTTTTCAGGCTATTTTATTACCCCACCCTTAGGAATGAGTAAGGGGTTCAGGGGACCCATTTACTAATGAGTAAAGGGGTCTCTGGTAGAGATGGCCATATTTTCTGGACAAGCTGACTTTGTGAGTTGATCACAAAGCCCTTGGACATGCTATCATCACCAAAATTGCTGGAGATGATGTGAAGGGTTGTGGGATCATTTGAAAAAAAAAAATATATAGTATGCTATATAAATGCAAGATGATAATAAATCAAATAACAAAAATAGGGTGTACTTTTTCCAAATGACTGTATTAGTTTGCTTTGCTTTCATTTAATTAATTATAAGGTGTTTTTCATTTCTAATACTTTTAAAATCTGTAAATGTTTTGTTCTAGACTTTATTATTCATTGTATTAAAAAACAGCCTACATGTACCTTCCCACAGATGCTCTATATATGTATAACTAAGCTGCTAAATTGAGATTTTGTCCTTCACTGTGCTTTTGTTAAATCGATGAAAACAATAAGGACACTTCTGCCTGAGTGATATTAACTGTTTTGGTTCTGTATTTTTCTGTTGTGTTTCATGATGTTTTATTAACTAAATAGCTAGGTTATTTAAGTAATTTTCCTTCTAACAAACACTCCAACAAAAATATTAATTGCTATATAAACAACATTCTTCTAATGTCCTCCATGTACTTGTATCTAACTGAGCTAACTTTCTGGCAGAGTGCCCCCAAAACAATTGACATATGCTGTTGTGATACTCAAACAGAAATTTTCTCCCACTGTATTCATGTTGTATCCAAGGATGGAGACAGCTTTGCTGAAATGATGCTGTGGATATTTTGCCTCTGCTCCAACAGAGCCATGGAAATATAAAATCCTTGGTCATCCAAGGATATCTGTACTGTGTTTAGTTATTTTATTTGATTATGTCGGAAAAAAAATACACAACATACAAACCAACAAAGCTGAATTATTACAGTATACATTACAAAACTTTTCATGACTCATAGCTGAATATTTGGCCTAAATACAATCCAATTGTAAAGGCATTATATCTTGCTTAAATCTTGATACTTGTTTTTTCACTGTCAATACTTTAATGCTCTGATTTAATTATATCATATACAATATTGTAGAATATTATAGGGAAGCAAAAATGACAAATACAGGTGTTGGAATAAGCTAACAATACTAGAAGTGATTGCTTATAATAGCAAATTTAATTCTAATGGTTTTAATAAAAAAAGGCCTTTACTGCAACTGCATATAAACATTGATCAAGAGAACTTAGAAAAATAAAAGCATCTCCATTATTGATAGTGATAGTCTGCATTCTTTTATTTTTTTTATTTTGCACATTGTAATATTTAAAATCAATACCTGTAATGTGCAAACAAAACTAAAAAACAAAGGCGGGTTTTTGCAGTCTCACACATGAGTTTTAAAACTAATTACTTACCCATTTACGCATGGAGAACAACTGGCATGCAACAACTAACCATATTCAGCTGGACAGAAATTAGGGTAGGCAGCCATAAAGTGTCTGCACCCCCCAATCCATAAAATACCATATGCCTAACTTCTAAAGGAGGAAAACTATTGATATGTAGTTGAAAATAGGTATTTTTCCCCACAACCTTGTACCCAGATAACAGACTTATAACCATAGCGAATGAGTACAGATAAAAAAATTTTCAAGCAAAAAAAAGTCTATACAAGGAAATAGGTTTATGCAATTTTTTTTAGCAATAACTTCAAAATATGAGCCAGATACTTTTTTGTCAAAAGCAATTCAGATATAACAGCACTATTACTCAGTGGAAAAAATCTGAAACATATGATATTAGTAAAAACAGTATAATTTTAAGACAATCGAACAGTGCTGTATTTTTTTAAATGAGAAAAGATGGAATTTAGAACATATTTTTTTATTAGTTTCTTTGTTAATTTGTATTTACAGCTGTACAAAGAGGAACAACCATTAGGGTTATGGTGAGAAGGGCTTAAAGAAATCGAAAAGCCCTCAACTCAAGCAGTGCATAGGTCAATAAAGCCTTCTTAAAACCGAAGGTGTTTACATGCCCCAGTCCATCACAAATCCCAAAAGTTTAGATAGTGGGTGGAGCTATGCAAATGATTCCTTTGCACCCCATCAGCCAAATGCTCATACAGAACCACTGGTGTACAGTGCAATTATAGCTGTAACAGCGGCTGCTGTGTGCCGCTGTTCCTCTACTTTCCGCTGCAGTCCTGGGCGCAGTGTTTAAATGTTAAAGGAATCGAAAAACCCCCAACTCAAACAGTGCATAGCACAATAAAGCCTTCTTAACACAGTGCTATACACTGCTGAGGGCTTTTCAATTGCTTTAATCTCTTTTTACCATAACCTTCATGGCTGTTTCTCTTTGCTCGGCTCCCAAGCCCTACTCCATAGAGCCATGGTTTCCATGCACTGCACTAATGATGGCCATAGAGCCTGAAACAGCCATATGCAGTTTGGAATAAATGGCTCTGTACCATATTTTTTTTACCATATTATATATTTGCACTGTTCACTAGTGATGAGCGGCATAGGCAACATTCGTATTCGCGTCATGCTGCGAATTTTATGGAAAACATTCGGAAAATATTCGCATTTGGCAATATTCTGTTTTTTTTTTTATTGTGAATATCGGCAGTTTTTATTGCGAATTTCGCGCGGCCAATATATGTTTAACATGGCGAAAATTTTTATGCAAAAGTGACGATTTTCGCAATATTCGCATCACCCCAATATTCATTTAAAAAACTGTTGATGGTGTTGCTAAGCTCTTGTTGCAGCCTTCCCATTCATCCACTTGCATTGAGAGGCATGTGTAATGGATAAAAAATACCGAATATCCGGAAGAATCCGGAATATTCGGCAATATATTCACCATTTTCGCGAATTTCCGAATTGCCTATATTCGCGATTAATATTCGGATTCCGAATATTCGCGATCATCACTACTGTTCACCAGCGGCTCTGGATGTGCATTTGGCTGATAGGACGAAAAGGAATAATTTGCATGGCTCCACCCACCAAACAAGAGTTTTTACCTAAACTTTTGGGATTTATGATGGATTGGGGCATTTAAATACCTTCTGTTTTAAGAAGGCTTGATTGTGCTATTTACAGCTGAACAATAGTTATAGCCAAATATTTCCTCTGCCTAACATAATCTGCAATGGAGAGACAATGGAGAATCTGTCAACTTTTAATGTCTTCCCTACATTTCTTCTCCTACCCCTTAGTAAAACATTATAAATCAGTTTGGTTTAGCAGAGGAAATATTGAATGATCTTTGATGTAGTCTGATTATTTTCTGAATGTACTCATAACTTGATTGATTAAACTGAATTACTGTAAAAACATCAAGGGAAAGAGTCATTGGTTATGGTGCAACACTGCATATTTAATAAAACAGTTATTGCTCCTATATTGATTAATAACTTCATTCAATCTCTCCAAGGATAAATGAGTGGGGAAATGTAGTAGATAACATCATCTAGTATCAGTATATTCCTAAAGATAGGCTCTCATATAGAGATATTTATCTGTTACAGCCAAGGCTCTCTGTAGAAGTTGGTAATGCATAGATATAGGTTGCTACCCTAATAATTAATATGGACAACCTGTACACCTTGCTTTGGAGCCCACATAGTCATCACCATCAATGATGCACAGCGGTTTTTCAATTTCAGTAAGCACTCTTATTGTTTCATACATCATTTAACAAGATCTCAAAAGAAAGTAGTCTACAAGTTGAGGACTTTCAAACCAACTTCCAACATGTTAAGCTTCCGAGGCCCCAAAGTAGATCGTAAAATGTCAACATTACGCAGCAGTAAGTCTCCAAAAACCCTAAAATGTCACCACAGAACCTATAGCAAGGAGTGGTGCAAGGAGAAAATGAAATTATTTGGACACCAGAATAGAAAGCATGTTTGACAAAAACAAATACATTATTCCAGAAAACAAATCTTAAGCTAACTATGAAGCATTACGTTTCATTCTTTGGTATGCTTTGCTGCAACAGGACTTGACCGGGTCAACATCACCCTGGGTGGTCCTGAGGTCCTGGCATGGCTGAGTCAAGGCCTAGATCTTAATCTCATTGAGATGCTGTAGGGTGTACTTCAAATGAGCTGAGCATGTCAAAGCAATCAACGTCAGTGACATTATGAAATGTAAGGCCCCCACACACATACCAAGTGGGGACCGACAGATTAGTGATGGAGTGCAGCGTGATGACGTCATCACGCTGCACTCCGCCGCCCACAGCATTGGCGGGCACCCTTTGTGTGCCGGCCGTTAGTTTCAATGGAGACGCTGGTCTCCATTGAAGCTAATGGCATCGGCCAGAGATTATCAGACAAATTCATTCTCTGGCCGACCAGAGGTCGGAACAAAGCTAGATTAGAAATCAGTATGTGAACATGTCTAAATAAAGAACTAAGTATTAATGGGATGTGCTTATTTTTTTCGCATAACTGTATATAGGCTAAAAATAATAAAAAATAGATCTAAGATTTATATAAATAAGTTAATTGTTTTGCTGGTTAACTGATGAGCGCACTTTCTAATAATTTGCCCCCCCCCCCCTTAAGTTTACAAACTTCCATTTTCCAGTGTGCTGGATATTTTAAGAAACCACAGACAACCTCATTCTACAGTATTATAAAGCAGAAAATTGAGGCAAAGACATTGTTATTTGAGAAAGTGTTGTAACTAAGATGAAAGGCTGACATTATTGTCTATAAACACAGCCTCATAATTATGCCATGCTTACACAGGCAGACATTTGTTACAATTTGTTTTAATTATCTGTCTAATTTTAATTAAATTGACTTCTGCAAATTATATGTCCCATTTCATTATTCTGAAATCAGCAGAAATGCTAAAAATGTTGAAGTTTCATTATTTGAAATTGTAGTCACAAATCGAGGTCAGAACTATTTATGGGTAATTAATTTTAAAGTGCAATACCTGCAATTATGTGGGGTAATTAGTGACTATTTAATTAAATGAGTTCTGAAACTCTGTTTAAGTCACTAAATATAAGCACAGACAGCAAAAACAAAGAGAAAACCATATTAATTATAATTATCTAACCTATTGCACCAGCATCCAAAAATAAATCCTCTTTTCACAGTTTCGCTATGATATTGAAAAACTGAACTTCAAAAGACACTGAGATGCTTTCATTTGCTCCTAGATGGATTGGGGTTAGGATGATATAAAAAGGAGTTGCATGTTCTCAAGCCACAGTTCAGTTAATATTCTCTAGTTCAGACTCCAATATCACACTATAATCACAATGTTCAAGAAACTCAAATTCAACACTTTAAAACATCCAAAAATATTTGACCTTCAGTATTATAAGCACATTCAATGAAAAAAGTCAAACTTTGAGATGGCTAAAACAGTAATGCAACGATTCATGAGAAACTTTCAAATGGCAGATATCAGGGATGTAGGAAGTTCTTATGGTTGTATAAAGAATCAGAATACCTCAATATTATATGTTGTTATATCTATAGGCAAATGTTTGTTTTTATGTTTTCTTTTTTAAATACCTTTCCGATTAACATTGGGAACAGTGGTGGTTTTAGGCAGATATATCCCTCAGGGCGCACCCATCTATCTGTGCGGCCTCCTGGGGAGAGAGAAGGAGTAGAGGAGACTCACCTCTGTTTGAACAAAATAGTGTCTGTTACAGAGTCTGTCCTTACAAGCTCCTCCTGGAGTGACCGGAGATGTCAACTGAGGGGGGGGGGGTTGTGGCCATCAGAGGGGGTGCCCAAGGCGCTGATCTTCCTTTGGACCGCCCCTGAATGGAAAGGTGTTATTACTATGACATTAAAGAGACACATTTTCTTTAGAATCAGGGATAGTAATTATTGATTACATAGTTAGCCTATATTTGCCTTTTACCACACCAAGGATCAATCCAAGCCACTAGCACACTCTAGTGTAGAGGATCCCAAGGGTGGGTCAGTATATCTCCCCATATTCTAGGTTATGTCCCCAAATGCAGTCCAGGTTAGGAGTCTGGGGATAGCTAGTAGAATCTGTTGTTGCCATTTTGTTTAGTTTGGTTACAGGGTTACAGGCTTTCCTCTCCACAAAGTTACCTAGATGATATTCATCTCTGTGTAGGCTCACATAAAAAGCCCAGGACAGCTTGTGGACTTTTTGAGGAACCCACTGGCATCATTTATACTATACTATATTTACATTTTACTATTTTACTATAAATGCATTTTCCTCTGACTTATCATGAAGAAAATAAAAGGTGCCCTGTACAGTTTGTTAATGTATTGTAATGTATTAGTATATATGGGTCGATGACACCTTGACCAGGTCCATAATGTAAGTTTATTGTAAGAATTATTGTAAGGAGACTTCGAGTTACCATATTACTGGACAATGGCATTACCTTGTGGTGATACAAAATGGGTTTGTGAGATTTACTGTAAATGCCTTTTACATTCACACTGTATTGGGCAGGGAGCCAGTATTGTTATGTTTCTCTTGGTGTTGTCAAAGCTTTTGCAAGCTTTATTGTAATATCCAATCTGCCTTTCAACTTCAAATGTTTGACCTTGATTATCAGTTTTTTTTTGCTCTTTTTACATTTCCTCTTTTACATGATGTTTAAGTACCCTCAAGCCATGGGTACTTAACAAGGTTCAATTTGTACCTAACTATATCTAAACTTTTCCTGTACAGAATGAACATGCTATTTCAAAGAATTGTAAAATGTTCCCATACATTTTCTGTGTTTTATTTAACAATATTCATTCACACTGATTGCAACGCCTGTCTTTGGCTATTCCCTGGTAATGGTTACTGCTCTAGCACCTGGTAATTCCTATATACAGTTGCAAGAAAAAGGTATGTGAAACCTTTGGGATTATGTGGAGTTTTACATAAATTGGTCATAAAATTTGCTCTGCTCTTCATCTAAGTCACACCAATGGAACAACACAGTCTGCTTTCATGTTTTTATTGAACATAACATGTAAACATTCACAGTGTAGGGTAGAAAAAGTATATGAACCTTTGGAATTAATAACTGGTTGACCCTCCTTTGGCAGCAATAACCTCAACCAAATGTTCCCTTAAGTTGCAGATCAGACCTGCATAATGATCTGGAGTAATTTTGGACCACTCCTCTTCACAAAACTGTTTTAGTGTGGCAATACTCTTGGCATGTCTGGTGTGAATCATTCTCTTAAGGTCATGCCAGCATTTTAATCATGTTGAGGTTAGGACTCTGACTGGGCCACTCCAGAAGGCGTATTTTGTTCTGTTGAAGCCATTCTTTTGTTGAATGACTTGCATGCTTTGGGTCATTGTCCTGTTGCAACACCCATCCTCTGTGGAGCTTCAGTTGGCGGACAGATGGTCTATCATCTTCCTGCAAAATGTCTTGATAAACTCTGGAATTTATTTTTCCATAAATGACAACAATCTGTCCAGGCCCTGAGGCAGTAAATCTAAACCCAAAACTTGTGTGTGTTCTAAAAAGAGCAGGACAGCTTTCAGCAACACATTCAATATCATCACACTGATTGGACTCAAGGTTGGCTCACTCCTGGCTCCTATTAGCGCTTGGAAAAGTCATTAGGCTAGTGGTTTACATACTTTTGCCACACTGCACTGTAAATGTTTACATGTTATGCTCAATAAAAACAGGAAAACGTATAATGTTTGTGTAGTATTATTTTAGGCAGAATATGTGCACATTTTATGACCAATTCAGGCAAACTCAGGCCACTGGGGCATTACACAACCCAAAGGCATTACCTGTGGGAGCCTTTTATGTAAGCTCCTGCAGGCTCTGCTGGATATCGTCCATCAGGGCTGGGTGGTGTGATGGCCCGCTATACTGTAATGCGCCTGGGCACACAATTACAAACAACACCAGAAGTACATTCAACAGTCTTTTTTGAGGTAGTCCAAAACAAGGCAAAAGGTCATACACAAGAGTCAGAGGAAGTGTGAACAAAAGGACAATGCATACAAGCCAGGGTCAGGGCAAGAAGAGTCCAGACAATTAGGCTGTGTCACTAATGGTGGTAAGGACACTTGCAGACCGGTAGGTTAGAAATACAACAGAAAGCACAGAAATGCACCCAAGCACACTGCTATACATAGGCTACGGGCAATAATGTGCAGGGCCCATTAACTCCCTGGGTGTTCAGCCCAAGTTAACTCTGAAATAGATGAGCCTGAGTTAACAGGGGCTACTTAAACATGCAGCTAGATGGATTGCAGGCAATCCTGAGGCTTGCAGGTCTTCTCACTGTGTCCCCCCTGATTCCGGTGTTCGGGATCGCGCCGACGCATGTGTGATTATGTCATCGGTAGGGCCAGGAAGTTCAAAATGTAAAAAAATATATACATTTTTCTTTTTTTGCTCTTCATGGTTTTTCTTTCATTCTGACATTGATTGGAGTGTTTTTTGTGCCTCCAATTAAATAAAAAAAAAAAAAAACACATTTCTCAGTTTTCTTTCATGTTGGATTTGGTTGGATTGATTTTTCTGCATCCAATCAAATTCAAAATAAAGCAAAACACATAACAAGAAAATACTTGCGTCCACTGCGTCTTTTTCCCCATGGTGGACTTCCCATTCGAATAAGTGTCCTCTATGTGCTATTTGAGTTGCAAGCCCGCGGTGATGAAATGAAGCTGCGGAATCCACCTGAACTTGCTGTGCCAAACATGTCCACAGGGCTGCAGGAGATGCATTCCTGGTCAAACACTGAGTCAGCCAGAATTGCACCCACCACCAGGAGGCAGCGTGACGTGCCTGCAATGTGTAGAGCAGGACTGCAGGGACCCTGGGGTGCCATTTGGACAAAAAACTGTCTTGACAGGACAAGGAGACCTGCTTCCATCATCATGCATGTGCTTAGACTGTCTGTGATCCTTGGGGGAATCGCCAGCCGGGCAAGTACCGAACGCAAACATTTTTAATCTGTAGTTTTGGCAAATACTGCACACGGATATTGTACTCTACCACCTATATTATTTTAGAACTGCATTAAAAAACCTAGGACTGCAGTTTTCCACTGCTTAGACAAAATAAACACTGCCAAACCATATTCCCACCTGTAACATGTTACATATCTTTGTACCATCAGCCAGAAGACAAACATTTTTGTTTTATAATTTGTGAGGAACTTTAAATTCTCCACCTGTTTGCAGGGTTTTTTTAATCAAAAAACCCAGAAGTGGCGTCAGTGACGTTACTTCTGGTACCTGGAACGCACAGTTCCTTATTCAGATTACTGATGTCACTTCCAGATTTTACTGATGATTTCTCGCTAGAGGCTGGGGTTTCTAGTAAGAAATTTTTTGGGGATCTGGCTGGGGAAAGAAAATTAAACCCCAGCGAACGGGGTGGGTTGAACACCTGCCAGGAGAATAAAAATGAACATTCCATGTTCGCGGCCAAACTGCCCGCCTTGCATAGTCACAGGTATAGTTTGTTCATACATCAATGTTACAATAGAAGGATAGTATATTGCTCTTTACCCTTACAGGTTTTAGAATTGATTAAAGCCAAAACTGGTTGACATGTGGTGAAATGTTTCAAGTCAGCTCTGAGAATTGTGCAATATTACAATGCAGACAGTATTGTACAAATGCAATAAAAATCCCTCTGGTTATTTCTCTATTTTTATTGGAAGCACCTAATAGCTGTTATCTATCATAAGTTGATAGTGCACATGTTCTAATGCTCACACCTGCTTTTCCTGTCCTGTTCAACATTTACATGGTCTTGATTTAGTCCCACACATCCCTGGGTATTCATTTGAAATTGGGACACCATCTGTAAATTTGTATTGCTAGAACTGAGGCAGACAGTTAGAAATATTTCTTTCTCCAGTTCTACAAACCCTGTATTTGTGGTGTCTTAAGTAACCAAGCAGAAGCACAGGTTGATATTGCATTAGAATTCAAGGTAACTGACCCTTGTCATCTGATCTAAAAGTATTTTGAGGATCACTCCAAATGTGGGCCTTCACCGACGCACCGGCATATAAGAGGCACCCAGTTTTTAGGGCAGGAAAACCAGAAAAAAAGATTTAATAAGTTTTCACATCAATTGGGATAATGCAAGATTTTCAGTAAATGCAATATCCAATTCAGCCAGCAGGTGTCACTAGCAGCAGTACACTCTCAGCTCCACGACGTCATCTCTACACTGTACACAGAAGGAGGAGGGGGTGCTGGGCTGTCACATCTCTTCTCACTGTGCTGTGTCTGTGGGGAGGGAATGCTGTTCCCACGGACAGAAGAGAAAAGGTAGATGCAAGTTCATCTATCTTTTCTCTTCATTTCCTAAAAGTATAGATGAACTTGCATCTACCTTTTTAGGAAATTAGACAGTTCAGATGTGAGAGTCGGCAGAAGCCGGCATTTCACATCTGACAGCTTCTCCAGCTCCCCCAGCTGATTTCCGTGCCGGGGGAGCTGGCGGGCAGCCAAATTGCGACCACCGGCGGCGGGGGATACGCATTCAGCATATAAG
This sequence comes from Ptychadena robeensis, assembly GCA_036250615.1. Classification (NCBI taxonomy): domain Eukaryota; kingdom Metazoa; phylum Chordata; class Amphibia; order Anura; family Ptychadenidae; genus Ptychadena; species Ptychadena robeensis. The sequence continues at coordinate 109,245,254 of CM070033.1, read as the reverse complement.
ACGCAGGCACTTTTTGTCCCCAATTTTAGGGGTGAAAAAGTGTGTCTTATATGCCGAAAATATGGTACTTACTGTTAATAACTTAATAATAATTTCCCTTGCAGACTCTCCTCTCTTCCACACTCTGATGGTATCACTTTTTCCACATTTTGTTACAGACTCATTCCAAAATGGATTTAATTTATTTTTTTCCTCAGAATTCTACACACAACTCCCCATAATGACAATGTGAAAAAGTTTACTTGAGATTTTGGCAAATTTATAGAAAAAAACCCCAAAAACTGATAAGTCACATGTACATAAGTATTCACAGCCTTTGCTCAATACTTTTTCGATGCACCTTTGGCAGCAATTAAGGCCCCCATACACGGGTCGGATTCCGGCCGGATTCCGGGCCGATCGATTCCGGGCGCGTGCACGCGAAACGATCGTGCCGGAATCGTGTGCAGCCCACCTTGTCCGTCCGATCACGTCCGATCGTTCAGGGGCCCAGAATCGGATTCGACAGAGAACCAACATGTTGCCATTTGTGAGGTGGACATTCGGACACGGAATCGTCCCGGAATCCGTTGGACAAGGTGGTATGCAGCGATCGGATTCTCTTAAGTGGCTGATCGATCACACCTGCGATTCCCGCCAGAATCGCCGGAATCGATCGGATAGGTGATAGAGCGGCCATGGAATCCGACTGTGTATGGCTGGCTTTACAGCCTCAACTCTTTTTGTATATGATGCCACAAGCTTGGTACACCTGTCCTTGACCAGTTTATCCCACTCCTCTCAAGCTCCATCAGGTTGGATGAGAAGTTTTGGTGCACAGCAATTTTAGGATCTCTCCAGAGATGTTCAATCTTGCTGGGCCACTCAAGTACACGTCCTGAAGACACTCCTTTTATATCTTGGCTGTGTCCTCAGTGTCATTGTCCTGCTGTAAGATGAAACGTAGCCACAGTCTAAGCGCACTGGAGCAGATTTTTATCCAGGATGTCTCTGTACATTGCTGCAGTCATCTTTCCCTTTATCCTGACTAGTCTACCTGTTCCTTCTGCTGAAAAACATCCCCACAGCATGATGCTGCCACCACTAGATGCAGGTTAGCAGACTCAAAAATCAGCATTCTTCAATAAAGCCCCATACACCTTTACATCACTTCATACAATTTTCATTAGATCTACCATCAACTATGTAGTTCCTGATACAATACATAATGATTGGAAGGATGAGAAAGGTCCTCATATTACATGGTTTTGGTAGACAAAATATTGATTGTATAGAAATTGTATGGTGATATTGTAAGGTGTATGGGAGCCTTAAGAATGTGCAAAAAATGAGGTTTCTGATAAATGGAAAGGCTTGTCAAAAGCCTTTAAATAATTAGAATTATCTATTAGTACATTTTCAACAAATGTCAGCACCAACGGTATGAAATAGTACTTGTCAAACAATTCAATTTTTTTCTACCCAAGGACACATGGAAGACTTTTTTTCATCCCTTCATCAAACAGACAGCATGCGCTCTCATTATTTCCTAATCAGGTAATTGTTTCAGGGAAAAGTGGGGCAGTAATGAATCTTCTTCTAAAAGTGGTATGGCCTACATAATGAGGAGAACCTCTCCATCACTTTACCTTTAGGTACAGAAGACAATCTGTCAGCTGTACAAAATTAATCCTATGCAGAGTGCCCTGTGTGCTTTATAACAGGGCACAATATAGAGGGTTTTCAGCATGCTGTGCTTATGAAGGAGCTTTGAAAAAGAAATAATGTCTATTTTAGGCTTTTTATCACATTCTTTATGTCATTTGTTTCAGAATGCAATTAATTTCCTTTCCCCATGGAAATTATAATATATATTACACAGTCATAGCATTTCACCGAATTTTTCAAGTGCGAGAGTTTACTCAACAACCTTACCAGACAGTTTTAAAGCTGAACTCTAAACTGGTATAAGGGGCACAGAAACTGTATTATTATTATTATATATAATTTATATTATAATATAATAATAATCAAAATTGGACTAAATGCAAGCACTATAGCTTCTAAACTGATGTGCAAAGAATTAACTGAACAGGGGGAAAATCAGTTTATATGTTGCCAAAAAGTATAGTAGGAAGAATAAGCAGAATGATTGAGAGATGCGCTAACCACTTTGCTTCTTCACCTTTCACTGCTCAGTTACATGCTTTGGGGTTCTGGATGACCTAAACTCACAAAAGGTGGGTTGCATGATCTTGGCTAAAAAACTTAAGACTTTTAGAGAAAGAAAAAAAGACCATTGCTTGGAATATGTCTAATCTTGTTACTTTGCCTTCAATTATCAAAACACTATTTCCCCTAGTTACAAATATTGTCATTTATTTATATAGCGCCAATATATTATGCAGCGCTGTACAATACATTAGAGTGAAGGTACAACACAGGATAGTACACACAGGTACAGGTTATGACACAGGAGGAGTAGGGGACCCGTGCTTAAACACTAATAGGTTGGGGAATTGAGTATACAATGGGTGGAGAGGAAGGGACTGGCATGGTGCTGGTGTTATGGGTGAGAAGATGGGTAGGCAAGACTGAAGAGGAGCAGAGGGGTGTATTTATGTACCAGGTTGGAGATGTAAAGAGGATAGGAGGTGTGGAGTGATTTAAAAGTAAGGCACAGTACTTTGAATTTGATTCTCTAGACCAGTGGTTCCTACATTTTTCTTGCAGGGCCCCTCTTTTCTATTTAGGAACATTATCGAGCCCCCCCCCCCCCCCCCCCCCCTATTTAAACACAGGTTAAGAGTGAGGGCCCATGCCCCCCTGGAATACCTTCAGGCCCCCCGGTTTGGGAACCGCTGCCCTAGACGATTGGAAGCCAGTGTAGAGATTTGCAGAGAGGAGCAGCAGATCAGGAGCGGTTAGAGGAGTAGATGAGTCTAGCAGCAGCATTCATAATGGACTGAAGAGGCGAAAGTCTAGTTAGAGGAATACTAGAGAGGATGATGTTGCAGTAGTCCAGACGAGAAATGATGAGAGCGAGTACCACTAATAACAGAACTACAGCTAAGAATTGTCTCACGGATACAGGATCTGTACCACAACTGCTACAAGAATTCTACAACATATTTATACATGTTAAAGCAGTTTTTGTGATGCAAATAATTTTAAACATGATATTATAATTTTAAAGTAGGATTTACCTTCCTGACCAATTTTATAACTTTAAGACTTATTTTGTAGTTAAAATATCTGCACCCAGTGAATCTTTACTTGATATTCTTTACTATGTACTGATTGGTGCTATGAATTCTGTTATTTGTAATTTATTTATCTAAAAAAATAATAATATTCACAATGTTTTTAGGGACACACCTACAAGAAGTATAGAGGTGTATTAGGCTGTTGTATGATTTTTCAGTGTCCTACAATAGGGTACAATACCTACAACATGTCTTCCTACTACTATACTTATATATTAATACTAGCACAACACATTTGTTAAGCCAGTCATACAAGGGTCGATTCCCACCCAATCGATTGTGCCGGAATCAAAGCTTCCCACTAGTGATGAGCGATTAGGCAATATTCAAATTTGCGTAATTTCGCGAATACCCATCATAATATTCGATTCCATATTCGTAATCTCGAATATCCGCACTTGTAGACATGAATTGCGATTTAAAAAAACCGCATCGCGATCATATAATCGCGATCCATTGCACTGAATGGAATCGCAAAAATTGCAATAAATTGCAAAAAATTGCGTCAGATATCCCTATCGAGCGTTCATTGATCTAATGTGTACTGTTGGATTAACAGATGTAAGCACTTAGGCTGGTGTCATTTTCAGGGTGCAGATAACACATGCAGAAATTTGTGGCCATACACGATCGTTGTTCCATTAATCGCAATGTGGTGAAGCAAGAATTGCTGAACAATAGTGATGGCGCTAACCCGGAATTTGATGTTCGCGAATGGCGAACGCGAACCTCCGCAAATGTCCGCGAACCC
>CM070033.1:109218763-109240025 GCA_036250615.1 Ptychadena robeensis | reverse complement strand
GTTGTTCCACACGCTTCTTGCGACCCTGTTGACTATTTTGAATGAAACGCTTGATTGTTTCGAAGATCACGCTTCAGAAGCTTTGCAATTTTAAGAGTGCTGCATCACTCTGCAAGATATCTCACTATTTTTTACTTGTCTAAGCCTGTCAAGTCCTTCTTTTGACCCATTTTGCCAAAGGAAAGGAAGTTGCCTAATAATTATGCACACCTAATATAGGGTGTTGATGTCATTAGACCACACCCCTTCTCAATACAGAGATGCACATCACCTAATATGCTTAATTGGTAGTAGGCTTTCGAGCCTATACAGCTTGGAGTAAGACAACATGCATTAAGAGGATGATGTGGTCAAAATACTCATTTGCCTAATAATTCTGCACTCCCTGTATGTAACAGAGGAATAGATTCTGGTGGAGGGATCCATCCCTGTAAAGGAATTGATTGATTTTTAATTGAATCAAAGATTAACAGAAAATTGAAGATTGTATTTTAAAATAATAGACCTGTTTATGGCTAGCTTAACAGTTGTGGAACAGTGTTGTTGCTCAATTAATGGAGTTCGAAACAAAAACTATAAAACAACAATAACCATCACAAAGTCATAAAACTGAGGTGTGACACCTGTGCATTGACCTAAATATTTTTGTGTCTTTACTCCGAGGCATGAACACTCCATGCAAAACCCTTTTAAGTCCCCCTTGCTGTAAGCAAATTCAATCTGCATATTTAGTAGATCTTCAAGTGGGACCTGAAGAAAGCAGTTGCAGCGCGCAAGCCTAAGAATGTGACTGAACTGGAGGCTTTTGTCCATGAAGAATGGGCTAAGATACCCGTAGAGTGCTACAAGACACTTGTGTCAAGCTATGCCTCATGTGTAAAAGCTGTTATAACTCGAAAAGGATGTTGTACTAAGTACCAAGAATGCATGTCACTTGGGGGTTGAATAAAACTAATAATGATGTGAGCACAGAAAAGACATTTGTGGTTATTTCATTATTAATGTTATGTTATATTTGTCTAACTTACAAGTGCCTCTTTCATTTAATTGTAAACAAGATGACTGAAATGTCAAAATAGGCAAAACACTTAATTTCAGTGGGGGTTGAATAATTTTGAACACAACTGTAAATAGCTACTCATATGTACATATTTACATATTCAGACCATTAGACGCAAAAACATCTTCCAAATTGATTTTAATGGGAAAAGGTGCGTTTTATAGTCCAATACTGTACTTATTTTCTCACCTAAAGATCTCAGCATGTAAGAGCTGGCTGCAAGCAAATGGATTTAGTGTATATGCAAAATTCCTCTGCACCAAGGCTAGATATTCAACATATGTATTGCAATATATTCAGAAAATCTGTGATTTATAGCAAATTTTTTTTTTAAGCATTTCAGTGTTAATGAATCAGCAAGGTATTTTACCGTGCCTTTCACAATTTGTTATTTTCAAAATTCCAAATTGAAGGGAGACAGCTAGGGATTATGGCGATGCCAGCCTGTGTGTCACAATTGCACACATGGCTGTAAAAATAGAGCCGGTCTCTCATTATCCACAAGCATACATCTTCAGCAAGACCAGGCAGCTATTCCATGCACCAAGCACTGTCAATCCTGAGGCCTAATCATAAGCTTACAGTGTCCCCAAATTTGTATTTTTTGCAAAATATTTTTCATATTATAATATAGCTCCATACAAGATAGACAGATAAAAGGAAACAGATATTTATGACATTTATTTTTGGCATGTGCATATTCCTGAAATAAAACTTATGCTAAATAAAAGAATACAAAATTTAAATAGAAATATGTTTATATCATGCAAGAGAAATCAGCAACAAATGAAACAACAGCTGGTTATTTCTTAGCACAAGTTTTCTTTAAAAACTTTGAATTGCTTGGTTACTTCAATGTTCACTCCTTTTATTTAATACGATTTAAAATCGGGTTGATCAATCGGTAAAATCGAACCGTGTATAAAATCAAACCGTGTATGCATAGCTTTACAGATTTATTCTTGAAAGCAACAGCTTATATTCGACAAAAAACACATACATCACAAAACATCCCACATGTCCTTGAGAGGTAATTGTAACTCCTTTTATCAACTACACTTACTCCATTGTACCAAAAGCTTGTTAAGAAAATATTTCAGGGCCATGTCCAGAGATAAAAGAATATTCCAAACATCAGCACAAAATTATTATCCCCTATAAATTAAGGAGGCTTCCAACTAACCTCTTTAGAAAATGGCGTCAGCTATAAATAAAATGATATCCTCCAGAGACATTCATGATGCATCCTCCCTTATTATTATTATTATTATCATTTATTCATATAGCGCCAACATATTACGCAGCGCTGTACAATACATTAGAGTGGAGATACAAACACATGATAAAACACAGGTACAGGTATGAAATAGGAAGGAGTTGAGGACCCTGCCCGGTTGGGCTTACAATCTAATAGCCCTAGTTGTTATTCTGCACAAGCAGCAGAGTTTATCATCCTTACAATATACACCCTCGACTACTACTACTACTGGGGAGAAATATTGTCAGCTGTTCTTAAATACTAAGATTATTAGTCGGATACTTTTACCTATGAAAAATAAACTGAAACTGATCTTATTGGCCTCATGCAAGAGATTGAGTCATTCAGCCAATACAAATTGAGTTTCTTATGGTATCCTCTATGATTAAGCCCCTCCAGGATGAAATGTGTCTAGTGGGCATGTAGCTTCAGGAATTAATTTAGATACAATAAATTACTGTTTAAACTAAGTAGCACTTTGTTTTCGGAGTGCAGCCTTTCATCACTTTTGCAGCATTTAATTTCAAACTCCTTAGGAGTTTCCTACCTAAGGAGTGAAAATAGGAAATCCATTCCTAGACTCTTCTCCTCCACAGGCTATCTTCAAGCATCTAAAGGTAGCCATACATGGACCCAGATCTTCACCCGATTTCACCCTTCAAACATGATGAGGTGATTTGAGATCATGATTTTGGTCTCGTCTGACCTCAACATTCACCCAGTACTCCTCTGGATCATTCAAATGTTCATTGGCAGACTGCAGATGAGCCTATACTATATTGAGCAGGGGAGAATGTGAAGGTGCTGCAAGATTGTTACAGTAGTGTTAGGCTAAGTTTACACTGGCAGTTTTTTACCGCCAGGTAAACGATCGCTTAGCGTTGGTTTTCCGGCTTCTGTGCCATAGGACCTCTATGAGGTCCTTAATTAGAAGCCCTGTAATCGCCTGCACTGTTTTGCAGATGACTACAAGGAGTCATTTATCCCGCGGCTGCGGGAGCCCACTGGCGGTTTCCGAGCTGCTAGCAGCTCGGGAATCGCCAGTGTAAACTCAGCCTTCCTGTACCAATTACCAATTGTTTTCTTGTCGACTATGGTCCTTGCTGCCCTTATATCATCGGCAAGTTCATCATGTGAAGTTCAGCATTTCTTCATCACAGTTTTCATGTTCTTTCCAATTCCACAAGGTGAGATCTTCCATAAAGCCCCATAATGTGGTATATTGACAGATATTTTTTGGTTTCTTCCATTTGCAAATTATTGTGTCATCTTTTTACCAAGCTGCTTGGCAATCATCTTGTAGCACAGTTCAGCTTTCTGTCAATCTAGAGTCTTGTCCCTGACATTCTTGTACAGCTCTTGGCCATGGTAGTTAGTTCTATGGACAGGTGTCTAGTGATGGTCGAACATTCGCAAAGGGATCAAATTTTTACAAATACCCACCAATATGACGCACCTTTATTGACTTTAATGGAGGACCGAAATTCTTAAACCTCCATGCTACATTTGTAGCCATTCCCGAAGGGGAGGCCCTTAGTAAAAATAAGGAGGTCTTTTCCTCACAATAGTGATGGCCAAACATTGGCCTTGTCCGTTTGCGAACAGGTGGACCGGACTTTTTGAAAAGTCCGGCCTCCGCCTGTTCACGGGAAATTTGAATGGAGCGCATAGTGCAGTGTTCCATATACCTTGTTCCATATTCTGGAAGTGATGTCACATGCAATGTCCTAATTAAATTTTTCAAACACTGGGGATGCTGTTTGTGTTCCCAATTGCCCTGCATCCGCGCAACTGCTCAATGCTCAGCATCCGCCAAGCAGGTAAGTGTATGTGCTCCGTCGGGACCTCCCGCTAAGCAATGTGCTTAGCAGAGGGGGTCCCGACGGATGTGGAAACCCCCCATTAACCAAACTATACTTTATTGTGAACTATTTATCAACCATGTTGTGTCCTTCAATTTTAAATGGAAAACCATTGTTAACTGATGTTATCATAACCTGGTAGAATAAACATTTCAGAAAACACCTTTACATTTCAATCACCTTTCTTCCCCCAGGTAGATGATTACCATTTCACAGTCCTCGATGACATGGTGATGTTTGAAATCCAGAGTGAGACAACTATATTCCCCAAATAGCTTGCTTACATAAATTATACATCTCACACATGGTCAGAACATCACATCAAATACGAGCTGAGAATAACATCTTCTCCATAATTACCTGTAAAAATAAGTGCATAGAGGTGGCATCCATATGTGTGCAAAAACAGTTAAAGCAGATGTATACTCAAAATTCAAAAAATATATATGGAAAATGAAAGTTTGACTAACAGCTGAGCTGGTGTAATATTGGCGTAGCACTCCACAGTCCTAAAATTATCATACGAGAGATTCATTGGGAGCAATATTGCGAGTGGCCACTGGGGCAGTTTAAAATGTTTTCCCATGAGAAATACTCTCTGTATACATTTCAATGGAGAGCCAAGATTTGGGATTTACCTGGCTGTCACTGCGCTCAGAGATGCCGGGCTCTTCCTGCAGCGGCACGGCACGCGTCATTAGAGCCAGGGAGAGAGTAAGTAAGGTAAGTTTGCACAAAGTGCCATTCTTGCAATGATGAATTTCCGGTGGCTGGTTAGGTTTAATTATGTTACATATCTATTTCTATTTATTTATTTTACAAGCTGCATTATATTGTGTTGCATCTCAGCTAAAATGTATTGTACAGCGCTGCATAATATGCTCCCGCTATATAAATAAATGATAATAATAATAAATATAACTTTAGCCTCAATATTAGAATCTACTTGACATTGTTGTGTTATTGCATTAAAGCAAAAGCCAAATGTTTTGCAGGAAAAATATAGAGAAAACTTTTAAGGTCAATTGTTTCTGTAAAATGTCTAGGGGGCATTCAATTAATTTTGGTAAAAGGTTAAGATTTGTCAGATTAAAAAAACTTTCATGTTATAGAAAAGGAATATTTTATTTTAAATACCATGTATTCAGAGAATAAAAATTGTAGGTCGCCAACTATATTTCAACATGCTGCAATCTAAAGTTTTCTCAAATGTATTTTCATTGTAATGCAATGGATCCATTTCTTACTGTCCGCAATATTTTAAAAAAATCTTTACACTTAACCTACTAGGTGGTTTACAAATGGGGTGCTTTTTTATACCCTCCTTTGGACCCCAAACACATCTGTGCTGTAAAAAAATCAATGCCGCCTCCATTACATGTAGGTCAATTGCATCGCCTACCCCCGCCCCTTTTGGCGTCAATGACTTCATATATGACATCATCTGGCAGACCTGGAAAGGTCGGCAAGTCCAACGATACAGGGAATCACTCAGGTAATTCAGTATACCCACAGTTAACTTGAATTGAATTTTATTGGCAAACTAACTCGGGCTAAACCCTTAGAACAGTGGTGGGCAACTGAGTTGATATGGAGGGCCACATGTGCGGCCCTCTGAATCACTAAAGGGCCACACATAACATACATCCAGACCCTCCATCCGTCTACATATCTCAGAAGGGCAGTGGACCAGATTCTGACAGGCAGTCAAAACCTGACAGCAACCACCCCGCTCCTGCCCCTGTGTTCAGGGCTCATATGTAGACTTGGTTTCCCCGATCATCATTATTATTATTATTATTATCATTTATTTATATAGCGCCAACATATTACGCAGCGCTGTACAATACATTAGAGATACAAACACACAATAACACACAGGTACAGGTATGACATAGGAGGAGTAGAGGACCCTGTCTGGACGGGCTTACAATCATTGACAATTTTACTGATGTAGGAGCGCCAATGTTGATTAGGAAAGCTGGGTCAGCGTGTGACCATTTCACATGTGAGTTGCTATGCCCTATGCATTAACAGTTAGGTTTTGGGGGCTGCAATTGAGGACCAAAGGGGGGCCGCATGCGGCCCCCGGGCCACAGGTTGGGCACCTAGGCCTTAGAAGGTCTGCCCGATGAGGTTAATATGTCTTTATATAAATAATTCTATATTTGCAAATCGAATGAAGGACTTTTTTGCTCATCAGGGGACCCTTAAATGAGTTTAGATTTCTGGCATTTATTTAAGAAGATTGTTGGATGGTGTTAGGTTCTCACTGTGATTTGAACCCAGAACTCAGTTCTGGGTTGCTCAGTAAAGGCAGGGAACCTGTCTGTGTACCACTCGCATTGCTGGTGAGTATCCTGAGCTGGTATGCAGATGAGTGGACACAGACCCAGCCTTGTTTAATTCATGACCAGCTGATTTCCTTTACCTCATTAGCAGTCTCTGACAGGACCTCAGTGGATTGGCCTATGTTGTATCAACTTCCTATATAAGCACTGCCTGGGGAATATGAAGTTGCTGGTACATTTGGGTTTACCCTGGTATCCCAATACCTGGCCTTAATACCGCGAGTCCTGCTTGCTTTGTTCTCCTTGGATACCCAACCTGCCTCTGCCCCTGACTTTGCTAGACCTGATCTTGATCGCTGTTTGTATTCCTGACCTGGTTTTGTTCTCCTTGGATACCCAACCTGCCTCTGCCCCCGACTTTGCTAGACCTGATCTTGATCCCTGTTTGTATTCCTGACCTGGTTTCATTCTCCTGGATACATGACCTGACTTGGCTAGACCTTACCTTTATCCTTGTTTGTATTCCTGACCTGGTTTTGTCCTTCTGGATCCGCGCCCTGCCTCCACTCTTGACCCGCCTTACCTGTGACCTCTGGATTCTTGTAACCCGGTATCTGTCTTGTCCACCACCACACACCCTTCTGGGGGGGTTGTCTGGGGAAGCGGGACCTGGCCCTCTGTGCAGGAAAAGCTACACTGGTCCCCCTCAAGGGGATTGGTCCCAACCCCCCTCCTGGGGGGCTATTGGGTGAAAACCCAGAGCCAGCTTAGACTCCCAGTCAGTCCAGCGCTATCCCCAGTTGGTGTACCCGCATGGTGACCCCTGCCTGGTGAGTCTCCGGGGACTGGTAGACTACAGTAAACAGCCCAGGCTCTCAGAGCTGTCTCTCCTGTGGGCAGTCCCTGCCTCGAGCCACACCAGGGCTAACAAAGGTTACATATTCTCTGCGTATGTACCTTGAGACTCTATCCAGTGCTTGTAGCCCCACATGTTTCCCTGAGCACTCCTGTTGCGTACTTCCTGTCTGTGTCCCGTGTCTAACGTCCGTAGTTCTATGTGAATCTGGAGCTCTCCTGTTCATACTACCCACTGATGTACTCTGGGTTTCCAGTCCTCCCTAAAACCCAGAGTACCCCCAGCATCCAGTATACTTGCCCTAGTGCCTCCCAGTTCTATACATAGCCTGTTCTGCATTCCAAAACCCCATCCAGTCTGCCATATCCCCAGCTAATGGGCTTAGCCTGCCTTGTTCCCCTAGCCCAGGCGTAACAGATGGTCAACAATAATTACTGTTGTGCTGGGGTCTGGTCGCAGCATGTTGTTGGTTTCTGCAGCACTTCCTAGTGGGCCAGCGCGTGTCACTTCCTGGGATTTAAAGTATTGGTCATGTGTCCTGGCTGACCAATTATGGTCCTCCTTCATGCATATATAGGATCCTGCCTTTCCTACTATGCCTCAGTGTCAAGGTTACTCCTTCCTGCTAAGGTGAGGGATTTCTATCTCTGTTCATGATTTATGGCTGTGTTCTAAGACTCTGCTACCTGTTTAACTCTTGTCTGCCTGCCTTGACTTTTCTGTTGCCAACCTGAACTGCCTGACCTGTACCTGTGCTGTCTGCCGTGATCCATTGCCTGCCTGACCACGCCATTGCCTCATCCCTTGGTTCTGCGCGGCTGCTCCTGGTTACTACCAGGCCTACTGACGACGCCTGTGTCTCTGGTACCTTACCCTAATGCCCTGGACCAGCTGCCTCGTGTGCCTACCCTCCCTCAAGAGGTAGCGACCTGGTGTTCCCCACTGGAAAATCTATCCTCACCATCAGGGGTATTGTGAACAATAAGTGCGTTTACTTAGACATTGCCCTTAGAGGAGATAGGATTCGGGGCACAGTGGGTCCACACCCGCTGGTTTGTGACAAATGGATGGCATCCTATGGTTTACTTTAAAATAATTACTAAGATGTAACCAATGCCATGTTAACAGGAACTTTCCATTTTTGTCAAATAAAATCCCAAAAGTACTGTTCTGAAAAGAACAAATGGTATGAATAACATGAGAGGCCACAGCCTCTGCAAGATGAATGAATGCTTTGCTAGGATAATTCGGCAGCTGTTTAAAAGAAGTTTTGTCAACACATCTCTTGTGATTGCAATATTAGCAATTCAAGCATCTGCTCTGATTTCTGTTGTTGATTAATTACTTCTTATTTAAATTTGTCATGATTAAACATGAGTGATAAATCTGCCAGCTACCTAGCACAGTGAACTGCACGGTGAAGGCTGACTAGATGGGTTGATCTTCATTAGACACCTTATATAATTTATGGGGCTTTTCCACAACCATTAATAAAGCCTGCTACTGATAACAAATTCTAAGTAAAACATCATCTGCATGCATTGCTCTATGATAACAAATAACGTACTGTTTAAATACAAACAGGTCCTTTTCACATGACTTGAAGTAAGGATGTTGTATAAACCATTGCTGGCTTTGATATTAATAATGTTAATTTATTATCAGGTAGCTGTCATATCCTCCTTGGATCTCAATAAGCTGCTAATGAAATCTGTCACTTGAATCTCCAAAGGGCCACCAGTGCATATACATGCACTGAATGCACAAGTCCATATCTACGCAGGATTTTTATTATGTCCAACCATTTTCAATGTACTTTAAGAAATATCAGCAGTAAAAACTACACCATTTGTCATTAAAACAATTGCCATGCCAATTTTTAGGGCACTGGGAAGAATTAGAACTCCCAGTCAGTTGTTGTTGTGCCCATTGGGGAGTTTCAGCTTATATGTCCTCGCAGTAACGAAACAGAAAGTTATACAGTTGTCACTAGAAATAAAAGGCAAATGAACACTACTAAAATGCAACCCTTTTTAAATCATTAAGAACAACTTGGAATAGACATACACATAAAGCAATACAGTTTAACATTACGACCTGATTAAGAACAAATTATTAGGCTCAGCACATTGCTAGTTCTGCAACGCTGCACAATCAGTTCTCTTTCATATTCCCTGTAAGCACAGGTGCACACTGAAGAGTATGAATTTTTCCTATTCATAATACATTCCCTCCCTTACCAAGGCTAAAGTACTACTGCATATGTGGATGATAATATGAGAATACATTCAGGTACCTATGTCAGTTGTATATAATAATATGTTTAATCATCTTTAAGGAAGACTCAGGTGCATCAAATGTTTTTTACATCCTGAGTTCAGTTTAACCATGATTAAGTTAAAAAAGGAACACAATCTAAAATGTATACATCAGCTGGTTTAAAGAAATTGAGTACCCTTGTCACACTGCTCAAAATCAAATTCTTGCACAGTAGACTACAGAGCATTCAACACAGCCCAGGACACACAAACCCAAACAATATTGGCCTTATGCCTAGTCTATAAACAATAAACTGTAGTGCTTTTAATATCGGCACAGCCAGAAGGAAAGAGCATTGACCACACATTTCACCTGGTAGGGCTTAATTCTGCATGGAAATACCATTTCCATTTGACCATGTAAGTATATCCCATTCAGTGTTTTGCTGGATCAGATGTCCGTATAAGGAAGCAGTATTACCATCGTCTATGATTAGGCCCTCCGTGTAACACATTGATGCTCTTGACTTCTGTCTGTGTTGCTAGAAGTGAATAATATCTGCTACATGTTAATAATAAAGACTGCAATTTTGCCACTGGCATCTGACCAATATTTTCATTTGTGTTAGCAGGTTAAAAAGGGTGAGGTTACCATGCAAGCACAGTTGCAGCAATAGGATCATTGCTAGACCCTGCACATGCACTGGGTCTTATTAGAGATATGGAGATACATTTTCTAGTTAACAGTGTAGGTGTCATAGATCCTGTTTCTTCTTTGATATATGGGGAAGACACATTGCCTACTTAATACAGTAAATGCCCTAGGTCTACTTTAAGATGTGAAGAAGAAATGGAGAAGATACATAATGATAGATAATAAGTGTCCAAGGTCTGAGATGTGGAGAAGATACATTCTATTCTTAATACAAAAAGTAACCTAGGTATTCTTTGAGATATAGAAAAGATACATGTTATGCTAAACACAGTAAATGTCCTACACCTTTTTTGAGATATGGACAGTTTATAATTAGGGAACATTCACATGGGAAATGTTTGGGACCAAAGAAGACAGAAAAGAACCTGTCTGCTGCTGTGTGTTGGTGTCTGCACATTGTGTTCAGAAATGTCCCCATGTTATCTCAATTGGGCGCATGGCCAAGAAGAGACTTGGGGACACCTAATATCAAGTCTTCCAGGGTGCAACACTTTTTGGCCATCTAGGCTTAAAGTAGTAAGTGTCCTTGGTCCTATTTTTATATGGACTAGATACATTCTAATACATGCCCTGTGACATATGGAGAAGATAATGTACAATGAAAAAAAATCAAAAATTATTCTTTGTGATATAGAAAAGATAAACTCTATGCTAAATACGTAGAATATTGTGTGCATCCCCTACATTAAATAGAAACTATACCACTAAAATATATTGCAGAACATTTTTATATGTTATAAACAGCAGACAATATGAACCACAGTAAGAAAAAGCATTTCAAACCACATTTGAAGTAAACAAAATAATTATAATAACAGGTTCAAAAGAGCTTATGTAATATAAGATCAAGTTAAACATAGTAATTGTGCACATAAAACTTTTATAATTTGTACAGTGCATCTGGAAAGTATTCTAGCACATCACATTTTCCACATTTAGTAATGTATAATTCCGAAATGAATAAAAAAAATTTCTCAGAATTCTGCACTGTACTGGATGTACTGTAATACAATGCATTAAGTCTGGTATACCAAGTATAATAAATAATTTGCTAAGTATAGTAAATAATGGAATAGAAAATAATACAAAACAATCTTTTTGTAGTTTGTGTAAACGTTTTATTTAAAAACATCTGTAATTGGTAGTTTATTCATTAGAATTATTGGTATACTAGTAGGTTCCTTTCTTCGGTACACAGAATGATACAGATCCTTCTAAGTTGGTTAATATCTACAAACCAAACCAAGTACAGAAGTACAAAAGTATTTATTTGTGAGTTAAAGAATGATATTAAAATATGTTCATGTTTATGTGCATTAAATCTTATTCTATCACAATATTTGGATTGGCTACTATTATTCACAGTGCAAAATAAATATTTACATGAGTTAAACAATGCTTCCATGTAAGGATCACAACTGGAAGTTTTCAGTTTATGAACTCCAGAACAGTTTAAGGGTATGTGCCTAATGGTTTGCAAGTGGATTGGCAGAGTTTTATAGTACATTAGAGAGTCTCATTGATGCGTTCATTGATGTTCACTGCTTTGTTGTTTATGGCGCATTACTGAGTCCCGCTGCTGCATCCATTGATGTTTATTCCTTTGTTGTCTCATGGTGGATCCCATCCCATTTACGTGACGTTTCCACGCCTTTTCCCCTGCGGTTGGTGCTGAACATAGGGCCTTTCTGAACACTGTGTGCAGATGCAAAGAATTTTATTATAAAGAAGATGCTTATATATAAAAAATATAAAATAATTAAAAAAACTTGTTGGCTGTACAGAACATTTGCCTTTTTGGGTTATTTCAAGCTGACTTAAGCTTTTCTTTTTTATTTTATTGTTAATGAGCAGCTGTATTTTCATTCAGTCCATATAAATGATCTTGACTCTGTCCTGTGCACTAGCTGCAATATTACCCCCCTTCATCACAAATATCTGTCTTATACATTAGACCTGCAGTACTTACCTTTTATTATAATTTCTAATTGAGAAAACATGACCAAGAATGTACTAAAGAAAAAGAGTACAGGTGAGTGTTTTACTAATAGAATTAAAGAGCTGCAGAGTATACAGCAGGGTAAAATTGGCCAGCAGCAGTACAATTGTAAGTAGGGAAAATTGGGTGTACTAAAATACAGGACAGTATGTTAGTGCAAATAACATCCCTAGCGCTCTTGCAAGGTCCAGATTTCTGTACCAAAAGCGCACCATAGACGCTAATGACATTTTTTATTGTTGTAGGCCTGTAACTTCCCAGAATATGTCTGGACAAGGGTCTAGCAGACACCCTGACTATGATAATGTTTGAAACACACAATTATATAAAAAAAATTAATAAAAAGGTTAAATACTCTTAAATCTCTTAAATACTTATTTGGTATGAATGATTTCAAAACAGTATGTACTTATATTTATGTTTTGTTTATAATAACAATTTTATTACAATTGGAAATTGTTTTGTTTTTTTTTTAATTTGAATTAAATCACTGTATCCAATACAATGCCTATTGGTGTTACATAACAAAGTTACTTATGAATTATTTTCATTACTATTGTATATAAATGTGTATTGATTTAATATATATATATATATATATAGGATCATATTAGTTTGATATGCATGTATCTGAATAGCTACTTGATGGATGTATAAATATATCTCCTTATGGTTTATGGTATATGAGTGAACAAAGACCTGAATCTCTTCAGCATCTGTTTTTGGTAATAATAGAAAGTCTTGGGAACAGAGAATTTGAGAAGGTCTCAAATCCTTAAGTGAGCAGATGGTAGGCGATAAGGTTCCTAAAGGTCATTGATCCCTGCCAGACGTATTTTGGGAAAACCAATGTTCTTTGTTAGTGATAATTAACATGGGGGTTTAAGATTTCTATGGGAACAGTTTAAAGACAGAAGTGAATTTGGGATGCTAGCTCATAAATATTTAACATTCTAATGAGAGGGGTTGTTCATTCTATTTGAAATTGACCACTCAGAA
Organism: Ptychadena robeensis; assembly: GCA_036250615.1. Lineage (NCBI taxonomy): Eukaryota > Metazoa > Chordata > Amphibia > Anura > Ptychadenidae > Ptychadena > Ptychadena robeensis. The sequence continues at coordinate 109,226,727 of CM070033.1, read as the reverse complement.
TTAAGGAAACTCCCTGTGACCAATCTACAGTTTACAATAGAAACTATAGGGTTGATTTTAGATATAAGGACGAGACACAGATTAGCAGTTAGTTAGGTTCTACCATCTCAACCTAAGAAGGGTACCTCTACTACAAACATCAGGTAGCTATATGGCGATTATTATTTTGTTATTGTTTGTTTGATTGTCTGTTTTAAATCGTATGTCTTTATAATCTGTTTGTTCATGTATGTTTAACTTGTATTTTTAATAACAGTATCATTGTGAAGTTGTTCCTATTAAGCTGTGTATTCAATAAATATGTTATTTTGATTGAACTATCTCTAGTCCAGAGAATTCTCAATTTTTATATATAGAAGTATTTTTAATATCTGAACTTCTGTAACAATTGGCACCCTCTGAAAGGGTCAACTTCAAAGAGCACATCTGGAAATCACACTGGGGGTGATTTTTTAGATGTACTCTTTGAAGTTAACCCAATTTACATCACGTCACTGGGGGGAGGGGTGACATCAGCTTCAGGGAAGAAGCCAGCTGAGAAGATTAGAACTACCGATACAGCACAGAACAGTGAGTATGTGCTGCAGGGGATCAGATCTTCACTGGACGGCTCCATCTTGTCCACTGCAATACTGACAGGTAAGCGCTGGACGAGATGGAGCCATCAGAAGCACTAGGGGGTTAAACATCATTGATGACACAGAAGTGTAACATATTAGAATATATTTTAATGAGCAAGAATAGGCCCTCATGTACTAGAAACATCACTAGGCATGTTGTAGGTATGTACTAGAAGCACAGACAGAGGTTTTCATATAAATGTGCCAAGCTGAAATGACACAACTTAAAATATAAGAGATAGAATATATAAGGCAAAAGTGATTGCTAACCAACCATTAAGTCAACCATAAACCTCATATGCCTAAATATCTAAAAATTAGAATGAAATAAAAGTTATCTAATTTACCTTAATCACTATCTTTGATGTTTGCTTCCATTATTCTTTTCTTATGGAAGCGTTAGCACACCCCTTTTGTGGCACATATTCTGAAGGTAACAGTCAGTGAAAATGCACTACTGTCTCTTTGTAAGTAATTAACATATAAAATATACATTTGTACATATTCAGCACTCCTATATCCACCAAACTGTCAAATTGAAAACAGTAGCACAAGGAAGAGTTAATTTAGATAGCAGCTTGAAAAATCTCCTAAAATGTAACAGTAAAATGACTGTACAAAAGTACATTGTGGATTTGTATCCAGCAGTAAGATGTGTTAGCTGTATAGTCTAAATTAGTGGAGCCATTCGTAAAGGGAGGCAATTTTCTTGCTGTTATATTATGCACTTTTAGAAATCAGTTAATGTGAATGTACTGTACACAGACGATCAATGATGCCCTTTATAAATTCACTGGACCGATAGTAAATGCACAGCAGCAAATGTATGTGAAAAGAAGAGAAAATAAAAAAACCTTTTAGAAAAATGGTATATACTATATTATAGTAACATAAAATAACAAAACCAATTCCTGTTAAAAGATAAAAAAACAAAATGTTTTGCAAAGATATTCAGAAATTTTGCACAGCAGTATTTTGATTTGCCCCTAGATGTCAGATTAGTTAGATAGGTCATCTCTATCGCTTTATTATCACATTATTCTATCTACTGTATTCTTACACTTCTTGTCAGAAGATTAGAGGGAGTGCAAAAGGTACTAACACTTGGATTAAAAAAATACACATTGCACCATTGCTTGCCTTTAATACACTGCCTGGCCAAAAAAAAGTCGCCACCTGGATTTAACTAAGCAAATATGTACAATCCTCCTATTGGATAAATCTGGGGTTGCTGCAGTCAGGCAGGTCTAGGTTTAGCAACAGTATGTGCTCCAAGAATGGAGTCAGCTGACTTCCTGAATATACTGAATGACCAGGATATTCCATCAATGGATTTCTTCTCCCCTGATGGCACGGGCATATTCCAAGATGACAATGTCATGATTCATCGGGCTCAAATTTTGAAAGAGGAGCATTAGACATAATTTTCACAAATGGATTGGCCACCAGAGTCCAGATCTACACCCCACTGAGAATCTTTGGGATGTGCTGAAGAAGGCTTTGCGCAGTGGTCAGACTCTACCATCATAAATGCAAGATTTTGGTGAAAAATTAATGCAACACTGGATGGAAATACATCTTGTGACATTGCAGAAGCTTATTGGAACAATGCCACAGCGAATGTGTGCTAAAGGCGGTCCAACGTAATATAAGTGTGTGATTTTTTTTGTGGCAACTTTTTTTGGCCAGGCAGTGTAGATACTTATATTTAAGATTTGATTTAGCGGTAACCTTGAGTGTAGCTTGAGTGTAGTTTGAGGTAGATTTTATTTATCAGTAATGTTGCGCTAGACTCTGGGCAATGTACCTGCTCCAGGGCAGCCTTTGCTGTCCTCCAACTACAGAGTCCTCAGCTCTTCCTGGTTCAACCTTCCAGACGTCAGTTATCCCGCGGGAGTGGAAGAACAGATTACATTGTTTAAGTCACATATGTAAAACAATTAGGGATAGTCAAAGTGGAAGTTTCGCATAGTTGAATTTCACCGGGACCATTTCGACTTTTCGCCCATAAATGTAAAAAGCGACACAAAATTTTTTCTTAAATCTACATTTTGACTTGAAGGGTTGTGGGTAGATTTGAAAAAAAAGTTTTGCTCCAGAACATTTAGTTTGTGTATAAATAAGGTCAAAGTTGAAATTTAGACTTTTGAAAAGTCTACTAGAATTTGAACTTAATTTATGCAAAACTATACAGTATGTGTTAGAACAATCCTATCTCTACTAATCACTTGTAAGGGGAATTTTTTTTAATGTATGATTAAACTAAATTTTTCCTTCGATTCCCGATCAAACTAAAAAAGTTCTCTTGTTCAATCCCATTACTATCTATGAGGACTGAACTAAAGCAGCGTGGTGACATCACGAGGAAGCCACAACGCTGTGATTGATCGCTGGAACAGGAATGGACCCATGTACGCCAAGCTTTGCTTTCACCCCCACCCTCTGTAATGTGTATACAGGCCTCTGAGGCCATTATCATAGAGATTGATAAAAAAAATTCAAAGAGTAAGAAAAATTTAATTTTGCAAACATATCTTGTTTAAAAAAAGTATCGTCAATATCACACAAATGAATGTCTAACATTACAAAATGCTGTGACAACAGCCAGAAAATTTTTTGTAAAAGTATCTCACTCAATCAGGTATTGTCATGTTAACACCACACACATTACTGATTTATGTTACTGTGTCAGTTCTGTGTCAAGAGCCAAAAAGAAGGTATTGCACTGAAACAAGCATTGTCATAACCATTTGCCAATTACATTTACCACCATTTTCTCTCCTGACACAATGCTGTGACAAGAGTCCAAAATGTGTCATTATGCAAGTTATCTCCCTAAAACAACCATTTGCCACACACATAAATTGTTCTCCTGACACAATGCTGTGACATCAGCAAGAAAAATGCAATTTTGCAAAAGTATCTCACTGAAACAGGTATTGTGAAGTCAATGCCATGCACATGATTTTGTTTGTTGTGCTGTGACAGACCATGTGGCCAAAATAGCTTTTGCAATCTGGTTTTAGTGCTTCTTATATTATATATGATTATATCAATAAATATATTGCAATTCCCTTTTCATATACAACTATATATTCTTGTTTAAAGTGCTTCAGCATTACCATTCCGTGTATTATTTATGGTCACTGTTTGCATTTTAAGCACTGATTTGAAGCACTCTGCTACTGTTTCAACTGCTTTTGTCTATTAAAGCTGAAGTTCATACTGCAAAGTCAAAATTTGCGACTTAATGCAGATTTTCGACTTTATTCAAATTTTTGTCTGTATGCGACTTTTCGGTGAAAATTAAAAAATTCATACTTAAAGTCGAAATTTCACAATCAAATCGAATAGCATTCAACTATTTCTAAAAACAAGCATGCAGCTAAATGTGGTACAAGTTGTGCAACAGTGATAATTGAACACTAGTAATGAGTGACATAGGCAATATTCAAACGCGCAATATTTAGCTAGTAATTCTACTAGTGTTGGATATTCCCGAATATTCGGGAATGGCCATTACCTTCAAAATGAATGGTCACATGTGGTATTTATTTTCACATTGCGAATATGAAATTGCAATGCATGGCCATAGGCTTCCCAATACACAATATTGTGAATATTCAAAATTGTGACTATCCGCCACCATATTTATGAAATTTGCGAATTCTAGAATAAACAATATTCGTCGAATATATTTGCAATTCGAATATTTGATCTCAGCACTACTAAACACTTGAATTGCATTATCACTGTGTGTTAAGCTGACCATACACGCATATATCCACTGGGTGTATGGAGATCATGGGCATCCAGTATGGTTTTACGGCCTTGACCCTTACGCACAGAGATTGTTCCAGATTCTCTGAATCTTCGGATGATGTTATGCACAGTTGATGATGATAGATGCAAAGTCTTTGCAGTTTAGTGAGGGGAAAACATTCTTCTAGAATCAATCAAAAGTATAAGGTTATAGTATATGGTAAGCTGTGCATGAAGACCAAACGAATATAGAGAGTGCACACCTCTTCAAGTCACATCAGAAAGATATCACCCTTTACAAAAAAGGTTGTGCTCACCCAAATTGCACCATGGCAAACTAAATTACAGAATACCTTGTAGTATACTGCACAACCAGGAAGAAGTAGGTACTGTCCCCTTTAAGTTTCTGCCCCATAATTTACCTGGGAGCAGTAAATAAACCCAGCATCATCCTGTTGGGTGCCTGTTCAGAGTGACCCGCTCTGATGAGACAGGGATAACAGAGTAACCCGCTCTGATGCACCTACAGATAAGCAAGTAGTGGTTCTGTGTGGCTACATGCCCCTGATTCCCCTGGCGACACTCAGCTTTCTAGACTCACAGGGCTTGCCTGTATCAGTTCACACCAGTTACTGTTTTGTTCGCATATCCTGTTTTTGTTTTACTGTGTGTGGACTACACTACACTGTGGACTGTTCCTTTATTGAACATAAAAATGTAATAATACAATGCTCACTTACTGCCATTGGTTGGCCCTAGTACCACTACAACCTTAAAAACCAGCACCTGGCTTAGGTGATGGGGTTAGGATACAATGGTTCCTCATATGCCCTCACATTGTTTTTTTTATGTTTTTTTGTTTTTTTAATAGTCATATGTTTGGCTGTTACTAAGAATAAAACAGCCTGGATCCTGCGGATAGCTGATATGTTTTCCATTTTGGATACTCACAGCAAAACTTACTTTCATAAAACCACAGCAATATGCTAGTCTTATAAATATATAAAGACACACTGATATATTATTCAATACCACAATGACTTAATTCTAGAAAGAACTTTGTACAAGTCATTTTAAATTAGGAAAGATAACTTGCTAAAAGATACTTGTTTAAAATAAGCACAGAAATTCCAGGTTGCTTTGACTTATTGTGTTGGGATTGTGTTGTGCTTGGGGTCTTCTAATTAAATCCCACTCTGAATTTCTTCTTCAACTATTTAATGATCGGCATTGTAATTGTAAGGTATTTCTAAAGCTGGGCATAGACGGTTAGACTTGCGGCCGATATCGCCGCAGATCGACCACCGTGCATGCTGGCCGCAAATCTAATGCGCCCACCTTAAATCGTTCCATAAATCGATCAGCCAAAAAACTGACTTGTTCGTATTTTTGTGCTAATCTCATTACTTTGGTCCAAAGTATATGGTAGTACGCAACAGGCGGATTCTCGAAACTACTGGCTGTGTGTGATGACATCATCACGCATGGTCGATTTGCAGAGAAATCTGAAAGAAGTCTAAATGTCTAAGCTAAAGCATTTCTCATCCCAGCAACTTAAGATTGTTGGTTGAAGATCAGGTTGATAGGATTTACCTTGAAGTATCCATTGTCTAAATGTATCTTAAATTACTCCACACGTTGAAGGATACACGTTCCAAGCACATTTGTAGTCAGGCTAAACATTCAAATGCTAATTTCTATGCAAAGGAGACACCTAAAGGTGCCTGAGCATTTAGATTTACATACAAGACCCTCATGCTCCATTATTCAGAGAGAAGCTTTCATTTCCTTTAGATCATTTTTATTGAGAGGATGCCAAGCTTTTGCTTCAAAACTGGTTCTGATATTTTCCAAAGATAAATGGCTGCCACACAATCAATGGAAATCACAGGGGAGGAAGTAATTTACTATGTGCACCGCATTAAGTATTGAGAAGAACTGGACAATATTGAGGATCTGACTAGTGTAATGTTATCCATTCATCCATTTTAAAGAAACTTTTTAATGTAAAATCTATACAATGTTGAGATGATGGCTAGCTTCACCCTACACTTCATAGAAATGCGTGTTTTTGTGTTGGCACAACCAAATTGAAACAATAATTGCGCACATTACAGAGCATTGTGTAGCAGAGGCCTATTACATTATTCTAAAAAATAAAAGTTGGGCTCACAATGCTTTTAACCATCGTTCTGCACTGTTCACATTGGAAATACATTCTGTTCTCATCTACAGCAACAGACAATCCCCAAGGGCTTCAACACCTGTTTTTCCCTCTTTACACAGTAAATTGCACATAAAAACAAGAAAGTGTATCAAAGGAAAAAAACCAATAACATGCAGAATAATGGATAGAATTCAACTGCAGGATAACAGGATTTGACAGATAAATGTTTTTCAAATAGACCTAAAACGAAATTATATTTAATTTGCTAATGTACTGAACATCATTAAAAGTTGCCTTTTTTATATTTAATCAAAATTTTATTAAATATATGCACATACAAAACAAAAAGCTAACATGGCCACCAGTATACATTTGTAAAGAATAAACAACAGCTGCCCAATAAAGAAATAAGTACTAATACAAATTACACAGAGACACAGTGACGTCATTACGCACGGCCGGATGTTCCAAGATTCGTCTGTGCACCCTTTGTGGGATCAACATAAAAATTATGGAAATGTTGATCTAATCGTCTATGCCCAGCTTTACTTGTAACAAACATGGCATTATATTCAATGGATTCGTTTACACCTGCACGTTGCATGTTGATTTCTTCATCGGCCAACAAGCATCAACAACTTAATCAATCAATACATGTTAAAATGAATAGTATGAACCATACTTAAACCATGTTAAAAAGCAACCCACTTAACTCTGGTTAACAGCTGTGGCTATAGAAGAGATTCTTACTTGAAGAATGTTAGGGAATTGGGACAGATGCAAATGCTACACTTCGTATGTAAAGTGCTAAAGCATTTCAGTTACATAAATGAATAATAAAATACAACATTTTGACAAATCTGAGACTGTTGATTTGAATTCTTTTATTTAGGCCTACAAAAAGTATTACTATAAATGAAAGAATTGGTTTACAAAGTGTTCCTTTTGACATTTATATTATCACAGGCTTTTCTCAGAATTGCTTAAATTAGGCAGTTTTCAGAAAGTGAACAATTGCATTTAATAGGCTCTCTGTCTTACTTCTGGCTAACGAATGTCTGATTACAGATGAATCTGACAGGGATGTGAGTACGGAGATTATAAAACAAGGACAGCTGTAAAAACGAATAAAAGATACATTTGGCTCTCATATAGATGATATAGATGATATAGGTGATACACCTTTTGCAACATATGCTGCAAATTGCACCTACGGCAAATTAAATGTATTTAGGCATGGAAGAAGCAGTTGCTGAAAAAGCAGTAGAAATATATGATATGAAACGTAGAGAACAGCTGTGAGCCATATGAAGTCCACCTTAATTCAACTGAAATAAGTAAAATTAAGAAATTGCTGATTAACCTCCCTAGCGATATGCCCGAACCCAGTTCGGGCAAAACGAAGCTGCAACTAT
>CM070033.1:109200268-109210551 GCA_036250615.1 Ptychadena robeensis | reverse complement strand
ACTTTTTCAAAAAGTGCAAGCTGTCTTTATATTAACAAAAAGAACAAATGTGTCACAAGCCCAACACTCAATGCATGGAAAATGTGTTTAAAACGTGTTTGCAATACACAAAAATGCACATAAAAATATGCATACACTAATGGATCAAAACATTGATCAAAAAGTTATTAAAAACATAATACATAGATGTGAAACCAGCCTAAGAGCAACATTTGCATTAAAGTAAAGCATTAAAGTAAAGCACAGTAAAGCAAGAGACTGCAGTTTACATGGCAGTAATAGGATCATGTGAGGTTGCCTAGAATCATGATAATAGTACAAAGTTTATAATGAATGTAATGTGAGGTTTCTGCATCCATTGTACAGGATGAAAATGTGACCATCTCATATATTGCTAAGCAACAATTCATTAGTAAATGTAGATGTGTAAACTTGTGTTTGCAATGTAGCTTGCTTACAAAAAAACAAAAACATTAACGCAAAAATGCACTTGGAATGGATTATTTCATAACATTGGTTGGTTGTGCAATTTTTGGTATATATAGGCCTTCTGAAAATTTACTTTCTCTTTGTGAGGGTCTCGAGGGATCACCAATCTACAGGTCAGGTCAGATACACCAATCTCCGCTGGGGTCTTTACCTATAGACAAGCCCCTGCTTGAACGGGAGGCACGATACGCCGACTCGACTTCGGTTGCCTCCAGGACTTGACGCACAAGGTATCCCACCTGAGAGCTGAAGACTGGTGAAACCCTCCAAGGACCCCCTAAGGAGTGAGTACAGGAACAAGGGTAGATTTACAAGTCCAGGTTCACAGCAGGGGTCATACACAGAGGATCAGTCCAACGAAGCACAGTATCCAAGGGTTAATCAGAGGAGTAGTCCAGAGGCAAGCAGGAGTCATACACAGATCAGTCCAACAAAACACGATATACAGGGGTTAATCCACAGAGTAGCCTGAATGCAAGCAGGGGTCATACAAAATGTTATCTCTAGAGATCACAAACTGATTGGCAGAAGGAACCCAGTAGTTCAGGGAACTGACCTACCATGGTCAGAGCAGCCATGCACCACCAGGGTTTATATAGGGGAGGAGATGCCAGAGGCCTATTAACAGGTGCAGTACCACCTGTGAATGCACTCTAGCTCTCCCGTGCCTGCAAAAGGTGGACACAAAAACCAGGCATGGATAAAGCATCTAAAACTGCGGTGACAACAGGTGACAACACAAATTATGTTGATGCAGTCTGCCTTTCTAGCTGTGACGGAAGGAGAGGCAGGAGCGTGTGTGCGCCTGCAGATGCTGGTGACGGTGTCCCGCAGCCCTGACACTCTTCTTGGATTTTGATGCCTGTGATAATGAAAATGAGTAGATGGAGAAAATATGACCTTCTTGTGTAGTAGTATATGCCAGTATTATACTGATTCTGAGATAAACTAGGTTATGGATATGGGGTTGTATCTAAACTCAGTTTTCAAAGCAAATCAGTGTGAATCCAAAAGCAATTCTAAATAAATGTATTTTATTAGTTTACTGTAACTGAGAAGCAATTTGATGTTACGCGTTACTGCATTACGCAGCTTGAAGCAGCTTCTGGAGTAAAAGTAAATCAAAGTATTTCTCAAGCAGCCCCAACTTTGCTGCATATGACTCAAATTTGTACCAAAAGCTAAAAACTAAAAGCTTAGTATGTACGGTATGTATTATTACTCTTACTTACCCTTACTAAGGGTAAGGCTTCACTAGGGACCGACAGAAAAACTCACCTGGACCGACATAAAAACATACCTTTTTTTTTGTACGTTGACAGTCTATTGACTGTGAATGGACTAAATCCCACGACAAAACCGCACCCAATCCACATCCATTGATTTCAATGGTAATGGGAGTGGTCCGGGCACGGATAAAAAAAAAAAGGGGGGATCTGCTTTCAAACCGCCCAAGTTGAGCCTTATCCTTAAACTGATTCTCAGAAATGAGTTTAATTAATTAGCCATTTTCATTGATTAACCCCCCTGCTGTTCCTGACAGTCCCAGCTCGTCCAGCTCGAATAACCCCTCTGTCCTGTGTAACCTGGCTGGCACATCTGCACTGCCATCTTGTGGTTGCAGTGCTTATTTATCTGATACAGTTTCTTTTCAAATATTCATTAACTGATTTTATGAGTTATTCACAAAGCATCTGAACATGTTATTATATTCAGGATGTCTGGACATACCTATGGACATACTTTGGGAAGTTACAGGCCTACAAGTGTCTATGTTGCACTTTTGGGAGGTTAACCTTTTTAAATGGGTATTACACCCATTTTCCATACTTTTAAAAAGGTAAGGGTAATCAAAACAGATTACAGAGTAGGATTACAGAGGTCAATGGCTTAGCCAACACCCCACCATCAGGTGGAACCAGGAAGAATGAGTGGGGACCCTGACACGTACAGATGCTGCAGGCTCCTTCTGAACAGGAGAGATGCCCCAAGTGTAGTTCAGGGTGAGCAATGTTTGTGAACTCACCCAGAACTAACAAAAGCAGACTGCTCAAAAGGATAACCAGTAGTCATCTCCTCTCTGAAGCTGACACCACATTGCCATACTATTCTAATATTATGCGAAAGAAAAATGTTTTATCTCCCAAAATAGGGACATGGGGACTTTTAAGGCACGAATATTGTAAATATTCTTTTATGGATTTATTAAAAGCAACTGTAGAAAAGCGGTGTTACATTTTTAACATTTTTTATACTATTTACATTTTATGAATGTGATACCATATCAACATTTCCACTGTAACTTGTAACTACTCACTTGTATAGAAGTATGTAGTAGTAGTGTAAAAATTGGCAAAATCCCAATCATCAAATAGTACACATAGTAGCAGATGAATTTGTCAACAGAAGAACGGGAGAAAAAAACTGTCCTCTCAGAGTAGCCATTAGTAGTATCAATTTCTAGCAGGAGGGATAAAAATAAATTCTTTTGAAATAAATGTTGTCTGGGGTTGACGGGTGTGGATCTACCCCTCCTCCCCTTCGCTAGTCGTGCTTCATGGGGAGGCAGGGCTTGAGGGTGGGTGAGTCCAGATGCGTCTGTACGTCGCATAAGTGATTTACGATACCGGCTATGTTTACATGGTCCGGTGTCGATCACCATGGTGACGGAGGGGGGATAAATACGCCAACCTAAGAACTTCCGGGTCTTTGGCAACGGAACTTGAAGAGACTATATAACACATCCCATACTTGCATACGGAGGTGAGACACTACTATAATTTAAATCATAAATACAGTGCTGCTTGAAAGTATTTGAACCCTCCAGACATGGTCACTGTTTGTGCAAAAAAACATTTAAAGAAACCTTATTAGACATACATCTAAATCCCAATTTGTAAATCACACCCTTCCAAATGAGTAACGCACACACAAAAAGAGTATATCTTTTTCATTTTTTAAGTAAACAAGGAGGTTTTTAATATGTCCCAACAACTGAAAATCTTACATGTGCATAAGTATGTGGAACCCTTGTTATTAGTTCTGTGCTCCTCCTCTTGCAAGCCATTACTCCAACTAAACGTCTCCTCTAACCACTAATCAGTCTCTCTCTCACATCTGCTTTGGGGATTTTTTTTTTGCCCTCTCCTCTGAAACTCAGCCAGTTAGAACGTGGAGGGACATCTGGCATGTACCCAACTTTTTTTCAGGTCTCTCCACAACATTTCATTGGGTTAAGGTCCGGCTTGACTGGGCCATGCCAGAGTGCGAATCCCTCTTGTCTCTGGAAGCCATTGCCTTTGTACTCTTGCTTGGATGCTTTGGGTCATTGTCTTGTTGCATATTCATCTTTCGTCCCAGCTCTCAACTCCCTGACTGATGGCAGGAGATTCTGGTCGAGATCTGTGATAACCCGAGAATTCATTGATTCCTTGGAACATATGGAGTCGTCCAGGCCATAGCAGAAAATTCAAAATCCCCAGACTTTCACATTTCCACCACCATACTTCCGTTTGGTAGGAGTTCTTCTTTGTCTTCATATTGCCGTGTTGATTGTTCTTCCAAACAATGTCGGTTTTGATTGTTGACAATAATTCCATTATCAACTTCCAGAAGCCTCTGGTTTGTCCCAAGTGCTCTTTGGCAAAGTTGAAACGGGCAGTTTTTGTGCTTTTTTGAGAGTCAGAGGCTTCCTTTTCTATCAACCCCCCCTCCCATGATATGTCATGGCTATAAATTTTCGCTGATTGTAGACGCATGCACATTTGGTCCCGATGCTGCCAAGAGGCCCTGCCAACTCTCTAGAAGGTTAAGTGTGGGTTGCCTTTACCTGGTTTTTTTTTAACATTTTTCTGGTTGCTTCTGGGGTGATAATTTTTGATGGGGTCCCTTCTAGGCAAATTGCTGGTCATTTGATAGGCCCTCCCATTTGTACATTATCTGTCGTTATCAGTGGATGGATGGAGCTGAATCTTTTGGAGATGGTCTTAATAGCCTTTCCCAGACTGATGGGCTGATCACTTACCCTCTTCTTTCATTGTCCTCGGATATCTTCCTTTGCTCTTGCATTGTTGATTTGGTATGGGACCACATGGTTATCAGTTGGTTTCCTCTCTCTTTTAATTCGTGGGGGCAGGCCCAAAACCATTTTCCAATGTCTCATTTCATTGTTCTGCTTTAGGTGATTGATTAAGCACCCAAATTGTGTTTCACTCTGCGTCTTTTAGCCTGCTCGACTTAACCATATGCAGCTGGGTTCACTTACTTTGCACATACACTAGTCCATGTTTCATGTAGTTTTTTGGCAACTTAAACAAAACCTTTACTAACAATTACATGCAATTGATGAACATATATCTTACATTTCATGAATACACGATGATAGATATGAGAACATCATGGTGAAACAACAGAACACATCTACACCATTGAGGGTTCCACATATTTCAAGCAGCACTGTATATAATTAGGGGTAGAATGCCCCTGTCTTCACGGCTATTATTACATTTAAGGTGTTCTCTTATAAACGATACTGGAAAAACCTTTGATGTTAAGTTATTATTTAAGGGGATAAGTTATTTGTTATTAAGACACCTGTTAACTCAGGAGTTGATCAATATAGCGGTTGTCAGCCAACAACAGACAACTATACAATTATAAATTGGCATTAATGCTAACATTATAATGTTACATATAGTGCTACATATTAGGATATATTCTTATATATTTTTTAATCACAATATGTTAAACCTACCTTATATATCGCTTTTGAGAAAGCTGAGGACTAATTATATTCATGTTTATCTTTATTTAATTTTTCTAATTTTCAAGACAAATTGAAGAGACTAGGACATATTGATTTAAAAGTCATAATAGATAATTATAAAAAATGCCTTTATTTTTATCCCTCCTGCTAGAAATTGATACTACTAATGGCTACTCTGAAAGGACAGTCTTTTCCTCCCGTTCTCTTGTTGACAAATACATCTGCTACTATGTGTAGTATTTGATGATTGGGATTTTGCCAAATTTTACACAACTACTACATACTTCTATACAAGTGAGTAGTTACAAGATTTATGTTCATGACAGTCGAGGTCTGCTGTGATGATTTATGTTTACTTATTCAAATTTTATACAGATATGTTTGCACTATGGAGCCCCTGAAGAAGCGGATTACCGCGAAACGCGTCGGGCCATGCAATATGTATCGTTTTGAAATAAATGTTTGTATGATCATGTTACAGTGGAAATGTTGATATGGTATCACATTCATAAAATGTAAATAGTATAAAAAAAATTAAAAATGTAACACCACTTTTCTACAGTTGCCTTTAATAAATCAATAAAAGAATATTTACAATATTCGTGCCTTAAAAGTCCCCATGTCCCTATTTTGGGAGATAAAACATTTTTCTTTCGCATATTTAATCGGGATGCGGCACATAAAACTCTGGGATGGATTATCATATTTCTCAAATATTCTAATATTAAGTGCCAGCAAATATCAAGTTGAATAGTGTAAATTAGAGTAAAATGATATGTAAATTCATGCTCTGACACCTCTCCAGCAGCATACAGTATACTTTACTACTTTTAGCTTGGCTCTCCCACTGCTTCACTCAACCATTGGAAAAGGAGGAAAGTTGTCTGTAATTTTTTTTTGTAGCTTACAGGAGGCTTGGAATCTCACTGACCCAACCTAGCTCCCATTGAATGAATGACATGCTCTACTGGGTATTGCTAATAAATTACATAGTTATTTACATCACAAAAAAACTATAGGAAGGCATTGCAAAACATGAAGTATGATAATTTAAAATACAGTATATAACAAAGAGAGTTACTGTCAGGAACCCATTTGAACATTCATATAGACAAATTGTGTTAGTTTAGATAAAAGACAGATGGGTAAAGTTAACCTTTGTCTTAAATTGATGAGTGGTGTAGGGTGGCTAAAGTGACGGACGTCACTTCGGGTACTTGGACCATGGAAGTGCTGCGGTGGAGTGCCACTTCCGTGTTCCAAATACAGGAAGTGATGTCACTTCCGGCATCGGGATATTTACCGCCCCCTCTCTCATACTAGCTGGCTATCTGCACAAGCGGGGTGGGATTTTAAATTACCGGCAAATATCCATGATTATTGAATTTGCCATTTGGCCAGGAAATGTTTTACATAAAAACATGACTTAACTGATTGAAGGTATGATGAGGAGAGCCAGGAATCATATGGTTGCTACATGAATGCTGGGTATTTATTTCATCTGCTACTACTGAAGAGAAAATATGTGAATGCTCAAGTTGGTTAAGGGATTCTTAAGCACCAAGAAAAATCCCACAAAAATTAAAAACAATGCATTTTTAATCAGGAAGGGTTTTTTTTGCAGAAAGAGTATGTGAAAGAATGAGGTAGGTCAGAAGGACCGATCCTCAAAGTGTGCACCCAGGGTCAGTGCTGAACAGCCAGCAAATGACCCAATAAGGGACTTTTAAACGGCACAGAAGTAAATAGAAGAAATGTATTTACATCAGGGTAACAGAATGACAATAATAATTGAACATAAATGTATGGCCCTAGGGAAGGGCTAACGTTACTCTTTGTAGGTCTCGACGCGTTTCGCTACAGAGCGTCGCTTCATCGGGAGACAGTTTGGTAACACTTTCTTACTGTGAAGTCGGAGAGAAATTGGCAATTAGTAAAAGTGTTTGTGTATATCACAAGTACAGTGGATATATATATAATAATTCCATTCTATGAGCATCAGGCAATCTACTATGTCAGTAGACTGAAACCAAGTAGATCCTATTGGCCCTGAGGTGAGGCAGATTCGTCCAGACCCAGGGGTACCCCCAGAGGTACGACGGGGGGAGGAGCCCTGACCCGAGGTAAGTCTATTCTGGGGAACAGAGAGCCTGGTTCCATCCCATATCTCAGCGTCACTCAGAGATATGGGCCATACCCATATGTTCAATTATTATTGTCATTCTGTTACCCTGATGTAAATAAACTTCTTCTATTTACTTATGTGCCATTTAAAAGTCCCTTATTGGGTCATTTGCTGGCTGTTCAGCACTGACCCTGGGTGCATACTTTGAGGATCGGTCCTTCTGACCTACCTCATTCTCTCATAAATATTTAATTGGGATGTTGGCACATACCTGCTGACACGGCTATCACCTAACTATACTTTTGCAGAAAGAGAGCATAAAGTTTGTATCTTGTATTTAAAAGCTTATGTTTTGATTGCAAGGGTATTTAGAATGTACATTGAGCTGCACATAGATAGTTCAGTGTACTTCCTTGGCAGGTCTAAATCCCCCCCATACACATATAGATTGTGACCCGATGTTTTGGCCGATTGACCATGCATGATGACATCACCCTTTGCGTGCCATCGCTGTCCGTCGGGTCAGCAGACAGCTGCCGAATGTGCTGTGTGTCATCACAGAGGGAGAGAAGCACCTCCTCTCCCTCCATTACAGGGAGAGAAGAAGGAGGCAGCCTGTGCAGACATCTAATTCCTCAGCCCGATGGATGTGAAATCCCTTGGAGCTGAGGAGACATATGTCCATACATTACACAGGGACACTGTGTCCCCGTCTAAAGTATCAGCCCGATCTAAGAATTAGGGACATGTCCATAATGGCTTAGATTGATTTGGCTGCCGATTTGATTTGATTTGATTTGCACATATTGATAATGTGGGGTTTTTAAATTTTATTGAGTAACAATTTACTGAATCTGTTTTTTTTCTAAATGTAGCTCTAAAATGTTTATGCCATTTTTATGGTAGTAAATATAAGATTCCGTTACTCAGAGTAAGATATCATACACAAAGCATTTAACCTTGAAAATTATTTAGGCAGAGATTTAAATTTTAGAATGTCTTCACAGCATTGTGCTAATTAAAGACTTCCAAAGTCTGTGCAGGGCCATGTGATCTGACATAAATGGTTTTAGATGTTAAAGTTTAAATTGCAATGCGTGCTCAAAGTAACCAATTGCTTGTGTCTAAATTTCGGGTTTTAGTTCATTTTATTTGCAGCTTACATTTACAATGTATGCATACCTTTGCATTTGAAAAGTAAATCCAGCCATTGCAGATTCATTTATTCATTTATCCAAAATCATTTATTAAGATCTTCATGGAATAATCCATATTACATTTGTTACTTGAAAAGATGGCAAGATTGTTCACATGATTAAAAAGACAGATAAACTCATCAAATGAATTCTATTTTTTTTAAATGCATTCTGATTGATGACTTCATACGCTCAGCATCATAAATACTCAAGATAAGATAAAGATAGATTTCAATTTAATTTAGGAGTGGGAAATTACTGCCCGACTCTGTCAGTGCTGGCTAGATTAATTCCCTGGATCAGCCACTGTACTGATGAACACTAACAATTGTAGTTGGAGCTACGATTTAGTGTAAAGCAATGACAGTGCAATTTTAAAATAATTTATACTACTGTGACAGGCCATCAACAGCGTCCATAAAATCTGGAAGTTTCCATTTTTAACAAAATATATTTATAAGCCAGATACTGAGCATGAATTTTAATGCTGGCAATGTAGGGATATAAAAAATTAGTAGAGAAACTTTGCCACTATTATGTGTTTTTGTGAATCAGAGTGACCCTCAAGCAATATCTCTGTATTGACTTGTGGAAAGTCAACCATTAACTCTAAAGCAGGGTACAGACGGCTCGATATTCGAGCTGACTGTTGTTCCCTGCAGCAGCGTGATGATGTCATCGCGCTGCTGTCAGATAACGGCGGAGCTGGGAAGAGTCTCTAGGCAAAGCAACGGACATCGTCCGTATTTTCAGTCATGTCCGATATGGCTGTTTTTGAGCGGTATTGAAACGGCTCGAAACGGCCATCTATCTGGCCTGGCATATCTTCACGTCTGTACCCTGCTTTAATGTGCAAGCTTAGATATCAGTCCAGTTAATTCACTTATCTCATTAACTTATCTTACTAAGTTAGAAAATAGCACTGACCTCCTTTTAGTCTAATAATTTTTAGAGTATTTTGTTCACACAAAATACTGTATTCATTAGAGGTTACTTTTTACTACGGTGTTTAATTTAGTGGAAACTGTACATTCTTTTATTGTTATATTAGACATCCCGGTGGGCATTTAAATCACTGACTATAATAATCAATCTGGCGCCAAATTAGCAAGCTAGATCAACATCTTCATTTTATAGTCACATAGCTTGTTACCAAAATAAACTAAACATAGTGAACAGTACAAGAGAGAAAGACCTCAGCAGAGGTTTCCCAATGGGGACGTTTAAGGGCAACGGTATAAAAACAACAAATTTTTTATTTTTTGATTTAGTATGATGTTGAACACAGCAATTACATGGTTCACAATGTCATAATTCAAACAAGTACATAATAATAGTAACAAATACATTTTGATAATAAACAATCATCCAGATACATATAAAAATATCCAAATACACATAATATCAAAATTGATATAGAAACTATTGCACTCCTGACGCGTTTTGCGGTTGCCCGCTTCCTCAGGGGTTAGTTTGTGCAAGATGAAGTCACTATATAAAATTTAAACGGAAAACCAAAAGTCAAAAAATATATAAATCTGTATTGTAAAAATATTGGCTAAGTAATTTAAATCCAATTTCACTTACATCAGACATTGTATCCATATGCATTAGTAGTTAGTGATGGCCCGAACTGTTCGCGGCGAAAATCGCATGTTCGCGTTCGCGCATTTTTGCGAACATATGGCGAGTTCGACCCGCCCCCTAT
>CM070033.1:109186710-109200168 GCA_036250615.1 Ptychadena robeensis | reverse complement strand
GAACATGCGATGTTCGCCGCGGATAGTTCGCCGGCGAACAGTTCGGGCCATCACTAATCCATAGCACCTGATGTTCCTGGTGCTATGGTTAGTTAAGCAGATCGGGTCTGCTGGCATCCCCACCAAGGAATGCACCTGCCGCCTCCAGTTGTGACGTCATTACGTACGTGAAACCGGGGGGGGGGAATCTGCTTCCATCCAGGAAGCATGAGAGAGCCGAACTTTTAGCAAGTCAGCACTGGACGAGCTGGACTCGTCACAACCACTAGGGAGGTTAAATAAGATCAAGAAAAATTATCGATATTGTTGTGTTTCTCGATTGGAATTTTATCGGACATGTCCGTAAATTTTAATCAATTGTATTGTCATGGAGACATTACATTTTCAAAATCGATTTTTTTTTATCGAATACCTAATTTTAATGTTGTTACTTCCTGTTACTTTGATAATGTTTCAAAACATAATCGAGTCTCGATTAGATTTAAAATTGCTACTTCTGCTCGATTTTTTCAACATCAGTGACACTTAATACATCACTTCCTTTTGTAAATAATCGATTTCATACATACTTCGATCAAGATAGGAATAAAAATCATGCCCACACTACATCACTAATCGTAAGATTAATGCTATTCTTCGATTGCCTTATCGTGGTACACATTTTAAAAAAATAATCGAGATAAAAAAATTGAGATATGATATTTTCATCGCACTAAAAAATCTAATCGAACATCGATTTTATTTAACATCTACACGTCTGTACACTGCTTAACAGTCTTACTCATTTTATCTTTGTTCCTTTTTTATTATGTTTCTTATCTTAATTTTGTTTAATCATGCTTATCTATTTCATCTTTGGTCAAGCTGTCATACTCACAATAAAGCTGTGGTTTTGGAGGGGTCCCCCTTGCAGACTTGCACTTAAAGCCCTTGAGCCATCTATGAAAAGAACAGCACAGGTTTAGTTTCACCCCTCCTCTGTGAGTAAAGGGATTTCGTTGCCCACCTCATGTCAGCCAACCACGGGTCAGCTCTGCCCTCTTGACCTCTGTAGGACAACCCTAACTAGCCCTTTAAAAGCCCTCCCTAGGAGATCCTCAAATGTTCTTTTTCTATCCTCACTCTAGGACAGCCCCTTTTTTGTGTGTCTCTTGTGATAGTATTGACCTTTCCTTGCAGGGTCCCTTTAAGGGGTAAATCTATTGTAAGGTGGCCAGGAGGAGGCAGGAGCAGTGTGGGTATAAATCGCCGGCACTGCTGTATTGTGTTGCTGCTGTGTGCTGTGATGGCATGGCCAGCAGCTCTAGTTGGTCTCCATGCTGGAGTGACCATTGGTCAGGGGGAGGTGACTCTTTCCCTTTTTCTCTTCCTGTCTATTACCGGTGTGTTGTGTCCCTATAGCTCGGTCATGTTATCTTCTTCGTCGTCGCCTCAGGCACGGAAAAGCTGGGATCGGAGGTAGGGGTGCTTGCTTTTTTTTCTCTGTGCAGAAATAGAGGTTTCTCTGGGGATTAAACATGCTTGGTGTCCCTTTTGCAGGAGGTCTGCAGTGTCTTAAAAGCGGGAGACTTCGGAGCGTCCAGGTCCATCGCAGTGTGGCACCACTTCGACAGGTCATCTTTGCTGGCGGCAATACAGAAACTGAAGGTTGCTTTGGACTTTGTGGCGGAGGTCACTTTAGATCAAGTTCGTCTAGCACCCAGGCTCATGTCGTACGCTGTCAGGAGGGTGCCAGGAGGGTGTTGTGGCTAAAACAGTGGTAGGCAGATGTGAGTATCAGAGTGGAGAAGAGGTGAGATGGAGATGTACAGAGGAGAGGAGATCAAGGGGTATAGCAGTGTATGGGATAGATATACAGAGTATCAGAGTGGAGAAGAGATAAGAGGGAAATGTATAGAGGAGAGGAGATCAGGAGTAAAGCAGTGTATGGGATAGATATATAAAGAGTATCCAGGGCTTTTTTTGTGGCGGAACGCACCAGAAGGACTGGTCTGTAGTGAAGTACTGAAAGAGAAAAACTCCCTCACTGAAATTGGTATGAAGCCAACATCCCAAATTTAAATATAAAAAAGAAAAAGAACGATTTCCCCTGTATTATAGCAGGGGCATGGGGACTTTAGCGGCTTCAATAGTGAGTCAGATCATATAGCATTTAGACTAAAAACATAATATTATAATATTATTAGTGGAATGTCCTTCTAGCCACAACATGTGCATATAGGACACCCAAAACATCCATTTACACAGGTAAACAACATACATAGATAAATACAAAGTACGGTGCAGTGCACCAGCTGGTGGCCACAGGCCTAAAACTCAGATGTTCGATGGAGGAATCCCCATTCCCAATGGGTTGATGGTATCAAACCATCCATTGATGAGAAATGCCACCCCGACGTATGTTTCGTCGTTCAGACGACTTCCTCAGGGGGTAGAGGTATTATCGGATGGTTTGGAATTCCTGTATCTGAGAGTAAAAACAAATGACAAGTGGAGGGTGTCAGCCAGAGATCCTACCGTTGAGCGGCTTGTCGGCAATCCAGAGAGGACAGGCATGCAAACTGCAACCGGTGCAGTTTGCATGCCTGTCCTCTCTGCATTGCCGACAAGCCGTTACCTGCTCCAACAAACACCGCAGTGGGCTACGTCGGGGTAGCATTTCTCATCAATGGATGATTTGATACCATCAACCCATTGGGAATGGGGATTCCTCCATCGAACATCTGAGTTTTAGGCCTGTGGCCACCAGCTGGTGCACTGCACCGTACTTTGTATTTATCTATGTATGTTGTTTACCTGTGTAAATTGATGTTTTGGGTGTCCTATATGCACATGTTGTGACTAGAAGGACATTCCACTAATAATAAATTATGTTTTTAGTCTAAATGCTACATGATCTGTATCACTATTGAAGCCACTAAAGTCCCCATGCCCCTGCTCTAATACAGGGGAAATCACTCTTTTTCTTTTTTATATCTGTAGTGAAGTAGACAGACAGACTAGGTACGTGGCACACATGAACAGGTCCGGGGAGAGGGGTAGAAGGACTGGTCTGTAGTGGGTCAGTTTGCACTGATCAGGTAAGTGAAGGAGATAGGTCAGGGGTGATTGATGGGGTAGTAGGACAGGTCTGGGGGGTAGGTGATAGGATCACTCACCTTTCTGAGGCTTGGTCTCCAGTGGTATCTCTTATCAGCATTGCAGTGACTACTTTTTATTCAGAGGGGAAGTAGGCAGAGTGAGGAATATGAGGAGGGCATAGGACGATCACTGTACACGCTCTTTGGCACAGCTCCAGGTGATCCTTGGTGTTGTGCCAGCACAAAGGGAATAATTGTGGGCTATGACCCCAGATACAACATTTACAGAGCCCCTCAGCAACGTTGACGACAACCACAATGAGAAGGAGAATGTCTGGGGCAGCAAAGGGGGGGGGGTGGGAAAATCGTGGATCATGGATTTTTATTTAATTCCATAGATTTATCTTTATAGCCCCCCACCCCAAATTGTACTTGCATCCCTGTTCTCTAAAGGGGCGTGGCCAAGGGAGGAGGGATGAGTTCCACCACCTTTTCTCTGAGAAAAAAAGCCCTGGGTAAGTATGATAACAATTTTCCGTATTCATTCCATTGTACATTTTCTGAACAGAGATTCAGAAAACTGAATTTTTTTAACAGAGATTTGTTGTGGTTCATAATTCACTCAATGTTATAAAGAAAACAGAAGGCAGCCCATTTTAACACTCATTTACCACAAAACCGTGCTGTTGTAAGATGTGGTTTTATATTGGCATGCTAAAATATGCAAGGCCTTTTTAGAATTATAAATCACCTAGATGGTAGCATATCTTACTCTAAAATTTGTATACATTGTTCAGCATTAAAGGTGCCTTTCTAGATGTTCCCATTATTTCCTATTATATTACTCATTCCATATACACTAGTGCAGTGGTTACCAAACTGGGGTCTGTGAGATTGCAAAGGGGCACACCATCAGTGGTGTTGGAGCTGGGTTGATAGACAGAGACTGCAAACTCAGCTTCGTGCTGCCCTGCACTCTCTGTAAACTGAAAGTAATAGTGCTAATTCCAGGCTAGTGCAATGTAAACAAGAGCCAGCGTCATCTTGTGGACATTTTGCAATTGTTTTCTAGAAATATTAAAATTTGATTATGAAAATGTGACTTTGCAGGTAATTACAAAGCCCCTGAATATAGTATCATCCCCACAATTGCTGGATGTATAAAGAACGGTTGTATGCATGCACGTTAGGAGGGATGGTGTGTTTCCCCAGGACAGAAGCATTGTGACATTACTTCACAATTTAATGCATATAGGAGTTAAGGGGGCTTGGCTAGTCTTGGACACAGGCAAGGAGGCCTTAAGGAAAACAGCCACTGCTCTAGCGTACCCCCATACCCTCATGCAGACTTTGAATTAGATGCAATTAAAAAGCCAAGGAGCTTTTCTTTAGCTCCTGAGACATTGTGTCCATGATTTCCATACAATCTTCATAAAAACACCACAGAAGCAATATTTGGGGGCACATCGTTCTTTAAATGACCGCATGTCACTGGGGATGTGGTGGGCTGGAACTTCCTGTCCCTTGAGATGGGAACTAGGGCTGATTAGGGAGGAAGCATTGTGTGGTATGGTGGCGGGACACTTGTGTGTCAACTCACATCTGCTTGTTTAAAAGCTTGGTAACAGGAGCTGTATTTTCTTAAGATGCGCATCGAGGAGTGCCAGTTCATATCTCAAGTTCTGAATTTTACACAGTTCTACCACATCTTATTTGCATTTCCTCACCCCTTCCTGTAATTAGCATTGTACTGCTTTTTACTCACCAGTTCTTCTCTTCTGTAAATAAAAGTCTATTCTAGTATACTGGTGAGAACTGTCACTAAAAGGCCCCATACACCTTACAATCTTACCATACAATTTCTGTACAATCATCTTTTCTTCTATAGGTGGTGACAAAGTCCTGCATCCAGGAAGAAACTCGCAAAACACCACTAAGCAAACCTCAGACTATCATAAGTCCTGTATAATAATGCTCTGCTCTACTTATATTTATTAATGGTTATAAGTACACACCCACATATTTATCATACAGTAACAATGAAAACATTTTACATATTGTAAGATGCAGAATGAGTAAGTTATTTATCTGTGCTGACCATTTGAAAGTTGATCAATATTTAATTAGTAATGATAAATATCACTAAGAATGTATTCCTTAAATACAACCCCTGTGAAATTACAACTACCACATACCATTTTTTTCTTTGTTAAAACAAGCTTTTTCAATGTTATCTCAATTCCCTTACCTGCTACCTAACTGACTAAAAAGGTCAGCTCTTCATTCAAAGTCTATTCATCAGTTGATCGATTTGTAGCTAATACATATATTACATGTTAAATTACTACCGTTTGATAGAGAGCCTATGTCTGATGGGGCTGTCAAATGGTGTTTCCTTGTATTTTCAATTGTAAGACAAAGTTTCCTTTGTTAATCAATAATGGTAATACTCTGTGTTGTTGACACTGATGTATAAACCAATTATTTTACCATAAAAAAACTTACTTATTTCTTTCACAGTGATAAATATGCTGTCATGAAATTCTGCCTACAAGACTGCCATTGTCTAGTTCAAAGGTACTATACATGCCATATTAGGCTAATTTACTAACTGATGACAAGACCTCTGTTTTTTGCTTTGTGCAGCATATTCAACCCTTTCCCATCTATGATACGTAGATTAATGTTCTCCTTCCCTGATGCCCCATGCAGAATTATTGTCAATGTACATTCTTCTTTTAGTTGGCAACTCCATGTTTCCACTAATGATCAGAAACAAGGCAGAGTGGTTCATCATCGCATGGCTGGGTAAACTACATAATATTATTAATACATATACAGCTCTCAAAATGTATCAGTTTTGCCTAACTTCTAAATATAAATATTTGTTCAAATATTAGATTAAAGCATAATCTTAAAAGAAATGAAAACTATCAAGTTAAGAGAAATGATGCAGTGTTTGCAGAACTTGAATGAGTTAAAATTTCACAAATTACTCAAACAAAATGAAAATAATGTTTTGACTAAATGATGCCTAGAAATAAGTATTTTGTGGAATAACCCAATTTTGAAGAAAAACTGTTTTTATTTGTGTTGAAATGCTTTTCAACAGTGTGTCACAGTGCTGCTGGGTAACTTTTTGCCACTTTTTTTGTAAAACAAAAAATTAAACAGCTCAGCTCCATCCTGGATATTGGATTGGCCAGATATTGGATTGGCCAGACAGACTCTTGATTTATATTCAACTTATAGATACTACTCGATATTGCTAAAGGTAGTTTGCCAACATCCCAGATAACTAAAATTTAAAACAAAAAATGTTGCAGCCTTGTAACCAAGTACAATTAGTTGGTATACCATACTATTTGGACTATAGCGGCAAACAATACTCCTAATACCTTGTGTAGAAATAAAGTTAACATAGATTTATTTACATAAAGCTATAAAACAAGTCATGTGAAGAGACATGCTGCAGTAAAGAAGATGAGGTTTTCTTGCATTTGCCTCAACGCATTTCGTGATGATAATACAAAGTAACAATACTATAGGTACAAGAAATAACCAAAAATTTATATGAAAACATAATCTTACATATTAATGTGTGAATACCACACAGTAAATTCAATCGTAAACACAAAGTACCTGCTGTTCAAGCACACTGCGGTAATGTCTAGAGATGGTCGAATTTTTCGACTTGCTAACTTTGTGAGCTGATTGCAAAGCCTCTAAACATGATATCATCACCAAAATTGCTGGAGATGTAGAGAAGGGTTGTGGGAACATTTGAAAAAAAAGTTTAGCTCTAGCATAAATGTAATTTTTGCATAAATAAAGTTGAAAACAAAGTCGAAATTCAGATTTTCGAAATTTTGACTTGACTTTGAACTTAATTTGTGCAAAAACTATTTATGTTAGAGACATACTTTTTTGTAGTATACCCTTCTGTACCTCCAGCAAGTTTGGTGATGATAGCATGAAAAAATTCAAACATCTCTAGTCATGTCCAGGGCCGCTAGGCATCACTGTCAGATGACTCTTGATTTAGTTAATCACCATGCAGTTCCTCTGGCTGTGTGACATGGATTAATATCATGTTTAAATATCAATCCTAGAGTTAAGCAACTTAGTCTTACTAAAAGGACACAGGTTGTTTTGTAGAAGAAAGAGTCTATGATACCCTTTCTTTTTCCTTGATTGACTCATGCATCCTTCGCAAATCCGTGTTCTAAAAATCATGTCGCATGGGGATGTGAGTACATCCCATGTCCCCTTACATTGCACAACCATTCAAAATAAATGGAGCGCATACAAAAGATACCTACCTATGTTTTGCCTCGTAGTGCAGCCTCAGCTTTTGGCTCTATTTCCACTGCGTCCATTACCATGCTTTTACCGAAAACGCATGGTATTAGACATAGAGCCCTTTTTATCCCTGTTGCTTCTTCTCCATATTTTACTTCTGTTGCAAGGTCATTTGGGTTGTAGGTTTCTCCAGTTCTCCATGTAAATTTGAGTTGCCCAGGTGTTATAAGATACCCAGAGAGGGCATGTTCCCCCTCCCCCAAATAACTTAAAACATTGAGTTAACGTTAAAATGTCTTTATTATACATTATCTTTATTATACACATGGACTATAATCAAACTATACCTTGATTATTAATTTTCTAAAATACAACTAATAATATTGATCCAGGATTAGATATCTAAAATATACTAATGAATAAAAAAAATTTTTCATTGAGTAAAGCCCCCCATACAACTTAAGATCGATCCATACAATCTCCATTAGATCTACCAACAATTGTGTAGTATAGTGGCCTCCCTGATAGAATACAAAGTGATTGGAAGGATTAAAAAGGTCCTTATACTACATGGTTTTGGAAGAACAAAAGTTGGTTGTACAGAAATTGTATAAAAAGATTGTAAGGTGTATGGGGGCCTTAACTGATTCCTCCAACAAGTTTATTTTTAAACTACTCCTTAAGCCCCCCATACACCTCATACAATTACCATGCAACTTCTGTACAACCAACTTTTCTTCTACCAAAACCATGTAATAGGAGGACCTTTCTACACCTTCCAATCACTATGTATTCTATCAAGGAGGTCACTATACTACATAGTTTTTGGTAGGTCTTATGAAAGTTGTATGGAGGAATCTGAAGGTGTATGGGGGGCTTTAGGGAGGTGTATAATTAAATCAAAGATTGAAGACACATATGAATATCTGGTGAAATTGTTAATAATCTATACCTCATATATGAATATCTAATGTGTTTTAAAGTTAATATTCATTGTATTGTTTGATTATAGTCCATGAGTATAACTCTAACAATTAATGCCTCAAACGCCTGCTTGAGTAATTTTGGGAGATAGAACTTACCCCCTTAGGGTATCTTATAAAAAAAAATTTGGCCAGTCAGGTGTGTTGCACGTATTGTTTTATATCTGATTTCAAAAAGGCACGCGAGTAAATAAGTAAATAAAATGTTGTTTATTTCATGAGTTGACCAGGTATTGAGAAAAGCTGAAAACTAAACTCATTATTAAAAAGATGACCTACTCAAATACTCTACAATGCAATTTTTGTGCTATCTATCAAATTCAACCCTGAACTTTCTCATTAATGAAGGGCTTTTTTCTTGCTATTCATGAATCCAGCACTGCCTGCAGGAACATGTTTGGAACTTTTCTTGCTGTGCACTTTACCCCAGTCACAGTTTGCAACTATATTTAAAAGTGCTAATGGTTCTTGAATGCGTTTGAGCTCATGCTTATATTCATTTTTGCACTCTGCCGGGGGCAGCTTTGTTGTTACCAGTGCTTTTTGTGTCTGTACTGCCATTTCTGAAAATTTAAGGATAGAAGCATCCTGACACTCATTGTATTCTTTCCCACAAAAGCCAAGATTTCACCCTTAATTTATACATTCAAAAGCTCATAAAACAGCAGCATCGGGTGTGCTTGTGTAGGAATTTAACTGCGCTGGAATAGAAATTGTTCGAATACTCAAATAGTGACATAGTGATAAAAGCACATTGGTGGAGAGTTGATAAGTGTTGCTTTTTTGCAGCCATGTGTCCTGGCAACCTAGCAGTCATTGAAACAATCATGACCACCTCTGAATACCAAAGTATTCTAGAGTCAAATATAATATGAGGCCATCTGTACAACAGCTAAATCTTTGCTGAATATAGGTCAAGCAACAGCAAATCTACAACAGAATAAATGGAAAAAAAGACATTAAGTACTTGTGAGGGCCTACTCAACATCTAAATGTAGTAGCATTTACACAGTCTGCCAACCAACTGCGAACCACCGGGCAGTTGCCTAAAGCCCCCCATACACCACATACAATTACCATGCAACTTCTGTACAACCAACTTTTCTTCTACCAAAACCATGTAATAGGAGGACCTTTCTACACCTTCCAATCAGTATGTATTCTATCAGGGAGGTCACTATACTACATAGTTGTTGGTAGGTCTCATGAAGGTGTATGGGGGGCTTAAAGGAGAATGCTTTCATGGAGATAGTTAGCTGGTGAATAACAGCCACCTGCTGACTACCCACACAATATTTGTAACAACTACTCTGGCACTGTTGCAGTTACAGGTGACAGCCTCCCTGTAACCCACTGTGTGGATTTAAGCCCCCCATACACCTTCAGATTCCTCCATACAACTTTCATGAGACCTACCAACAACTATGTACTATAGTGACCTCCCTGATAGAATACATAGTGATTGGAAGGTGTAGAAAGGTCCTCCTATTACATGGTTTTGGTAGAAGAAAAGTTGGTTGTACAGAAGTTGCATGGTAATTGTATATGGTGTATGGGGGGCTTTAGGCAAATAATCCTGTGTATAAATGAATGTCTTCAAAACTGAAGCAATGCTGCAAAGAAGTGTGTTGCAAAATATGCAGATAGTAAAAAAAAATATTATAATAAGTTATTTCTTCTGAAGGTTGTTCTGCAAGCTATTGAATCACATGGTGTACCAATATTTACATTGTATGTACACATGCCCTTGGCTTAGTTTTTGTTAAATACACAATTAAATAGTGGGATCTGTTGTGTGTTGTTTTGCACCTATGGAGAGATGAAAATATTTTTAGAACCTTCTGAGCATCTAAAAAGGAACATAATGTGTTTTATAATGTCCTGACACATAAAACCTTAGAAATAAATGAACTGTACATTTTCCCATAATTGTATAGTGATTTGTCAAAACAAAAAGTGTCTTTAATGTCTTCAATAAACATATATTGATTTCACTTACACTACTATGGAGCAATATCAGATCAAAATCTGTTCAGCAGCCACTCAGCTTTTGTTTATGACAAATTATTTTTATTGTTCTCTAAAGCCCCCCATACACCTTCAGATTCCTCCATACAACTTTCATGAGACCTACCAACAACTATGTAGTATAGTGACCTCCCTGATAGAATACATAGTGATTGGAAGGTGTAGAAAGGTCCTCCTATTACATGGTTTTGGTAGAAGAAAAGTTGGTTGTACAGAAGTTGCATGGTAATTGTATGTGGTGTATGGGGGGCTTAAAAAGAAAGTAACATCTCTAGATATTAGAGTGTTAAGCCCCCCATAAACCTTAAGATCGATCCATACAATTTCCATTAGATCTACCAACAACTGTGTAGTATAGTGGCCTCCCTGATATAATAGGAAGGATAAGAAAGGTCCTCATATTACATGGTTTTGGTAGAACAAAATTTGATTGTACAGAAATTGTATAGAAATATTGTAAGGTGTATGGGGGGCTTTACTTAGAATACTATATAGACAAGATGTTTTAAGTGAAATAATTTATCTAAATTTTTACCAGGATTTAATTTTATTGAAACTTTTGATTTCAAAGAACAGTAACCCAGTCACAGGACAAAAATGGCTTGGTTTCACTGTGCTGTACAGGTATGTAGATGAAGTGGTAATTGGGTGCTTTGGGAATAAGTGATATCTTATTCGAAAGAAAAATTAGCATTTGTGCGCCACACCAGAAGCATAACGTTTGATTAGAAGTGTTGAAAAGGAATTCCCTATTTTAATAATCGAGTCCCAGAATTTTCTAATGTTGTTTGGAAGAAGAACATGGCAAGGCCTCTGAACTCCTCAGATGTAATGTAGAAGAAGTCAAGATAGAAGTTCTTTCACTGTAGCAACTAAAAGATAGATCAGAAGGGATTTTAAAGAGGACTTAATTAAAGCCACATTGCAATTTCAGATGACCAATGAAGGTTTCTAAAAAAAATCCTTTCATACATTTCTCTCATATTATAATTAACAAAAATAATTCCAATATAAATGTAAAAGGAATTAAAACTAGACAACATTTTGGCTCAGTAGATTTTATATTTTCAGTACATTTTAAAATGTTTGCCAAGATAAATTTCTATAGTGCAGTTTGTTGATTGAATTAATATCTTGCTACACTTTAGACTTGTTTGACCATAGGTTTTGTTCCTTGTATACTGTTAGCTGTTTCTGAAATAAATGAAATAAATGTAAAGTTAAGATTAATATCATGCACTATACACTATGCTGCAAAAACAATTGTTCAATAAACCTACCTGGTCAGAAATGTATGAAAGCAAGCACCTAGATATGTAGACTGCTTCAACAAACATTTGTGAAAGAAAAGGTCTCAGATGCTAAAGGAATTCTAGTTGGAATGTTGGGAAGATATCACCTGTTCCATGAGTGCATTGGGAAAAATACTTGCTGTTAAATATTCCATGGTTAACTGTAAAGCCCCCCATACACCTTCAGATTCCTCCATACAACTTTCATGAGACCTACCAACAACTATGTAGTATAGTGACCTCCCTGATAGAATACATAGTGATTGGAAGATGTAGAAAGGTCCTCCTATTACATGGTTTTGGTAGAAGAAAAGTTGGTTGTACAGAAGTTGCATGGTAATTGTATGTGGTGTATGGGGGGCTTTAGTATTATTATAAAAGTGTAAAGCCCCCCATACACCACATACAATTACCATGCAATTTAAACTTTTCTTCTACCAAAACCATGTAATATGAGGACCTTTCTACACCTTCCAATCACTATGTATTCTATCAGGGAGGTCACTTTACTACATAGTTGTTGGTAGATCTGATGGAAATTGTATGGAGGAATCTAAAGTATGGGGGGCTTTAGTGTTTGGAGAAGCAATTCAGCCACAAAGTTAGTGAATGGGTTTAGTGTTTGGAGAAGCAATTCAGCCACAAAGTTAGTGAATGGGTTTCCATCTTTGAGCAACTCCATCCCAAACTTACAACATCAACTGCCATCCATGTCAGATGCAATGATGTAAAGCATGCCATCACTAGACTCTAGAACAGTGTTGCATCTTATCTGGAGTGAAGAATCACACTTCCAATAGATGATTCTGATTTTGCAGTCAGGCAAGTACTGTTCTCCTGTCATTTGCTATTGCACCAAGTGTAAAGTTTGGTGATGAAGGATTATGGTGTAAAGCCCCCCATACACCTTCAGATTCCTCCATACAACTTTCATGAGACCTACCAACAACTATGTAGTATAGTGACCTCCCTGATAAAATACATAGTGATTGGAAGGTGTAGAAAGGTCCTCCTATTACATGGTTTTGGTAGAAGAAAAGTTGGTTGTACAGAAGTTGCATGGTAATTGTATGTGGTGTATGGGGGGCTTAAGGTTGTTTCTCAGAGCTGAGCTTGGCCCCTTGCTTCCAAGAGTTTCATGTTTCAAGTTCTCAACTTTTTGGTAACAGTGTGGGAATGGCTCTTTCATATTCCGGTATGACGAAGCAACAGTACACCAAGCAAAGTCCACTTTAGTGAGGGGGAACTTGACTGGCCTGCACATTAAATTCCACTTAAAAGAACATCCACTTAAAAAAAAAAATTGAAGGAGAGACGGTGAGCCAGGGCAATTGCAAGTGTGATTGATTTCAGTGGCAGTGCATGAAACCTCATGTTAACCATGTATAATAGGTTTTGGCATATGACAACTAGCACCTTCCCTACCAACCTCTGCCTAGTCCTCTTATTTTATTACTGAGATTAGTGAGAATACAGTGAGTAACAGCATTTAAAAACAAAGTAAATCACATTGTATGATTTGTAAAGAATTTATTTAAGAACTTACAATAATGCAGGTTCAAAAACAAAAAATCTGATCAAAAACCTGTTGCACCACAATGCATAGGTTTGAATCCAGACTAGAGACTAAAGCAGTGGTCCCCAAACCTTCCCTGCAGGGCCCCCTTTTTCTATTTAGGAAAATTTTCGAGCCCCCCATCCCTATTTAAACACAGGTTAAAGCCAGCCATACACAGTCGGATTCCATGGCCGCTCGATCACCCATCCGATCGA